>OY282599.1:27959985-28358467 GCA_958298965.1 Chrysolina haemoptera
TATGAGGGTCTACATTTATGACGTCATAAATTTGCCGAATCGAAAACGTTTTCTGGGTGCCAGTGTATACACATTAAAGGGGACTGAACTGGTTCACAGAAGGGTCACCCAGAGAAATTATTTATATTAAAAAGTTACAGTATTTCAGGATTTTTCTTAAAATTGCAATATTTAGCAGATATTGAAATTAGCTCTTAGTCCTGCTCACCTTTGGCCCACGTTGGGAGCCAGAAACAAAAAAACAACGAATTTTAATTTTGAAAAATTAGATGCTACGAGTATGACTACGGCAATTTCGTGCTACGTGATTTCAACATCTGCTTCCTTGAACTCAAGCAAACAAAAAAGTTTTATATTGATGTCACGTAATGAAATATGACAAGCCCTAATACCCAGCCAACCATGTGATACAAGAAACATGTAAAGGTGGCATCACGTTATGACATGTGAAATTTGAAGTCACAAACAAGTATCCAATATAATGCGACGTGACGAAAGTCACTAACGGTTATTATACAAGTCCATATTTCATAGCACAAATAGGTCACACTGTGATTTCAACTGTTTTCTATAGTTTCTTATAGCTTTCTAGATTTCTAGATCTCGATCTTCCTCTACTCACATAAGGAAGCCGAGAGTGTTGACAACCTCTGGGAATAATTGTGGTCTGATGAATGTTTCTGCCAAATCAGATTTTTTCCTGTTTGTGATGTGTTATAATGTCTGTAATATCAAATATACCTCTCATATATTAGCAAAGCCTGAACTTCGCATTGGTGTAACATTGTTACATCACGTAATTCTTGATGTCACACTATGGTTGGCTGGGTATTGACTTCCTATCCCTTATAGAACTCACTCAACAGGACTGTCACATACTGGATATTCGCAGACATATTGGAGAAGTTGCTATTGAAATTGAGAGAGCAAGTGCTCAATAGGCGACTTTCTTGAATAATTCATTGTCCTAAATCGGGTATAGATTCTGGCTCAGTTGCAAGGATCTTTTTTTTTTCTTTTCAAGTGCCCCCACTTAGAGAAGTCCAATATTATAAAAGCTGGTGACCTCGGTGGCCACTCTACCCTTCCAGGAACACCTTACCTGGACAGCGAAAGGTACAGATGTTCCATCTTGTTGATAAAGTGAATCTGATCTTGCTTTTGTACATTTCTGAAACATTTGTGTAACTTTTTTGTTTGATTGGCTTCTAGCTCTCCTTTGACGAAATCACCTTCATTCATACCCTTCGATTTGATATAAAACCAAGACTAATCCCTTGAAAAGCCCCAGACATGAAAATAATGTTGCATAGTTTTTGGCAGGCTCGACCCGCCTCAACTTACCACCAATATACCAAAAATATTACTCCAGGTATTGTCAATGCGAACTGTAAATATCGCCAGTGGGGTATGTACAGGCCGAAAAGGGCAGTTAACATATATCCTACAGAGAAAAACATATGACAAACTGTGCCAGCCAATGGCCTCTTGGACGGGCCTACCATTTCCAAACCTGAAACAACATAATCGCTCATATGTTCTTGGTGAAAATGATGAGTAGTAGATTGGAGGATGTTTTGTCTTATGGAAAATAAAACAAAAAAACAAACCGTAACCAAATTTTGAGATGAATGTAAAAAAATAAAAAAATAAAAGCGTTATAATTTTTGAGCAACTCCATAAGACAATCAGCCCTTTTTCGCTTGAAATGAACCACTCTGTATACCTATGACATATGCGACTAAAAACACCCCCGACGTCGTGGCTCCTACGACGAGTCTAGCGAAAGTGAAAGTCCAAAATTCTGGTGCTATCGCCGCAAGTATTCCAAAAACTACTTGCATCACCAAAGATATAAAAAAGATGATTTTCCGTCCAAACCTGTAAACATTCGAAACTAAATATCGAACATATCAACTCCGTGAACGAGGGTCAGGAACTAACAGACCTATCGGACATATCTCCGAAGATAATTGAGCCCACCATAACACCGACCATGAAGAGAGAATTTGAAGTCGCTATCATGTAGGCTTTGGAACAGGTCAATCCAAACTGCGGAAAATCAATGACTTGCAAAATGTAAAAACAACTAGAGAAAATAGAAATAATATACAGTGTGGCGAAAAGTCATACATCGCTGTCCATATTTCAAGCCCCCCTAAAAATAGTGAGAGATGCAATCCCAAATTTCTGAATAGTAGTATGGGTTGTGATGTTTTTTTGCAGGGTTTGTCTACAACTCCAACTCAAGAGGTACTGCAAGCAAAGAATTGCATAGAGCTTCCTCTGATGATTATTTTATTTCAGCTGCATATTTCTGTACTATGTACCAATAGGTACATTTCAGTTTGCGGTCCGGTTTGTACGACTTTGGCTCTGATTTCTTCGTCCCCGAATGTAGAGGGTGTTGCAAGATGCATCAGGCGTTTCATAGCGCCCATACTATACAATTTTATCAATCGTTTCAATCTATTTGCTGGGAGAAGTATATTGAAAGTGATCCCATACAATCTGTAAAAAAATTGTAGGAGCTTCATCTTGTTGTGTCTAGCGCTTGAGGCATTATTTGCAACAAAAAGTCGAAGTCCAGTGAGCAGATGACCGGACATAATAGAGTTAAAGGATATTTTTGAAAAGCATTATGGAATTCAGACCCTTACAATAAGCCTATCCGCTACTATTTTAACGACATACTTCATTTCGATTATTTTTCAACCTCTACTGCTATTTGAAATTTTTAGGTACCTGAAGTGTGCACCATGAAAATAAAAACGATCTGAATAATGTCCGGGTTTTTAGGCTGACGTTTATTTTGAGATATTCTCGACGTTTCGCCCACACGAGTGGTTGGCATTTTTAAGAAATATGTTAACACTATATTTGAATATATCTCTTGAAAATGCCAACCACTCGTGTTGGCGAAACGTCGAGAATATCTCAAAATAAACGTCAACCTAAAATCCTTGAAAACCACCATTCATTCAACGATGGCCGCGAAAACCTCTCACAATTTGTAAAAATGATCTGTTCAAGTAATTTCTCGAAAAACATACCGTTTTCATTAGTTCACTTTGGGCCACACTGTATATCCAAAACTTCGTACTTACTTCTATAACTGCTGTGTATCCATAGAGAGCATGGTCGAATACGTAACTATCACATTTTTCAGATCTATTGTTTATTAATACTTCACAAGTAGAGTACCTATTTCGAGCTTTCTCCCAAGGATAATTATTTCGCCAATCTGTTTCACTGAGATTATACGAAGCATTCTGTGGTTCAGTTGGTAACGAACACCTAAAAAAAAGTATTATCCTTTACCGAAAGTTTCAGCACCCTTTCCTTCGAAAATTCAAGTAAAATATGGGCTGCATATCTGTACGACATAAGGCCATACAATAAATCCAAAAAGGAGGGCTGTGTTCATGCGTAGACAAACGGATTGTGTTTTGTTGTTTCACGATTTTCTTTCGAGTTTACTTTTCACCTTCGCGATTATAATGAATACATTAAAAGCTTTGTTGAATATATTGTATATCGTTGATTTAAATAAAAGTGCAGGTATACTGTAAAGTCCAAGTTATTCTCGGTGTGGTGTACAAAAAAACTTTAATGCAGAAACAGCAAACAGACCTAAGGTGTTGGGAAATAGGAAGATGCTGGGTAAATTGATTTATGGCATAGCCCATCAAGGATGAAGAAGAAAGATATTATAACCATAACCTCACACGTTGATGTGAAATGTCATACTATACATGTAAAATGTGAATATAAATATAAGTATCGTTTTAGACAAAGATTATCCAATGCATTCTATTTATTTATGACCTTTTGCGTAAGCCGAGATGACACAGCACAAAAACTTTTTTGTTAAAATAAATTGCTCTTTAATAAATTTCTAATTCTGCTGCACACTATTCAATATGAGTTACTACATAGTTATAAGAGAAAAAAGAGACACCGACTCCCCTGCAGTGTCAGAGGTAGTCCGAAATGCGTACACTTCGAGTGTTTACAACTCTTGGTTGAATGCGCTTTTTGAAGAGGTTAGTAAAGTAAACCCAGATAAGGCTAATTTCAAAGGAGTCCTTTTTTCAGATAACATTTCAGCTAATGATTTTGGTGTCTGCGATCTTATTCATATGTTTCGGAGTACCCCTGGTGTACTGTCTGATATCGATTCCTGTGGTGCTGATAGGTCTGTACGTGATGATCTACGGGACAGTGAGCATGAAAGCTGTGCAGGTGTTGTATGACAAGAAACCCTTGGCTTGTTGGGTAGCTGAAGCTTATGAACCTTACTTCTTTATGAAAAGCCCTGAAAGTTGTTGGTATAGGATTGTTACAGACGATGAATTTGAAAGCGAAAACATAAAGAAAGAAGCATTCCAGAGAAAGGTAATGTAGATGATATGCACAAAAGTTATTCTCAAAAAACTAATATTGATAGGGCTTATTCAATAAGTTATTTGGTTCAGTTACAGAGATGATAGATAATAGAGATAAATATGTGTTCTGAAGCCCTGTTGGGTATGAAGGGTATAGATTAAAATCTGTATATATGTGGTACTTAAAAATCAGCGAAATGCCTTGCAGATGAGAGTTTTCCTATTCTTCATATTGATGGCTAACAGGACAAACATTGTATGTCTATTGTCGAAAATACGATATTATGACTCTCGTTATGACTATTAATTCAATCGAGGGGACATCATTATGACGGTCTCATATTTTACATCCACTGGAAACTGTTTACTGAAGTTTCTGACATGATAATCAAGACTTTTCCAGTAGAATTACTTGGATCCTTCTTCTTAAGGTCGATTCAGATACATGGGTGCTCACCCAGGGTTTTTGACCCCGCATGATAAATTCCTCCAGTATTAATAAAATTAATACTTCTGAACCAAAGAAAATATGACTTTGTGAACTGTCTTACAGTTTATAGACCCACAGGATTGAAAATATTTCCTTGTAAATTGCACGTGTTTGAAAAACGAGTGCCTATAAAGTCATATTTTCTTTGGTTCAGAGGTATTAATTTTATTAATACTGGAGGAATTTATCATGCGGGGTCAATAACACTGGGTGGGCACCCGTGTATCTGAATCGGACTTTATATATCTGTGTCACAGAGGCTAGTTTGAGAGAGGATGGAAATTTTCCTTGCGTGATAATTTCAGTGATTTCATTTCCAGTGACAGGAACAAAGAAGAAGGTATCACGCCTCGAATTTCGGTAAACAATTTTTTTTTCGTGTCTATCATAGTTCCAACAACTAGCATACCAATCGTACCGGATTATTTGACTGCCATTCTAATCCAGTACGATTGGGTTTTGAGACAAGAATCGATTGTAGCACCACCAAATTTGGTATGCTAGTAGTGTTGGAACCATGATAAACACGAAAAAATATTGTTTACCAAAATTTCAGGAGTGGAATACATTTTTTTTTTCGTTTAAAAATAAATAAATAGATTTTTGCTGTAATCTTGGAAAGTATATGATTTATCGGAAAAACAACTCAACAGGGTCAAAAACAATTCAATTTTCCACAAAAATTATTCCTAGTAATTTCTTATGAAATGCGTTGGTTTTTTCAGAAAACGTGATTGAACGCCGACATCAAATTTAACGTTCACCCTTACCCGCCGCTGAAAGTTCTGGCGGAACCGAATATTTGATTGGTCATAACTGTGCTAAAAATGATCGGAGATTGACAAGGAAAAGTTCATGTCGTTTCTGAGGACTCCTACTTTCTCATGCTAATATAATATGCGAGTATTTGTGTACCTAAAATGTGTTTTGTCGCACTTCACGGAGATGTTTGCGCATGATCCGAAAATCATGAATAATTTAGTAAATATGGAATTATTATATTGAAGCAGCAACCCATACCCTCTTTGGACTATATGTAACAATTTTAAAGTAGTGTGACAGGTCCCACTTATACATTCCAAAAAAAAACTTTGTTTTACTCCTGCCTCATTTTCAACTTACCCATAATATCGGCCTTATCTTCACTAAATGTTGAAAATAATCGCTTATTCATATCCTGCATGTATATTTAATAATACTACTGTGAAGTGCAAACCTCAATCTTGAAATCACATACTTCATTTTTTATTTAGGATGTGTATGAGCGATTATTTTCTACATTTACTGAAGGAATTGCCGGGATTATGGGTGAGTTGAAAACTGAGGTAGGAGTAAAACCCAGTTTTTTCTTTGGCATGTATAAGTAAGACTTGTCTTACTAATCTTAAATCGTTGCATATGGTCCAAAGAGGGTACTGATTCCTGCTTCAGTATAAATATTTCATATCAACTAAAATATCCATGACTTTCGGATCCTCCGTAAATATCTTAGAAGGGTTATGTGAAGTGAGACAAAACACATTTTAGGTACTCAGATACTCACACAGGTTATATTTGCATGAGGAAGTAGAACTCTTCAGGAACGATATGCACTTTTTCTTTTCCTTCTACTATAATTTTCAGCAAAGTTATGACAAATCTAATTTTCGGCCCTTCCTGAACTTGCAGTGGCGGGTTAGCGCAAGCATGAAATGTGACGTCGCCGTCGGCGTTAAACCACGTTTTCTGAGAAAACGAGCGAATTTCATAAGGTATTACTGAAAATCATTCTTGCGGAGAATTGAAGCTATCGAAATCGTTTTTGATAAATATTATATTTTCTGAAATAACAACAAAAACAAATTATATTTTTTTTAAATAAAAATTTTTTTAGATTCCACCCCTGATTTTTTTGTAAACAATTTTGTTTTCCAATAATACATGATGTCGAGTTTCAGAGTGCTACAATTCATTCTTCACTTTTTTCTTGTCTGTCGTTACTGGATTATTCCAAGCAATGACTGTTACACATTTGTCAATTCTTTTCTCAACTTATTCGATCCAAGTGATGAAGTGTATTTCTTATAGGACTAAATGAAATACTACCCTGAGACTCGTTTCGGGAAAGCAAAAAGTTCATCACGCTTTTTACGCGATTTTCCAGAAATAAATAAAAAACCGTCCATGGGGCTCAAGCCGCCCCTGGCGAAACAAGCTTTTGACTCAACATTGTGTTTTCATTAACAAAACATCAACAAACACGAACATAAATAGCAGATAACCCAGATTTGTAAAACGGAGATGATTTTCGCTTAAATTCAGTCGTTTAGATACGATGTACATCATAACAACGCTGTTAACATTCAGCGTCAGTTACATCGTTGCAAATGAACCTCCATTTTTTAATGACATAACAATAAGAATACATCGAGGCGATGAACCGATTACTCTGCTGCTTACAGACACAGTGAACAACGAGTATGACGTCACGGAGGTCAAAATAGAAAACGAGCATATAAGTGTTTTGAAATCGGGCTCCTTTTGCAATCTAACCAAGCTGAGATACATCCACATCCAGAGAAACGACCTGGAGGTGTTGCAAAGTTTCGCCTTTCAAAACCTTACCAGACTGAGGACCATCAACTTGAACTTCAACCGAATCAAGAAGGTGCCGGCGAACGTGTTTGCCAACTTGACGGTGACGAAAATAACGCTAAAAGGCAACGGCATAGAAACCTTTCAAGAAAACGCGTTTTATAACCTCACTTACTTGCGCACGCTCGATCTGAGCAGTAACAACGTGAAGGAGATGCCAATGCAGCTGTTTTTCCTCACGAAGAACCTGCGATTCTTGGATTTCAGCTACAATCGCTTGAATCAAGTCCCGAGTGCGCCTGAGAGGATGCCCTATAGCTACTTTGACGAAGCTTTCTATAATAACGACGAGTTCGAGCCTTCCCGCATCGACATGAGCTTCAACAACTTCACTTACATCACCAATTACATGTTTCGAATGCTGTCGTGCATCGGAGATCTCAAGTTGAACAACAACAACATCAGGAGAATCGCGGATGGGGCTTTCGACGATTTGCGGTGCCTGAAGAGTTTGGATTTGGAAGGGAACGACTTGCAGGAGATCAGCGATAGGTTATTGAATGTTTTCAGCATGGCCGAAACGTTGAGTATGGCGAACAATCCATGGACGAACAGTTTTGCGTGCGAATACGAATTGTGGTGCAAAACCCGCGGGAAAGATAATACCATGGACGTCAATTGTAATTATAGTCATACCGTTGTCGTATTGGAATCGTTCAAATAAAAATATGAGAAATAGCACCTACTAGTAGCCCCGAATTGTTTATAACTCTTAGGTTGAAAACAAATTGCAACTTTTTTTTTTGTAATCAAAATCATCAGACATTGTTGTTAAATTGAATTAAATTTGTAGTAAAATCAACAACTCTGACACGACAATAACAAAGTCCTGTTATATTTTTTCTTTTCGGTTCATTTATTCTGAAAGTTTGGAAACAAATTGTAATCGTACTTTTGGAATTCAATCAGACTCCCGAATGTGTCCTAAAATCATAAAATGAAGCACCAACATTAAAATGTCGTAAAAAATCATGATTATTTTTCTTAATACACAACACAAAAACTAACACTGAAGCTGAAAACGTTACAGTCCTCAGCAATTCAAGAGGCATTTATGACTTCGAGGTTTGAGTCGAGAGTTGAATACAAACTTTGAACAAACCATGTAGATATTTATTATATGGATAATTGAGCTCATAAATTAGTTATAAATGAAAATTATCGAACATAAGGATAGCAGGGAGACAAGCCCTATGATGGAAGTTTGGCTATGAGTCTTGGTGCCAAACGCGATTATAAATGCCTTGGAGATATCTTGTGCAACGGCCAGCATTTCACCACTATGTTTCTTATATTATTAAAATGCAATACCGATATCATTTTCACATGCCAGCAAATACATTATTTCAAAGCAATTCATATGATGAATCACTTGCTCAGTTCGGCTCTGATAATACATTCACGTATTCAAATAATGATATTTTATGAAATATAACCAAACCATAACGAAAACAGGAGATAACCCAGTCGGGACCGGAGGTTTTCGCAATATTACGTGGTCTGTCAGCCGCAATGCATATCATTGCTCAATTGTTGTTCTTCGTTCTCAGTAGCGAAAGCATCATCACCGATGGGCCTCGATTCTTCAACTACATAACAATAAAAATCTATAGAGGCGATGAACCGATAACTTTACTTCAACAAGATACATTAAATGACGAACATGCCGTCACGGAGGTCATAATAGAAAACGAACCGTTAACTGTCCTCAAGTCAGGCTCGTTCTGCAACTTAACCAAGCTGAAATACATCCACATCCAGAGAAATGACCTAGAAGTGCTGGAAAGCTTCGCATTTCAAACCCTCATCAACTTGAACTTCAACCAGATCAAGGTGGTGCCGGCCAACGTGTTTGCCAACTTGACGGTGAGAAAAATAACCCTTAAGGGAAACGGCATAGAGACTCTAGAAAATATGGCGTTTTATAACCTCACTAACTTGCACATGCTCGATTTGAGTTCCAACAACATACTGGATATGCCGATGTTGATATTCAAACTAACAAGGAACCTCCGAGTGCTGGATTTGACATACAATCGCCTAAATCATTACCCCGTTTCAAACCGAATACCCTACAGCTACTTCAGAGAGCCTTTCTACAATATAAACGAGTCCGAGTACTCTTGCATCGACTTGAGCTTCAATAACCTCACCTTCATCCCTAATTATATGTTTGGGGGATTATCGTGCATTGGGGACCTCAAGCTCGCTAACAACAACATCAGGGAAATCGCAGAGCGAGCTTTCTATGATTTGTATTGTCTGAAGAGTTTGGATTTGGAAGGGAACGACTTGCAGGAGATCAGCGATAGGTTATTGAATGATTTAGGCATGGCCGAAACGTTGAATATGGCCAACAACCCTTGGACGGAAACTTTCGCGTATAAATACGAAATGTGGTGCAACAATCACTGGAAAGAGAATACTATGGATGTCAATTGTTCCGATTAAGTCAAAGTTGTTGTTGTAGAAGCGTCTCAATGAAATGTAGAAAGGTGAACTGCAAATAATTTAACAATTTATAGCCACCAATAAAAAAAAACATTGAAGAAACGTGTTATTTATATGGCTGCTTGTCGAATGTTTGTTCTCGTTATAATTTGAAGTCATCCCAACATGCGGATAACGTTTAACTTGAGCTGATCCATCTCAGAGTTCAGTGGGTTATAAAGATAGGACCAATGAACTTTTTTTATAATAATAAACACTCTCGATAAATGTGTGAGTCATGCATAGTAAATTCTTTCAAACACAAATATCACCAAAAAATCTCAACGTAGTCAGAGGCGTAGTCGATTTATATACACTTTTCCATTCTTTGACGATAATTATAATAAACCAGCTATGTTACCAAGTTGGAGCCCGTTTAGAAAAAAGCTAACATCAAAGCTGCTTAGACATAAGAACAAGCAAATGCATGAGGTCTTCTTCAAAAACATCGAAGTCTTGAGTTATCCAAAAATTTGACCTTTGCCTTTCTCAGATCAAGTGAGCTGAACTAGGAAAAATTTGGTGAAACTCTGGCAATTACATTAGATATCTATCTCCGAGGCGTTTGATCACGTTTCTAACTAGCTTTCTCTCAGACCGATCTCTCCATGTGTTGGTGGATGGAGTATCATCCGACACTATCAATAAATGCTGGTGTTCCGCAGGGATCCATTCTAGCCTCACCACTGTTTCTTCTTCACATCAATGATTTGTTGGGAGCTACCTCACGTCAAGGGCACAGCTTTGCGAATAATAGTGCCCTTTATACCGCTTTCTCTTCCAAAGCTCCGATATCAGCCAGTGAAAGCAGAAATGAAAGAGGGAAGAATCGTGAATGAAATAAATACGGACTTGGCAAAAATTCCAGAAAGAGAATCCAATAACTTGGTAGAATTCAATGCGAATAAATCCCAATCGTATCTCTTCAAGGCCAACGTAACTAATACGTTCCATTTCAATGCTGGGTTTCACCATCAGCAGTACCCTTTCATGGAAAAATCATGTGAGGTCCATTGCCAAACGTACCTCGCAATAACTTGGTTTTCTGTTGCGTGCCAAAAAGTATTTCACTTCCCGTCAATTGATTATAATTAATAATTCACATATACGACCTATCCTGGAATACTGTTCCTGGAACACACCTTGCAACTTTTAGATTCTGTCCAGAAAATACCCATTCGTCTCGTCGGTGATACTTCGCTCACAAGCTCGCTCACTTCCATGGAACATCGCAGACAGGTTGGCGATCTGACTCTGCTTTATAGATATTTTCATGGACGATATTCTACCGAAATATCAATCACCCAAGAGGATAGCTCGAATGGTAGAGTGCGGAACACGATATCTGATGCACAGCAACGCAGGGCGAGGCTGTGGCTTGGGACGGACGACCTTCGGAGATTTATTCTCATCGGATCATGCTAGGACTCGCACGGTGTAACGTAAGACCTCGTTAACCCTTAGCGCGCACAAGTTTCGGGTTTTGAGGGATGCAGTTCGTAGGGGGACGACAGCTGGTTAACCGTAACAATAATTTCAACAATTCCACTGTTAGCTGTCCAATCGAGACTGACCCGTCCAGCTCGGGCCTCACATCCATATGCCGAAGACCTCGTTAATCCTTGGCGCTCGCACAAGTTTCGACTTTTGAGGGCTGCCGTTCGTAAGGGGACGACAGAAAAAACAATTTTAACAAAAACACAATTACCCGGAAAAAGTTGCAAGGGGTTTACCCCTAAAAATCATGAAAAGAACTAAGTCGTCGCATCGACTTGAAATTTGCACTGTATACGTACAATTTCATGCTTATTCCGAAAATGTATGACTTTTATGTGCTCAGATATAAGATTTAGCCGGAAAAGGGTTTTTAAGGTAAAAAATCCAATTTTCTGAGATTTTTTATTTTTCATTTTTCGAATTTTAAATTTTTGTCCTCGAACGTATCTTGACGTGCTGATTCCGAATCTTTGAACGAAAACGTCGAAAACTCATCAGGAATATTTTTGGCGTCAAAAAAACCATCTAAAAACTGATTTAGAGCTGACCAACTCGAGAACGGTCAGAGATAGACAAATTCTGCGAACGCCAATCGATTCAGAATGATATAATTCGTATGTATGTGAATTTCGAGTCAATCGAAAAAAAATGAAAATTACCCGGAAAAAGTTGCAAGGGGTTTACCCCTAAAAATCATGAAAAATACTAGTCGTCGCATCGACTTGAAATTTGCACTGTATACGTAAAATTTAATGCTTATTCCGAAAATGTATGATTTTTATGTGCTCAGATAATAAGATTTAGACGGAAAAGGGTTTTTAAGGTAAAAAATCCAATTTTCTGAGATTTTTTATTTTTCATTTTTCGAATTTTAAATTGTTGTCTTCGAAAGTATCTTGACGTGCTGATTCCGAATCTTTGAACGAAAATGTCGAAAACTCATCAGAAATATTTTTGGCGTCAAAAAAACCATCTAAAAACTGATTTAGAGCTGACCAACTCGAGAACGGTCAGAGATAGACAAATTCTGCGAACGCCAACCGATTCAGAATGGTCGAATTAGTATGTATGTAAATTTTGAGTCAATCGAAAAAAAATTAAAATTACCCGGAAAAAGTTGCAAGTTGCATCGACTTGAAATTTGCACTGTATACGTAAAATTTCATGCTTATTCCGAAAATGTATGATTTTTATGTGCTCTGATACTAGATTTAGCCGGAAAAGGGTTTTTAAGGTAAAAAATCCCATTTTCTGAGATTTTTTATTTTTCATTTTTCCAATTTCAAATTTCTGTCCTCGAACGTATTTTGACGTGCTGATTCCGAATCTTTGAACGAAAATGTCGAGAACTCATCAGAAATATTTTTGGCGTCAAAAAAAACATCTAAAACTGATTTAGAGCTGACCAACTCGAGAACGGTCAGAGATAGACAAATTCTGCGAACGCCAATCGATTCAGAATGATATAATTCGTATGTATGTGAATTTCGAGTCAATCGAAAAAAAATGAAAATTACCCGGAAAAAGTTGCAAGGGGTTTATCCCTAAAAATCATGAAAAATACTAGTCGTGGCATCGACTTGAAATTTGCACTGTATACGTAAAATTTAATGCTTATTCCGAAAATGTATGATTTTTATGTGCTCAGATATAAGATTTAGACGGAAAAGGGTTTTTAAGGTAAAAAGTCTAATTTTCTGAGATTTTTTATTTTTCATTTTTCGAATTTTAAATTTTTGTCCTCGAACGTATTTTGACGTGCTGATTCCGAATCTTTGAACGAAAATGTCGAAAACTCATCAGAAATATTTTTGGCGGCAAAAAAACATCTAAAAACTGATTTAGAGCTGACCAACTCGAGAACGGTCAGAGATAGACAAATTCTGCGAACGCCAATCGATTCAGAATGGTCGAATTAGTATGTATGTGAATTTCGAGTCAATCGAAAAAAATTAAAAATTACCCGGAAAAAGTTGCAAGGGGTTTACCCTAAAAATCATGAAAAATACCAAGTCGTCGCATCGACTTGAAATTTGCACTGTATACGTAAAATTTCATGCTTATTCCGAAAATATGTGATTTTTATGTGCTCAGATATAAGATTTAACAGAAAAAGGGTTTTAAGGTAAAAAATCCAATTTTCTGAGATTTTTTATTTTTCATTTTTCGAATTTCAAGTTTTTGTCCTCCAACGTATTTTGACGTGCTGATTCCGAATCTTTGAACGAAAATGTCGAAAACTTATCAGAAATAGTTTTGGCGGCAAAAAAAACATCTAAAAACTGATTGAGAGCTGACCAACTCGAGAACGGTCAGAGATAGACAAATTCTGCGAACGCCAATCGATTCAGAATGATATAATTCGTATGTATGTGAATTTCGAGTCAATCGAAAAAAAATGAAAATCACCCGGAAAAAGTTGCAAGGGGTTTACCCCTAAAAATCATGAAAAATACTAGTCGTCGCATCGACTTGAAATTTGCACTGTATACGTAAAATTTAATGCTTATTCCGAAAATGTATGATTTTTATGTGCTCAGATATAAGATTTAGACGGAAAAGGGTTTTTAAGGTAAAAAGTCCAATTTTCTGAGATTTTTTATTTTTCATTTTTCGAATTTTAAATTTTTGTCCTCGAACGTATTTTGACGTGCTGATTCCGAATCTTTGAACGAAAATGTCGAAAACTCATCAGAAATATTTTTGGCGGCAAAAAAACATCTAAAAACTGATTTAGAGCTGACCAACTCGAGAACGGTCAGAGATAGACAAATTCTGCGAACGCCAATCGATTCAGAATGGTCGAATTAGTATGTATGTGAATTTCGAGTCAATCGAAAAAAATTTAAAATTACCCGGAAAAAGTTGCAAGGGGTTTACCCTAAAAATCATGAAAAATACCAAGTCGTCGCATCGACTTGAAATTTGCACTGTATACGTAAAATTTCATGCTCATTTCGAAAATATGTGATTTTTATGTGCTCAGATATAAGATTTAACAGAAAAAGGGTTTTAAGGTAAAAAATCCAATTTTCTGAGATTTTTTATTTTTCATTTTTCGAATTTCAAGTTTTTGTCCTCCAACGTATTTTGACGTGCTGATTCCGAATCTTTGAACGAAAATGTCGAAAACTTATCAGAAATAGTTTTGGCGGCAAAAAAAACATCTAAAAACTGATTGAGAGCTGACCAACTCGAGAACGGTCAGAGATAGACAAATTCTGCGAACGCCAATCGATTCAGAATGATATAATTCGTATGTATGTGAATTTCGAGTCAATCGAAAAAAAATGAAAATCACCCGGAAAAAGTTGCAAGGGGTTTACCCCTAAAAATCATGAAAAATACTAGTCGTCGCATCGACTTGAAATTTGCACTGTATACGTAAAATTTAATGCTTATTCCGAAAATGTATGATTTTTATGTGCTCAGATATAAGATTTAGACGGAAAAGGGTTTTTAAGGTAAAAAGTCCAATTTTCTGAGATTTTTTATTTTTCATTTTTCGAATTTTAAATTTTTGTCCTCGAACGTATTTTGACGTGCTGATTCCGAATCTTTGAACGAAAATGTCGAAAACTCATCAGAAATATTTTTGGCGGCAAAAAAACATCTAAAAACTGATTTAGAGCTGACCAACTCGAGAACGGTCAGAGATAGACAAATTCTGCGAACGCCAATCGATTCAGAATGGTCGAATTAGTATGTATGTGAATTTCGAGTCAATCGAAAAAAATTTAAAATTACCCGGAAAAAGTTGCAAGGGGTTTACCCTAAAAATCATGAAAAATACCAAGTCGTCGCATCGACTTGAAATTTGCACTGTATACGTAAAATTTCATGCTTATTCCGAAAATATGTGATTTTTATGTGCTCAGGTATAAGATTTAACAGAAAAAGGGTTTTAAGGTAAAAAATCCAATTTTCTGAGATTTTTTATTTTTCATTTTTCGAATTTCAAGTTTTTGTCCTCCAACGTATTTTGACGTGCTGATTCCGAATCTTTGAACGAAAATGTCGAAAACTTATCAGAAATAGTTTTGGCGGCAAAAAAAACATCTAAAAACTGATTGAGAGCTGACCAACTCGAGAACGGTCAGAGATAGACAAATTCTGCGAACGCCAATCGATTCAGAATGGTCGAATTAGTATGTATGTGAATTTCGAGTCAATCGAAAAAAATTAAAAATTACCCGGAAAAAGTTGCAAGGGGTTTACCCTAAAAATCATGAAAAATACCAAGTCGTCGCATCGACTTGAAATTTGCACTGTATACGTAAAATTTCATGCTTATTCCGAAAATATGTGATTTTTATGTGCTCAGATATAAGATTTAACAGAAAAAAGGGTTTTAAGGTAAAAAATCCAATTTTCTGAGATTTTTTATTTTTCATTTTTCGAATTTCAAGTTTTTGTCCTCCAACGTATTTTGACGTGCTGATTCCGAATCTTTGAACGAAAATGTCGAAAACTTATCAGAAATAGTTTTGGCGGCAAAAAAAAACATCTAAAAACTGATTGAGAGCTGACCAACTCGAGAACGGTCAGAGATAGACAAATTCTGCGAACGCCAATCGATTCAGAATGGTCGAATTAGTATGTATGTGAATTTCGAGTCAATCGAAAAAAATTAAAAATTACCCGGAAAAAGTTGGAAGGGGTTTACCCTAAAAATCATGAAAAATACCAAGTCGTCGCATCGACTTGAAATTTGCACTGTATACGTAAAATTTCATGCTTATTCCGAAAATATGTGATTTTTATGTGCTCAGATATAAGATTTAACAGAAAAAAGGGTTTTAAGGTAAAAAATCCAATTTTCTGAGATTTTTTATTTTTCATTTTTCGAATTTCAAGTTTTTGTCCTCCAACGTATTTTGACGTGCTGATTCCGAATCTTTGAACGAAAATGTCGAAAACTTATCAGAAATAGTTTTGGCGGCAAAAAAAAACATCTAAAAACTGATTGAGAGCTGACCAACTCGAGAACGGTCAGAGATAGACAAATTCTGCGAACGCCAATCGATTCAGAATGGTCGAATTAGTATGTATGTGAATTTCGAGTCAATCGAAAAAAATTAAAAATTACCCGGAAAAAGTTGCAAGGGGTTTACCCTAAAAATCATGAAAAATACCAAGTCGTCGCATCGACTTGAAATTTGCACTGTATACGTAAAATTTCATGCTTATTCCGAAAATATGTGATTTTTATGTGCTCAGATATAAGATTTAACAGAAAAAAGGGTTTTAAGGTAAAAAATCCAATTTTCTGAGATTTTTTATTTTTCATTTTTCGAATTTCAAGTTTTTGTCCTCCAACGTATTTTGACGTGCTGATTCCGAATCTTTGAACGAAAATGTCGAAAACTTATCAGAAATAGTTTTGGCGGCAAAAAAAAACATCTAAAAACTGATTGAGAGCTGACCAACTCGAGAACGGTCAGAGATAGACAAATTCTGCGAACGCCAATCGATTCAGAATGGTCGAATTAGTATGTATGTGAATTTCGAGTCAATCGAAAAAAATTAAAAATTACCCGGAAAAAGTTGCAAGGGGTTTACCCCTAAAAATCATGAAAAATACCAAGTCGTCGCATCGACTTGAAATTTGCACTGGATACGTAAAATTTCATGCTCATTTCGAAAATGTATGATTTTTAAGTGCTCAGATATAAGATTTAACAGGAAAAGGGTTTTCAAGGTAAAAAATCCAATTTTCTGAGATTTTTTATTTTTCATTTTTCGAATTTCAAATTTTTGTCCTCGAACGTATCTCTATCGGCAAAGCTTTGGAACTTGCTGCCTCAGGAGGTGTTTCTGCAGAAATTCAAGAACACCAATTCCCACCTGCTGTTCCTCGGTTCTCTGAACAATGCAGGATTTTCCTTTTCGTAGGAACCAGAATTTTAAAAAAATTAATATTTATATTATTGCATATATGTATAAACGTGATTTTCAATTCTGATCAATATTCGATAATGTCACATATTATAGAAGTAAATGTTCTTGTTCCAAGTTAATCTTTTTTGTATATACAACAGACCAATTTTCAGATTTGATTATTCAGAATTAGGTTTTTACGAAGAATGACTTTTTCCAATTCAAATAGACGTTCATTATTTATTCTTCCATTTATTTAATTGATATTGAGTAATTTGAGTATTTATACAAATGTATTCCAATGGAATGGTCAAAAACGTCATAATAAAAAATGTCATAATATCCCAAAAAATTGCGAATAATCCACTAGAAGCCCTGTTAAAGTATGGTATTAATTTCATTATGGTCCTATAACTATAATGAACTGACTTTCTCATGTTATTAAAATGCAATAACAATATTTTGACATGCCAGCAAATAAATTATTTTCAAGTAATTCACATGATGAAACAGTTGCTCAGTCCGGCTCTGATAATACATTCACGTATTCCATTAATGATCTCCTTTATGAAATATCACCAAACCATAACGGAAACAGGAGATAACCCAGTCGGGACCGGAGGTTTTCGCAATATTACGTGGTCTGTCAGCCGCAATGCATATCATTACTCAATTGTTGTTCTTCGTTCTCAGTAGCGAAAGCATCATCACCGATGGGCCTCGATTCTTCAACTACATAACAATAAAAATCTATAGAGGCGATGAACCGATAACTTTACTTCAACAAGATACATTAAATGACGAACATGACGTCACGGAGGTCATAATAAAAAACGAACCGTTAACTGTCCTCAAGTCAGGCTCGTTCTGCAACTTAACCAAGCTGAAATACATCCACATCCAGAGAAATGACCTAGAAGTGCTGGAAAGCTTCGCATTTCAAACCCTCACCAGCCTCAGGACCATCAACTTGAACTTCAACCAGATCAAGGTGGTGCCGGCCAACGTGTTTGCCAACTTGACGGTGAGAAAAATAACCCTTAAGGGAAACGGCATAGAGATTCTAGAAGATTCGGCGTTTTATAACCTCACTAACTTGCACATGCTCGATTTGAGTTCCAACAACATACTGGAGATGCCGATGTTGATGTTCGAACTAACAAAGAACCTCCGAGTGCTGGATTTGGCATACAATCGCCTAAATCATTACCCGACTGTTCCAAACAGAACACCCTACAGCTACTTCAAAGAGCCGTTCTACAATATAGACGAATCCGAGTACTCTTGTATCGACTTGAGCTTCAATAACCTCACTTTCATCCCTAGTTATATGTTTAGGGGACTATCGTGCATTGGGGACCTCAAGCTGAGTAACAACAATCTCAGGAAAATCGGAGAGCGAGTTTTCGACGATTTGCGGTGTTTGAAGAGTTTGGATTTGGAAGGGAACGACTTGCAGGAGATCAGCGATAGGTTGTTGAATGTTTTCAGCATGGCCGAAACGTTGAATATGGCGAACAACCCTTGGACGAACACTTTCGCGTGTAAATACGAAATGTGGTGCGAAAATCACGGGAAAGATAATACTATGGACTTCAATTGTTCCGTTCATGACAAAGTTGTTGTTGTAGATGCGTCGCAATGAAATGTGAAAAGTTACACTGCAAATAATTCATCAATTTATATCCACCAATAATAGTAGTTTACCTATAACAAGTGCGGAAAGTGATACTTTTCGGCACGCGATTGCAGATGGCCGAACGACGAGAAATCCCGTGCGGAAAAGACACTTTACGCTCGTGTTAGGTACACTATTTTTTCTACTAGGGGAAAAAACACCCAAAAGTTAACATAAAGAACATTTATTATTAAATATATATTAAACTATACAACCATACTTGGTAAGCATTCTATTTTACCCTTCTGCGACGTAATATTCAAATGTCAGTATAATCCGCAAAAACTAAACAAATCTACTTTTCCGCACTAAAAAGAGTGCGGAAAAGTGACTCTTTCAAAATTAAAATGAGTGCGGAAAAGTGGATTTTCCGCACGCTAGTAGAAAAAATATTTATTGAGGAAACGTGTTTTCTATATGGCTGCTTGACTAATGTTTGTTCTTGTTATGATTTGAAATCATCCTATCATGTAGATATCGTTTAACTTAGCTGATCTATATCAGAATTCACTGTGTTATAACGGTAAGGTCGATGAACTTTTTTTATAATAATAAATATTCTCGACAAATGTGTGAGTCATGCTTAGTACTCTCTTTCAAACACAAAAATTACCAAAAAGTATCATAATCATAGGCGTAGCCGATTCAGATCCACTTTCCCATACTTTGACGATAATGATAATAAACCAACTCCGTCACCAAGTTGGAGCTTGTTCAGCAAAACTCTCACATCAAAGCTGCGTAGACAGCTAAACCAAAAATTTGACCTTTGCCTTTCTCAAGTCAAGAATGTGCTCCTGAACTAACACCAGTTTTCAACTGAGAATTTGCAATAGTTATTTACCTAACAAGTGCGGAAAGTAGTACTTTTCCGCACGCGACGGCAGTTGCACGAACGACGCGGAGCATAGTTCGGGCAAGCCGTTAAGGGCGAAAAAGACATTTTCCGTAAGAGTTAGGTACAATATTTTTCCTACGAGTGTTTTTGTACATCTTATTTATGAAAAAACAAGGTTTTTTATACACAAGTTTTTATAATAATGCTACAAAATGACTAATAAGACAGAATAGTTTCATAATAGATCATTTAGTTAGTCCTAAATATCATCATTTTCAAAAATACAAAAATCGTGCGGAAAAGTAAAAATCGTACGGAAAAGTACAACTTTCAAAACGAAAAATCGTGCGGAAAAGTAACTTTTCCGCACGCTCGTTGGAAAAAGTACAACCAGTTCCCAAAAACGCGGAAAAAGAAGAGTAATCCTTGGACGAACACCTTCGCGTGTAAATACGTCAACTGTTTTGTTTATGACAAAGTTGTCGTCGTAGATGCGTCTCAATGAAATGTAGGAAGGTACACTGCAAATCATTTAACAATTCATAGCCACAAAAAAAAATTATTGAAGGAACGTGTTATCTATATGACTGCTTATCTAATGTTTGTTCTTGGTATTTTATAATTTGATTCGACGTAACAAGTCGATATCGTATAGCTGATCCATATCAGAGTTCACTGGGTGATAACGATAGGGCCAATGAACTTTTTTTTATAATTATAAACACTCTCGACAGATGTGTAAGTCGTGTATAGTAAATTATTTCAAACACAAAAATTACCAAAAAGTCTCAACATAATCAGACTTTGTTGAAAATTTTGAAAATTACAAAATTCCTAGTATAAATCGGAATTTAAGGAAAATAAATATTTTTTTTTAAATTTTGCATGTCCCAGAGCTTCGTAGAGCCGAATACTATCTAATAGTTATTTACCTAACAAGTGCGGAAAGTAGTACTTTTCCGCACGCGAAGGCAGTTGCACGAACGACGCGGAGCGGAGTTCGGGCAAGCCGTTAAGGGCGGAAAAGACATTTTCCGTAAGAGTTAGGTACAATATTTTTCCTACGAGTGTTTTTGTCCATCTTATTTATAAAAAAACAAGGTTTTTAATAAACAAGTTTTTATAATAATGCTACAAAATGACTAATAAGACAAAATAGTTACATAGATCATTTAGTTAGTCCTAAATATCATCATTTTCAAAAATACAAAAATCGTGCGGAAAAGTAAAAATCGTACGGAAAAGTAACTTTTCCGCACGATTTTAAATCGTACGGAAAAGTACAACTTTCAAAACGAAAAATCGTGCGGAAAAGTTACTTTTCCGCACGCTCGTAGGAAAAATGTATTTTGCTTATTTTCGAAGGCTTTTTTTACAGATAATTGGAACCATAGCAGTGATGAGGCATATACAACAGGAGGATTGGGCTTGGTTATTTAGGCTTGCTGTAGACCAAAGGTGAAAATCAATACTCTAGCTAATAAATTGTAGATAGTGACTCATCGGACATTTTCACGTTCTTGCGGTATTTGAAAGTGCGGAAAGGATGTAAGAAAGTGGCAAAGTAAAACTTGATTTTTATTTTTTGACCCGCTTCATATGAATTATGAACCGTACACCCTATGAGTCACTATCTAGAATTTACGAACTCGGGTTATAGTAAAGGCTATTTCACTCATCTTAAAACTCTCACATAATCCGACCAATCGCAAACCAAAGATAACTTGTGGTATCTGATGTCTCAAGGGTTGAAATGATGGGGTGAACTTGTGACAAAAATGAAAATTTTCGGTGATTTTCTCGTTGCTGCCAATTGAAAATATGAAAGTTTTCGTCATGAAATGTTCATAAAATAATTGGCATAAGATCAGCAAAGGCCGAAGTGAGGTTAGGTGTTTTGTGCAAGTGAAAATTGAATTTTCCATATGAAAGCCACGCGGGGACCGCTCAAATTTTCCATAATTTTTATCAGCACTTTCAGTCCTCTCAAAGGCATAAACGAAAAAATCGTCACCTGAAATCTGTCATCTCCCGATCTATTATTATTGTTTAGTGGTGTATGAGCAATCATTACACGATTATGTTATTATTGTTTTAGGTAATCCTATTAATGGATATTTTTATTTCTGTTGGAATTTCTATGTTTATAAATGAATAAACATTTTCAGAACCAAATGGGAAGGGAAAGGATATATGGGAATTGGTAATAGATTATTGTGGAAGACGATATTATAAGAATACAAATTCATTTGTTCATCATGTGTGCATGATATTAGTTCGACAGTTGAATCATGAAATAAATCATAGGCATTATGAAAAATAGTACTTATATTATGTAACACGTGTTATATAAACGTCATTTTCTAAACGAGTATTTTAAGTATTAGCGCAGCGTAGAGCGGAGCAACGCGACAAAAAATTGATTTTTTTTGTTTAATAATCTAAATTAAAGAAATCTGCATTGCATTGTTCACAATAAGCTTGTCAAGAGAGAAACAAGATGTCCTGCAATACCAGGACCACGCTTATTGCCATAATCCTATACAATAGGAATAATTGGGTCGAAAATCCATCAGAAAACAACTACTTTCCTGAACAGAATAATGAAATCTGTATTCGCAATGAGCTTCTAATGGATACACTAGATGTCCGTAGGACCGCTCATTGCAAGTATCCCATACAGTGGGAACATTTGGATCGAAAATACATCAGAAAACAACTACTTTCCTCTATATGAACGTTTCTATGCAACAAGCAATTGCAGAGATAGCCTTGTAGGAACTCTGCACGGAAATTTCATCAGATATAATTCAACGTTCGTCGTGGTATTAGCCAGGAAAGTAGTTGTTTTCTGATGTATTTTCGATCCAAATATTCCCATTGAATGGGATACTTGCAATGAGCGGTCCTACGGACATCTAGTGTATCCATTAGAAGCTCATTGCGAATACAGATTTCATTATTCTGTTGAGTACGCAGCCTTGACGGTCGTGTCGCTGGATATTGCTTAGTTGATAGACTGAGGTTGGGATGGCGCTCGTAGTGTGGATTCATCCGCGCTGCCGGCGCTGTTTCACCTTCGGTCTAGAAATAGAGGCGAGGTCGAAATATTTGTTGCAGTCATTAGTTATTGACTGCTAGACTTACCCTATACTGATGAGTGGGCAAAAACCCCGAAATCGATCTATACGTAGTCCGAATGTTTCGATGAACGTTTCTATGCAACAAGCAATTGCAGAGATAGCCTTGTAGGAACTCTGCACGGAAATTCCATCAGATATAATTCAACGTTCGTCGTGGTATTAGCCAGGAAAGTAAATAGCAATTGGGGAGACATCCTTGTAGGACTCTGCACGGAAATTCATTAGATGTAATTCAACGTTCGTCGTGGTATTAGCCAGGAAAGTAGTTGTTTTCTGATGGATTTTCGACCCAATCATTCATATTGTATAGGATTATGGCAATAAGCGTCGTCCTGGTAGAGCAGGACGTCTTGTTTCTCTCTTAGGGCGGGTTTTTCAATATCCTGTTAGCGTAGTTTGACTGACGGCTAAATTTGACTAGTGGTTAGAATGAACGTTACATCTGTTCACATAAAGGAATAAACTCACATTCTAACCATTAGTCACGTAGCATAGACTTTGACTGAGCATTGAAAAACCGGCCCTTAATAATCTAAGGTTATCTGAAACTTTGTGCGAATCGATCGTCAACTTTTTGATTTATTTTAGATACCGACGAAAAGGTGTAGGGCTGAAACTTATTAATGCGCTTCAAAACTGGTGCAGGAATAACCGATTCAACAATATCGAACTGGTGATGTCAGAATGCCAAGAAGGAGCTAGGGAACTTTTCGACGATGCAGGGTAATATAAACAGTAATATTGCCACGTAAAACATAAAATTGATATATAGGGAGTGATTCGATTAAATTATGATTGCAGATTCGAAATGAAGCAGCTGTACCACAAAAAGCTGTTCACAAGCGCCGTTACTCTACAAATGTTCCAGTTGCGATGTGAGGTTAGATCTACGTTCTAGTACAACCATATCTACCTAACAGATGAATCTCATCTGCAAGCCATAACAAGGATATGGCAGTGTTCTTCCACATGACTGAATAAAGTAACATATTTTGATACTTCATTTTTACTTTATTGTTCAAATAAATTTGAATTAATATAATTATTGTTTTTTTAACGAAATGATATTAGTTTTAACTGAAACGAAAAAAAAAAAAAACTTTGGACAATCTATGTTGTATCCTATCCTAGCACACAAAACCGAAAAAAAAAATACTTCCGACAGTTCTGGAATTTTTTCAATATTTTTCCCGTATTCTACGCCATCGTTTCAATAGTCATTTGGTGGCTTGGGGGGGGGGGGGCTGCAGCCCCAAAGCCCCTCCCCTGGCTGTGCTACTAAGAGATAGCGCTACACGCTACAGCTCTCCATTATACAAGTTTGATAATTGAAACTTTCTTCTTATGAATTGAAAATCGCGCCAGAATGAAGTTCTTCATACAACGGTTTGGTCTGAAACTACAAAAAACAAATTGAATTTAACAAAAATTAATCGTACGCCATCTTCATTTGAGTTCAGGAATATCGGTCTACGAGCGGCTACAATTTTGTCCAAAACGTAAAAGTCGTCCTTTGCGATATCCACCGATTCAAAGGATAGTAGGCTGTGACCGATTTCAATTGTTTATAACTCGGCGATATCTGCCATAAACTTGGATATGTTCATGAGATATTTACGTGTGTGAAATTTGAGTGTTTATTGAAAGGTGTCCTTTATGTTATTATTATGCTAAAAAAGTGAAAAGTGAATGACGATTAATAATAAGGTAACTTCATAGTTTTTATTTTCACCTTGTATATAAGCCAATTCAATAGAATCGACGCGGTAAATCTTGTATAGTTTTGACAGTTCAAAGGTAAACAACGTTTTATCAAGGACCAGGCAGTTTTATCAGTATAAAACCGAATGATTGGCCAGAATAACACGCTGCTTCTTGGTTGAAATACCAAAAACATCACATTTTGACATGTGAAAAAAATAATCGCTGTAAAAGTTAAAGCTAGCTTTTGCCGCTATCAAAGTAACAATTGCCCTGTAGCAATTTTTTATACATCAATTAAATTGTCGTTACAATTGTATTTAAAAACACGTACCTGTAATCTGGTTCCGCTATCAAAAACACGTTGCCTAATTTATGGAAGGCACACAAAATCGCAGGTAGGCACAACAAAAAATATATTCGCCTCTGATACCTGCCGAAATCTCCCAGCAAACAGATCACGTCGTCGTAGCCCATTTTTCTCCAACTGTAACAAAACAACGAAATAACGAGATTGTTGAAGCAATTTTCCAGTCAAGCAGAGCTGGCAAGAGAAGGAAACGGCTAATCAACATAAGAAAACGAAGGAATCTTTTCGAGATTTATTGTATTACGGAATACTTGGTAATGGGATAATTGCGTAATAGGCCAATCATTTTAACATTAAAAATCAAAAATGGGTAAAAAATTACAAAAGATTCGAAACTTTCACAAAAGTTGTATTTTAGTGATAAATAAAACCATACAAATTTTCCACCTCGGACAAGACCGGCAATATTGTTAAATATGAATCAAAAGCAATTCAGTTATTTTGTAGAAAAAATGCAAAAGAGTCGGAAATGGCGAAAATAAAGAAAATATTATCCTTTATCGATTCCCAATTTTTGGTAGGTACCATTTACGAGTTAGGCATCAGAGAGAATGATATTTATTCATACCTACTTCTGTTGAAAACTTGGCCGAAGGAATCTGCAAGAATTCCTTTCCACAACATTTCCAAAACGTCTAGCCGTACCAATTCTACTTTTGATCCCGCAGGTCCGCATGCGCACTTGTTTACGCTAGAAGCGGGGTGAACCGTCAAAATTTATTGACCCGCCAGAAAAAGTATCTCTCTCCCACTCATTCGGCTTATGGAGAAAATAATAGGCGATATCTCCATAGTCTTTGGAGATAATAGCATCAAACTTGGTGTTGTTGGATTCCTTATGATCGTTCCTAACTGATCATGCAATGATATACCGGGTGTTCTATTTAAAAAAAAATGAAGATGGCGCTCAGCTGCCATTTTGAAACTTTTAGCTGGAATTTTTTCATGAAAAAGTAGGTTTTTATCTTTTCGTTGCGATAAGTATACCAAAAATTATTAGGAAGGGAACGGACTTTAGACGGGTACTGTATAAGTGCAAATGGTAGATAGGATGAAATATTGGAAATTTGACAGCGCATTACTGACAAAAATTAGTTTGAATTTTGACTCTACTTGTCAAAGTCGATAATTTAATTAAGATTGACAAGTCTGGCTCACAATAGCCTTTATCTGCTGTACGACTTTTTTATGCACACAACTGTACATCACGGAGGCGCAACTAAAATAGTTTTGATTGGTCCATGCAGATTGTCTATTGGGAAGTGGAAGTAGAAAGGAATTTTTGCTATTCCACCATTTCGCGACTCTTTTGATTTTTTCCCTTCGAATAAATAACCAAAATTATTCATAATAATTTTTACACGCTGTAACTGACTCCTTAGGGCGTGATTTTCACCCATTTCTAGACGTCCGAATGATTTGCAATTTGGCAGGTGTTCATAGTTCCGGTGACAATGCAATATGACATTTTTTTGTTATAAAAAAACAAAATGGCGGCTCCAAGATGGCGGACGAGATTTGTGATAATGGTTCGATTCCATTCAAAATTGGTATATAAGGGTTTTCGGGGTCAGAGATTATGTTTTTTATCAAAATTCATGAATTCAAAATGGCGGCTCCAAGATGGCGGACGAGATTTGTGATTATAGTCAGATTCGATTCAAAATTGGTATGTGAGGTTTTTTTAGGTCGTATATTTCGAATTTTCTGTCAAAATTCATAAATAAAGATAACGGCTCCAAGATGTCGTTATGGTCTGATTCGATTCAAAATTAGTGTGTGAGGGTTTTCGGGGTCAGTGATTATGATTTTTTCGTAAAAATTTATGAATTCAAGATGGCGGCCCAAGATGATGGACGAGTATTGTGATTATGGTCAGATTCGCTTCAAAATTGGTATGGTTTTCGGGGTCGGGGATTTCGATGTTTTAGTAAAAAAAATATAGTTTAAAAAAACTAAAGAACACGCTCTAATTTTATTATTATTTTATAATTTATTGATAATACACGTTCCAAACAGAACAAGTTCTGGTATAAGGAAGACAAACATTAAAAAATACATCAAACATACCTATTTAAATACAAGTTTTGAATTAACTGATCAAATAATAAAAATAATTCAAGAAGTTTTGTACTATTTTGATACAATTTAATAAACATCATTTCATCAGTAAATCTTCTTTCAAATTTTTGGCAAATGAAATTATAGTTTTTGAATTTTTTATTTTTTCTGGTAATTTATTAAAAGTTTCTATGGAGCTGAAAATTGGATTCGCTTTTCTTTTATTTGAATGAATATTATCCAAGTGAAAGTGATTCAAAATTCTAGTATTATGACTATGTAATTTGGAATTTTTTTTTATTGGCGTATTACTCTTTTGAATATTTTTGGCTAGTTTGAAAGCAAATTTAATTTTTTCAAATTTGATTAGTTGGTTAAGTGTCATATTATTTGTGCTTTTATACACAATTTAAATAAAAGCGTGGGGTGCTTGATAAAGTTCTCTTGAGCTCTTGAACGCTCTGTATTGTTGAATTAAACTAAAAAATATGAGAATATAGATCGAAAGCACCCACGCTTCTTCACATTTGAGAAATTGAATTGTCAATTATTTTTTTACTTTTTAGTCCATGCATGGGAAGTAAAGCGTGTTCTTTAGTTTTTTAAACAATTATTTTTAGGCCCACAGCTGTACATGACGCAGGTGCAACTAAAATAATTCTTGCAATTCCACCATTTTGCGACTCTTTTGCATTTTTCCCTACGGATAAATAACCAGAATTGTTCCTAATAAATTTTTTAACAATGTTGCCGGGCTTGTACGATGGGGAAAATTTGTATAGTTTCATTCTGAGCTAAAATACAATAACTTTTGTGAAAGTTTCCATTTTTTTTCCCCATTTTTGCTGAAATGATTGGCCTATAATGTCTACGGTGGCGCTGATTTTACCATTGACATTTAGGTCGGTGATGATTACACAATCACCCGTGATGGATTCATTGTGTTGAGGATTAACGCTGAGTAGCTCACAGGTCAACAAAGGCGATGTCCGCCGAGTATATCATGATATTAGATAATTTTTTGAACTTTCTTATTTTTCATTTTTCGAATTTCACGTTTTTGTCCTCAAACGTATTATGACGTGCTTATTTCGAATATTTGAACGAAAATGTCGAAAACTCATCAGAAATATTTTTGGCGTCAAAAAAACCATTTGAAAACTGATTCAGAGCTGACCAACTCGAGAACGGTTAGAGATAGACGAATTCTGCGAACGCCAATCGATTTAAAATGGCCGAGTTAGTATATACTGCGAATTTGAACGGAAAAAATTGACGGGCAAAAAAGTCGAGTATATCATGATATTAGATAATATTTTGAACTTTCTTATTTTTCATTTTTCAAATTTTAAGTCTTTGTCCTCAAACGTATTATGACGCGCTAATTTCGAATCTTTGAACGAAAATGTCGAAAACTCATCAGAAATATTTTTGGCGGCAAAAAAAACATCTAAAAACTGATTTAGAGCTGACCAACTCGAGAACGGTCAGAGATACACAAATTCTGCGAACGCCAATCGATTCAGAAAGGTCGAATTAGTTTGTATGTGAATTTTGAGTCAATCGAAAAAAATTAAAAATTACCCGGAAAAAGTTGCTAGGTTTACCCCTAAAAATCATGAAAAATACCAAGTCCTCACATTAATTTGGAATTTGCACTATATACGTGAAATTTCATGCTCATTCCGAAAATGTATGATTTTTATGTGCTCAGATACAAGATTTAGCCGGAAAAGGGTTTTTAAGGTAAAAAATCCAATTTTCTGAGATTTTTTATTTTTCATTTTTCGAATCTTAAGTCTTTGTCCTCAAACGTATTATGACGCGCTTATTTCGAATCTTTGAACGAAAATGTCGAAAACTCATCAGAAATATTTTTGGCGGCAAAAAAAACATCTAAAAACTGATTTAGAGCTAACCAACTCGAGAACGGTCAGAGATACACAAATTCTGCGAACGCCAATCGATTCAGAATGGTCGAATTAGTTTGTATGTGAATTTTGAGTCAATCGAAAAAAATTAAAAATTACCCGGAAAAAGTTGCAAGGGGTTTACCCCTAAAAATCATGAAAAATACCAAGTCGTCACATCGATTTGGAATTTGCACTATGTACGTGAAATTTCATGCTCATTCCGAAAATGTATGATTTTTATGTGCTCAGATACAAGATTTGCCGGAAAAGGGTTTTTAAGGTAAAAAATCCAATTTTCTGAGATTTTTTATTTTTCATTTTTCGAATCTTAAGTCTTTGTCCTCAAACGTATTATGACGCGCTTATTTCGAATCTTTGAACGAAAATGTCGAAAACTCATCAGAAATATTTTTGGCGCCAAAAAAACCATTTGAAAACTGATTCAGAGCTGACTAACTTGAGAACGGTTAGAGATAGACGAATTCTGCGAACGGCAATCGATTTAAAATGGCCGAATTAGTATAACTACGAATTTGAACGAAAAAAATTGACGGGTAAAAAAGTCGAGTATATCATGATATTATAGATAATATTTTGAACTTTCTTATTTTTCATTTTTCAAATTTTAAATCTTTGTCCTCAAACGTATTATGACGCGCTAATTTCGAATCTTTGAACGAAAATGTCGAAAACTCATCACAAATATTTTTGGCGGCAAAAAAAACATCTAAAAACTGATTTAGAGCTGACCAACTCGAGAACGGTCAGAGATACACAAATTCTGCGAACGCCAATCGATTCAGAATGGTCGAATTAGTTTGTATGTGAATTTTGAGTCAATCGAAAAAAATTAAAAATTACCCGGAAAAAGTTGCAATGGGTTTACCCCTAAAAATCATGAAAAATACCAAGTCGTCACATCGATTTGGAATTTGCACTATATACGTGAAATTTCATGCTCATTCCGAAAATGTATGATTTTTATGTGCTCAGGTACAAGATTTAGCCGGAAAAGGGTTTTTAAGGTAAAAAATCCAATTTTCTGAGATTTTTTATTTTTCATTTTTCGAATCTTAAGTCTTTGTCCTCAAACGTATTATGACGCGCTTATTTCGAATATTTGAACGAAAATGTCGAGAACTCATCAGAAATATTTTTGGCGCCAAAAAAACCATTTGAAAACTGATTCAGAGCTGACTAACTTGAGAACGGTTAGAGATAGACGAATTCTGCGAACGCCAATCGATTTAAAATGGCCGAATTAGTATAACTACGAATTTGAACGAAAAAAATTGACGGGTAAAAAAGTCGAGTATATCATGATATTATAGATAATATTTTGAACTTTCTTATTTTTCATATTTCAAATTTTAAGTCTTTGTCCTCAAACGTATTATGACGCGCTAATTTCGAATCTTTGAACGAAAATGTCGAAAACTCATCAGAAATATTTTGGCTGCAAAAAAAAACATCTAAAAACTGATTTAGAGCTGACCAACTCGAGAACGGTCAGAGATACACAAATTCTGCGAACGCCAATCGATTCAGAATGGTCGAATTAGTTTGTATGTGAATTTTGAGTCAATCGAAAAAAATTAAAAATTACCCGGAAAAAGTTGCAAGGTTACCCCTAAAAATCATGAAAAATACCAAGTCGTCACATCGATTTGGAATTTGCACTATATACGTGAAATTTCATGCTCATTCCGAAAATGTATGATTTTTATGTGCTCAGATATAAGATTTAGCCGGAAAAGGATTTTTAAGGTAAATAATCCAATTTTCTGAGATTTTTTATTTTTCATTTTTCGAATTTTAAGTTTTTGTCCTCAAACGTATTATGACGTGCTTATTTCGAATCTTTGAACGAAAATGTCGAAAACTCATCAGAAATATTTTTGGCGCCAAAAAAACCATTTGAAAACTGAGTCAGAGCTGACCAACTCGAGAACGGTTAGAGATAGATGAATTCTGCGATTGCCAATCGATTTAAAATGGCCGAGTTAGTATATACTGCGAATTGGAACGGAAAAAATTGACGGGCAAAAAAGTCGAGTATATCATGATAATATTTTGAACTTTCTTATTTTTCATTTTTCAAATTTTAAGTCTTTGTCCTCAAACGTATTATGACGCGCTAATTTCGAATCTTCGAACGAAAATGTCGAAAACTCATCAGAAATATTTTGGCTGCAAAAAAAAACATCTAAAAACTGATTTAGAGCTGACCAACTCGAGAACGGTCAGAGATACACAAATTCTGCGAACGCCAATCGATTCAGAATGGTCGAATTAGTTTGTATGTGAATTTTGAGTCAATCGAAAAAAATTAAAAATTACCCGGAAAAAGTTGCTAGGGGTTTACCCCTAAAAATCATGAAAAATACCAAGTCGTCACATCGATTTGGAATTTGCACTATATACGTGAAATTTCATGCTCATTCCGAAAATGTATGATTTTTATGTGCTCAGATACAAGATTTAGCCGGAAAAGGGTTTTTAAGGTAAAAAATCCAATTTTCTAAGATTTTTTATTTTTCATTTTTCAAATTTTAAATCTTTGTCCTCAAACGTATTATGACGCGCTAATTTCGAATCTTTGAACGAAAATGTCGAAAACTCATCAGAAATATTTTTGGCGGCAAAAAAAACATCTAAAAACTGATTTAGAGCTGACCAACTCGAGAACGGTCAGAGATAGACAAATTCTGCGAACCCCAATCGATTCAGAATGGTCGAATTAGTATATACTGAGGATTTGAACGGAAAAAATCGACGGACTTAAGAGTCGAGTATATTATTTATTTTGTTATTTATTTACCATACATAATTTTTTGCACTTTTTTATTTTTCATTTATTTAATTTCAAATTTTTGTCGTCCAACGTATTTTGACGTGCTGTTTCCGAATCCTTGAACGAAAATGTCGAAAACTCATCAGAAATATTTTTGGCGCCAAAAAAAACATTTAAAAACTGATTCAGAGCTGACCAACTCGAGAACGGTTAGAGATAGACGAATTCTGCGAACGGCAATCGATTTAAAATGGCCGAATTAGTATAACTACGAATTTGAACGAAAAAAAATTGACGGGTAAAAAAGTCGAGTATATCATGATATTATAGATAATATTTTGAACTTTCTTATTTTTCATTTTTCAAATTTTAAGTCTTTGTCCTCAAACGTATTATGACGCGCTAATTTCGAATCTTCGAACGAAAATGTCGAAAACTCATCAGAAATATTTTTGGCGGCAAAAAAAACATCTAAAAACTGATTTAGAGCTGACCAACTCGAGAACGGTCAGAGATACACAAATCCTGCGAACGCCAATCGATTCAGAATGGTCGAATTAGTTTGTATGTGAATTTTGAGTCAATCGAAAAAAATTAAAAATTACCCGGAAAAAGTTGCAAGGGGTTTACCCCTAAAAATCATGAAAAATACCAAGTCGTCACATCGATTTGGAATTTGCACTATATACGTGAAATTTCATGCTCATTCCGAAAATGTATGATTTTTATGTGCTCAGATATAAGATTTAGCCGGAAAAGGATTTGTAAGGTAAATAATCCAATTTTCTGAGATTTTTTATTTTTCATTTTTCGAATTTTAAGTTTTTGTCCTCAAACATATTATGACGTGCTTATTTCGAATCTTTGAACGAAAATGTCGAAAACTCATCAGAAATATTTTTGGCGGCAAAAAAAACATCTAAAAACTGATTTAGAGCTGACCAACTCGAGAACGGTCAGAGATACACAAATCCTGCGAACGCCAATCGATTCAGAATGGTCGAATTAGTTTGTATGTGAATTTTAAGTCAATCGAAAAAAATTAAAAATTACCCGGAAAAAGTTGCAAGGGGTTTACCCCTAAAAATCATGAAAAATACCAAGTCGTCGCATCGACTTGAAATTTGCACTGTATACGTAAAATTGCATGCTTATTCCGAAAATATGTGATTTTTATGTGCTCAGATATAAGATTCACCAGGAAAAGGGTTTTTAGGGTAAAAAATCCAATTTTCTGAGATTTTTTTTTTTTCATTTTTCGAATTTCAAGTTTTTGTCCTCGAACGTATTTTGACGAGCTGATTCCGAATCTTTGAACGAAAATGTCGAAATATTTTTGGCGCCAAAAAAAACCATTTGAAAACTGATTCAGAGCTGACCAACTCGAGAACGGTTAGAGATAGACGAATTCTGTAAACGCCAATCGATTTAAAATGGCCGAATAAGTATAACTACGAATTTGAACGAAAAAAATTGACGGGTAAAAAAGTCGAGTATATCATGATATTATAGATAATATTTTGAACTTTCTTATTTTTCATTTTTCAAATTTTAAATCTTTGTCCTCAAACGTATTATGACGCGCTAATTTCGAATCTTTGAACGAAAATGTCGAAAACTCATCAGAAATATTTTTGGCGGCAAAAAAAACCACTAAAAACTGATTTAGAGCTGACCAACTCGAGAACGGTCAGAGATACACAAATTCTGCGAACGCCAATCGATTCAGAATGGTCGAATTAGTTTGTATGTGAATTTTGAGTCAATCGAAAAAAATTAAAAATTACCCGGAAAAAGTTGCAAGGGGTTTACCCCTAAAAATCATGAAAAATACCAAGTCGTCACATCGATTTGGAATTTGCACTATATACGTGAAATTTCATGCTCATTCCGAAAATGTATGATTTTTATGTGCTCAGATACAAGATTTAGCCGGAAAAGGGTTTTTAAGGTAAAAAATCCAATTTTCTGAGATTTTTTATTTTTCATTTTTCGAATTTCAAATTTTTGTCCTCCAACGAATTTTGACGTGCTGATTTCTTGACGTGCTGATTTCGAATCTTTGAACGAAAATGTCGAAAACTCATCAGAAATATTTTTGGCGGCAAAAAAAACATCTAAAAACTGATTTAGAGCTGACCAACTCGAGAACGGTCAGAGATAGACAAATTCTGTGAACCCCAATCGATTCAGAATGGTCGAATTAGTATATACTGAGGATTTGAACGGAAAAAATCGACGGACTTAAGAGTCGAGTATATTATTTATTTCGTTATTTATATACCATACATAATTTTTTGCACTTTTTTATTTTTCATTTATTTAATTTCAAATATTTGTCGTCCAACGTATTTTGACGTGCTGTTTCCGAATCCTTGAACGAAAATGTCGAAAACTCATCAGAAATATTTTTGGCGCCAAAAAAACCATTTAAAAACTGATTCAGAGCTGACCAACTCGAGAACGGTCAGAGATACACAAATTCTGCGAACGCCAATCGATTCAGAATGGTCGAATTAGTTTGTATGTGAATTTTGAGTCAATCGAAAAAAATTAAAAATTACCCGGAAAAAATTGCAAGGGGTTTACCCCTAAAAATCATGAAAAATACCAAGTCGTCACATCGATTTGGAATTTGCACTATATACGTGAAATTTCATGCTCATTCCGAAAATGTATGATTTTTATGTGCTCAGATATAAGATTTAGCCGGAAAAGGATTTTTAAGGTAAATAATCCAATTTTCTGAGATTTTTTATTTTTCATTTTTCGAATTTTAAGTTTTTGTCCTCCAACGAATTTTGACGTGCTGATTTCTTGACGTGCTGATTTCGAATCTTTGAACGAAAATGTCGAAAACTCATCAGAAATATTTTTGGCGGCAAAAAAAACATCTAAAAACTGATTTAGAGCTGACCAACTCGAGAACGGTCAGAGATACACAAATTCTGCGAACGCCAATCGATTCAGAATGGTCGAATTAGTTTGTATGTGAATTTTGAGTCAATCGAAAAAAATTAAAAATTACCCGGAAAAAGTTGCTAGGGGTTTACCCCTAAAAATCATGAAAAATACCAAGTCGTCACATCGATTTGGAATTTGCACTATATACGTGAAATTTCATGCTCATTCCGAAAATGTATGATTTTTATGTGCTCAGATACAAGATTTAGCCGGAAAAGGGTTTTTAAGGTAAAAAATCCAATTTTCTGAGATTTTTTATTTTTCATTTTTCGAATTTCAAATTTTTGTCCTCCAACGAATTTTGACGTGCTGATTTCGAATCTTTGAACGAAAATGTCGAAAACTCATCAGAAATATTTTTGGCGGCAAAAAAAACATCTAAAAACTGATTTAGAGCTGACCAACTCGAGAACGGTCAGAGATAGACAAATTCTGCGAACCCCAATCGATTCAGAATGGTCGAATTAGTATATACTGAGGATTTGAACGGAAAAAATCGACGGACTTAAGAGTCGAGTATATTATTTATTTCGTTATTTATTTACCATACATAATTTTTTGCACTTTTTTATTTTTCATTTATTTAATTTCAAATATTTGTCGTCCAACGTATTTTGACGTGCTGTTTCCGAATCCTTGAACGAAAATGTCGAAAACTCATCAGAAATATTTTTGGCGCCAAAAAAACCATTTAAAAACTGATTCAGAGCTGACCAACTCGAGAACGGTCAGAGATACACAAATTCTGCGAACGCCAATCGATTCAGAATGGTCGAATTAGTTTGTATGTGAATTTTGAGTCAATCGAAAAAAATTAAAAATTACCCGGAAAAAGTTGCAAGGGGTTTACCCCTAAAAATCATGAAAAATACCAAGTCGTCGCATCGACTTGAAATTTACACTGTATACGTAAAATTGCATGCTTATTCCGAAAATATGTGATTTTTATGTGCTCAGATATAAGATTCACCAGGAAAAGGGATTTTTAAGGTAAAAAATCCAATTTTCTGAGATTTTTTATTTTTCATTTTTCGAATTTCAAGTTTTTGTCCTCGAACGTACTTTGACGAGCTGATTCCGAATCTTTGAACGAAAATGTCGAAAACTCATCAGAAATATTTTTGGCGGCAAAAAAAACATCTAAAAACTGATTTAGAGCTGACCAACTCGAGAACGGTCAGAGATACACAAATTCTGCGAACGCCAATCGATTCAGAATGGTCGACTTAGTATATACTGAGGATTTGAACGGAAAAAATCGACGGACTTAAGAGTCGAGTATATTATTTATTTCGTTATTTATTTACCATACATAATTTTTTGCACTTTTTTATTTTTCATTTATTTAATTTCAAATATTTGTCGTCCAACGTATTTTGACGTGCTGATTCCGAATCCTTGAACGAAAATGTCGAAAACTCATCAGAAATATTTTTGGCGCCAAAAAAACCATTTAAAAACTGATTCAGAGCTGACCAACTCGAGAACGGTCAGAGATACACAAATTCTGCGAATGCCAATCGATTCAGAATGGTCGAATTAGTTTGTATGTGAATTTTGAGTCAATCGAAAAAAATTAAAAATTACCCGGAAAAAGTTGCAAGGGGTTGACCCCTAAAAATCATGAAAAATACCAAGTCGTCGCATCGACTTGAAATTTGCACTGTATACGTAAAATTTCATGCTTATTCCGAAAATATGTGATTTTTATGTGCTCAGATATAAGATTCAACAGAAAAAGGGTTTTTAAGGTAAAAAATCCAATTTTCTGAGATTTTTTATTTTTCATTTTTCGAATCTCAAGTTTTTGTCCTCGAACGTATTTTGACGAGCTGATTCCGAATCTTTGAACGAATATGTCGAAATATTTTTGGCGCCAAAAAAAACATTTGAAAACTGATTCAGAGCTGACCAACTTGAGAACGGTTAGAGATAGACGAATTCTGCGAACGCCAATCGATTTAAAATGGCCGAATTAGTATAACTACGAATTTGAACGAAAAAAATTGACGGGTAAAAAAGTCGAGTATGTCATGATATTATAGATAATATTTTGAACTTTTTTATTTTTCATTTTTCAAATTTTAAGTCTTTGTCCTCAAACGTATTATGACGCGCTAATTTAGAATCTTTGAACGAAAATGTCGAAAACTCATCAGAAATATTTTTGGCGACAAAAAAAACATCTAAAAACTGATTTAGAGCTGACCAACTCGAGAACAGTTAGAGATAGACAAATTCTGCGAACCCCAATCGATTCAGAATGGTCGAATTAGTATATACTGAGGATTTGAACGGAAAAAATCGACGGACTTAAGAGTCGAGTATATTATTTATTTCGTTATTTATTTACCATACATAATTTTTTGCACTTTTTTATTTTTCATTTATTTAATTTCAAATATTTGTCGTCCAACGTATTTTGACGTGCTGATTCCGAATCCTTGAACGAAAATGTCGAAAACTCATCAGAAATATTTTTGGCGGCAAAAAAACCATTTAAAAACTGATTCAGAGCTGACCAACTCGAGAACGGTCAGAGATACACAAATTCTGCGAACGCCAATCGATTCAGAATGGTCGAATTAGTTTGTATGTGAATTTTGAGTCAATCGAAAAAAATTAAAAATTACCCTGAAAAAGTTGCTACCCATAAAAATCATGAAAAATACTAAGTCGTCACATCGACTTGAAATTTGCATTGTATACGTAAAATTTCATGCTCATTCCGAAAATGTATGATGTTTATGTGCTCAGATACAAGATTTAGCCGGAAAAGGGTTTTTAAGGTAAAAAATCCAATTTTCTGAGATTTTTTATTTTTCATTTTTTTAATTTTAAGTTTTTGTCCTCAAACGTATTATGACGTGCTTATTTCGAATCTTTGAACGAAAATGTCGAGTATTTTTAGCGCCAAAAAAACCATTTGAAAACTGATTCAGAGCTAACCAACTCGAGAACGGTTAGAGATAGACGAAATCTGCGACGAAAAAAATTGACTGACGAAAAAGTCGAGTATATTATGATATTATAGATACTTTTTTAAACTTTTTTATTTTTCCATTTTCAAATTTCAAATTTTTGTCCTCGAACGTATCTTGACTTGCTTATTACGAATCTTTGAACAAATATGTCGAAAACTCATCAGAAATATTTTTGGCACCAAAAAAAAACATTTGAAAACTGATTCAGAGCTGACTAACTCGAGAACGGTTAGAGATGACGAATTCTGCGAACGCCAATCGTTTCAGAATGGCCGAATTAGTACATACTCAGAATTTGAACGAAATTGACGGACATTGATTTTTGCGTTATAAAATGAAAATTAGTTTCATTATATGCATACAGTATATCGGAAATTTTTCATCTGTCGTATAGACAGAAATCTACTCGAGCAACAAGGAACGCAATGATGTGATAATACCACATAAATAAGAGAGACGCACTACTGCGCGCCTCTCCTGTTACCTCGCCCGACGAATTAAACGCTCACGTTGAAATCTCTTCCTCGAGCGAGTAGATGAGGAATTGTAATGCTCTCTCAACATTATAGCAAGCTATTCTTCACGCTCTCATAAAACCACCATACCCCAGATGAAAACTTTCCGATACTGTAAGCTTGTCTAAAGAAATACTTTTATTGTCACCTTGGCGACTTAACCCTGAGTCACCCTGTATGTTCCACTAATTATTCATCATTTCATATTCGTTGGCAATCCCAATGTAAACTTTTCATCAGGACATTTTGTAGTATCTGATGAATTAAGCAAAAAGCTTAAAATGGGTCAAATTCCAGCATAAGCCTAAAACTCAGTAAATAGAGCAGGCCCTTTTAAATGTTGGAAAGCCGGGCCTGTTCAAGAAACACGTTTTTTCAATTTCATTACATAAGTATGATTTAATAGTGGAAATAAAAGGGGATATATCTAGATACATAAATATGTCAGAATTTTTTTTTTTTTGGAAAAGGAAAGAGGCATTTTTTCGGGAGAATATTTTAACATAAGTATTCGAAGTTCAAAGTTCATGAGTGAATTGGTGAATTTACAATTTACCGGTTTCTCTGATATTCAAATTCGTTTTCCCAAAATTTTAATATTTTTTTTCAGTAGCAATGCGATATTAGTTAGTAATGATTGTCTACCTAATTTATATCAAGAAGGAATTCACATACCTACCTTTACACTACAGTTGATCACACATTGAGGTCTTTTTTTCAAATCATTCTCGTATATCGCACGATTGTTACATGTATATGCAAAATAGTCAAAATATAATCTATAAAAGATAAAAATTGGGCGCGACAAATGATTTATATGAGTACTTGTTCTGTCACAGATAATGAGAAGGAACCATTCATTAATAATTGAAAATAGTTTGATATACCCACTATTTGGCGGTGGTTATCAGTTTTGGTATCATTATGATTGGGAACTATTCAAAAAACCGCTTTTTGGCGCCATTAACCCATCCGTCGCCTAGCAACCACTCTCCCTACTTCTTTGGACTACCGGGAAACTACTGATTTTAATAAATGAAAAGTTGACTCTCTTACCTTGAATTAAAATCGTACCTACTGTGGAAAAACGAGACACTACACTATCAACAGAATTTCTCTTCTGCTTATCACTTCTAGTTCTACGTTCTACGATTTCTTTAAACAGAAAACAGTGAAAACACATGCGTTGACAATCTAAATTGGGGATTACAGACGCCCAATTAGATTTACTCTTTATATTCGTCCGGTTTGCAAATGAAAAATTGTTTGGTCCAATAGCTCCATAAATGAAACTGCGCATGTGCACATACACCTAGACACTGTAGGATCATACGATGTGAGCGAAGTTTGAAGAGGTAAGGCAAATATAGATTTTTGGCCACATTTCGCGAATAAATTGTTTGTTTATGAGGCTCCAGGCTCTGGAACGCTTGGTGACGTCATTCGATTCTAAGAACATGTGCTACTTTTAACTGAACCTTCTTCTTTGAGCTCGAATGAACACATCATGTTGAACGAGTCGGAAAGGAGTTTCCTACAAGAATGTGTTCTACGTTCTACTTACTTAGTATGCCTAGTGCACAAAACACACACATATGTGTTCTGTGGCCTAGTGCGATCCAATAAAATTAATGATCAATCATATAGTGCGCGTCATATCGTTGGCATAGGTTATGGTTATGGATGCAAACAAAGCGTAGTTTTATTCATATTATCAGTTTATAACTATTAGATATGTATCATATACTACTACTGCTATTTCACAAATATTAGGGAGATATATCACATAATATTCAAATATTGTGGATTTCAAAGTATTGTACTTCCTGTTGATATTTTACATACCCAATATGCTTAGTACAGATGACAGCCTTTCGCGTTTCAGCTTATAACATTTCGGATTCTGATTGGTTGCAGTGAGAGGAAGTTTGTTTCAAAATCAATAAGCGAAAAGTTCAAAGTGTTAGAACATTTTAGGGAAAAAGCTGATATTTCACAAGTACCTAACCCTACAAATATTAAAGCTAAGATAAAGTTTCTTTTAATTATTTTCCATTAAAAAAAAAAATTTGGTCAGATATAGAAATGTCGTCGTAGATAAAAATGTCTAATAAACTCATTTCAACTTTCGACATCTCTAGTACTTCAATCAAATTTAAATGAGACTGAAATTAAATACTATGGAATTTAGCAGCTGCGATCACCATTATATTGTTTCGCGCCTAAATTTTCAGCGCCACCTAGCGGGAACGAATTTCGCGAATGGAATATGGCACAGAACACCTTAGAATACCTTAAGGTGTTCTGTGATATAAGTTACAGTGTTCCAACCCTTGTTGTGCTTGAATGTCTCCACATAGAACCATTTGAAAAGTTCTGTGTTAACCAATACGGATCACGGTTTTTTTGTATCCAAGAATAACTGAAAAAATGGCGGCCGTTTCGTTTTCACATGAGCGTATTCTGGGTGGTACACCGGAAGCGAGTGCTTTATACAATTTGTAATAGACTATCTATGCCGATGTCACAAGTGGGGGGAGCTTATAAAACCTTTCCAAACTGGTGATACGTATAAAATTATTGATTCGATGATTTTGCATAATTCCTTCGCGAATAAGGATAGTCGATATTATTTTCAATAAAGACTCCGTTAGTTGAAACCTTTTAACGAAAATACAAATTTCAATATTTGGAAAGGTTTACCAAGTTTCACCCTCTTTGACGTCACGCGCGTAGGTAGTATATTGACAAAGACTTAGAACACCATTTGTAGAGGATGGTCCAATCGAATGATTTTATCATCTTGTCAAATGACGTCAGCGTGATGCCTTCTCAATGGTTTATATATTTATATACATAGATATATAGATATACAAGAGCATACGGAAGGTATCACGGTGACGTCAATTGAGAGATTACATTGCAAAGGGATTGGACCATCCTGTACAAATTGTGTTCATTATCATTGGTCCATTGGTGGTTTTTATTTATCAGAATGACAAGGTTCAACCCTCAGAGTAATAAAAAACATAGAGATGCCATGCCTATACCTACATAAATACCTATTTTGTATAGAACATGAACTATCCTTTTCTATACAATTTGTTGGCGAGGGGGGCGACGGGAGGTGGAGCGCTATGAACAGTTTGTTTACATTTAGAGAAAGTAGGACCATAGTTCAAACGGAGAATGACCACTTGATCCGAATGAAATGAGCGGGTATACACGAAACTACCCGATTGAATACGGACTTAACGTGTATAAGGCCCTCGCTTGTAAACAAAGTTATGTTGCCTTCAAGACAAGAATGGAAAAGGCCTCTCTATGTTCTTTATTACTCTGAGGTTCAACCCAAGAACTTTTATCCAAAGAAACAGGTATCGAACTTTTTCATTTGCATTTTATTAAAATTTTCTGCTTGATATTTCATAAATAGTATATAAATAGTATATATATTATAATTTCCATAGATTTTTGCGGAAGATAAAAAATTTCAAATGCGTCATACCGGTTGAAAATGGTTGTGAAGGCGATTCTCGTTAAAAAGCGCCTCCAGTGTCAATGTCAATAACATTCATTTATGACAAGCCAAGCGATTATGACTCTTATGTAATTCTGCTTTTTACTCCAGTTTACATTGGCAGAATTCCAGATTCCAGGCCAGAACTGTCAGACTTATTGATTTGACTGTGGCAATGGTTACAATAATTTGAGGGAGGATTCTTCTGTAGAAAAACCGAGTAGAAATATCGCCAAATTATCATTTCGTTGCTAAAATGCATCACTAGAACTGCCAATTACGACAGAAGGTACTAAATAGGGTCTGTTTACACTTGAAGCCATACCATTTGTAAAACATTTTTTGTAGTCCCAGCTCTTATCACCGGATTGATTTTATGTTATCAATTTATGTTTCAGTTGCAATGTCCGCTGCAGGAACACCATCAACTGACCCTTGGGTCATTTTGGCCAGAGAAAGGGCTCGTTACGAGGAACAGTTCAAGTCTCTTAAACCCAATAATGGAGTGGTCACTGGAGAACAAGCAAAAGGATTCTTCCTCCAGTCGCAGCTAGCACCCATAACTTTAGGTCAAATATGGTAAGCGCTGACTGTTAAAGAAACATTATAAATTATTTTAATACCAATATCAATATGTCTGTATATTTACCTGTTGGTGATGAAACAAACTAAAGGCCCATATTGTTTCATAATTGAATGCTGAATGAGAAAGGGCAATAATCCTTGAAGAATTTTAAAAAGAATTCTTCATATGAACATAGGTCCGCAACCGCGTTATTTCTGAGATACAGGGTGTTGAAGTTTAATAAAAATATCAGTTCTTCCCCAATATCTCTAACACCACTTGAGATTTTTTTTTCAGTTTTGGTACATGCAAAGTTCACATGAAAGTACATTTTTCCCATGATGAAGGTTTTCCTAATTCTTATCAGTGGCGTCCCTGTTAAAATGCACTGCCATATTTTTGTATAAAACAATAAAGTTGACGATGGAATTTAATGAACGAAACGTCGAATTGGAAATTGGTTCATATAAGATTATAACAAATATGAAACAGTATTGAAAGTTCCTCTGACTTTTTTTTGAGACTACACGGACGAGAATTGTATGACCAAATATTGATGTTTTTTTTTATCGGGAAAAAACGTCGAGAAACACATGTATTGTAATACACGGCTGAATTTGTTATGAAAGTGGCTACAAAAATCAATGAAAAAAACTAGAGGTCCGTATTTAAAAAAATAAAGTTGATGATGGAATGTAATGAATGAAACGTCGCATTGAAAATTGGTTCATATCAGATTATAACAAATGTGAAACATTATTGAAAGTTCCCCTGACGTTTTCTTATATCATTCGAAATGGAGACGATAGAGCCAAAAAATGAAATTCGACTAATTTAGTTTTTGGCGAATATCTCAAAAACAACCATTGATATTTAAGATCTGGTAGAAGCTTATTATTGCTCCCCAAAATATGAAACTTTTGTCCCATTTAAACGACCTTGTAGGTCTCACCGTTTCCGAGATAGCGATAGTGGGATCAGCTAAAAAAACGGCCTGTATATGCAGGATATGAATAAGCGATTATTTTCAACATTTAGTGGAGAGAATGCCGATTTTATGGCTAAGTTGAAAATGAGGCAGGAGTAAAACGAACTTTTTTTTTGGCATGTATAAGTGGGACCTGTCACACTATTTCAAAATTGTTGCATATAGTCCAAAGAGGGTATGGGTTGCTGCTTCAGTATAATAATTCCATATTTACTAAATTATTTATGATTTTTGGATCATCCGCAAACATCTCCGTGAAGTGCAACAAAACAAATTTTAGGTACTCAAATACTTGCATATTATATTTGAATGAGAAGGTAAGAGTCTTCAGAAACGATATGAACTTTTCCCATTCCTTCTCCGATCATTTTTAGCAGAGTTATGACTAATCAAATATTCGGCTCCGCCAGAACTTTCAGCGGCGGGTAAGGGTGAACCTGAATTTTGATGTCAGCGTTCAATCACGTTTTCTGAGAAAACGAGCGCAGTTCATAAGAAATTACAAGGAATAAATTTTTGTGGAAAATTGAATTGTTTTTCACCCTGTTAAGTTGTTTTTCCAATAAATCATATACTTTCCAAGATTACAGCAAAAATCTATTTCTATATTTTTAAACGAAAAAAAATATGTTCCACCCCTGGAATTTTGGTAAACAATTTTTTTTCGTGTTTATCATGGTTCCAACTACCTACTAGCATACCAAGTTTGGTGGTGCTACAATCGATTCTTGTCTCAAAACCCAGTCGTACTGGATTATCTTGTCTTTGTCGAATACACTACCTATTTTTGCCCACAGGGCCCTGGCGGATACTGATGCTGATGGCAAAATGAATATTAACGAATTCTCCATCGCCTGCAAACTGATCAACCTCAAGCTGAGAGGCTATGAAATTCCCAAAGGCCTGCCTCCTTCCCTGCTTGCCTCACTCAAAGTAATCACACCCCCTGCCATACCTCCCCTGCCGAGTGCGAATCTAGTCAGTGCTCCTCCCAGACCAGAACCACCGAAAGTAGCACCGATCATGGCGACACAGCCCATGTTTGGTGGCCAGAATATACTGTTGAATCAGTCTCAGGTGGCACCCACCGCACCTACCCAACAGCCATTGCTACCTAATCTACGGCAGTCCCCTATTGGTTGGGAGGCGATGCTGCCTCCTGTCAGTAATATGATTCCTTCTTTGAGTGGAATGTCTGGAACGACAAACTCTCATATACCAACAGGTAAGAATGATGAGTTATTTGCTTTGAGCTTTGAGTCAATTTTTGTATTATAGAAAATACCTAGATGACAATTGAATCATTTTCGTTTTATTTAATAATAATAATAATATTTATAATTTTTTTTTTTTTTTTTTTATTTAAACGGGCAAGCCCAATTCAGGTTAAAATATTACAGTAGTATATATAAATAGGTAATACAATACAATAAAGTGGTTAGAAGGTAAAGTATGTGATTAGTACAGATGCAGTTTTACAAGTAAGTCAAATAATAGAAGAAGAGAAGATGGGAAAATAAGTACACTTTAGTAGCAATATAATCAAGTCTGATTCGTGTAGGCCAAGTAGCACTAATCCCAACAAATGAGCAAAAGCTGTGAATATAGAGTATTAAATATCAAACATCAAATAGCAAGATCGAGAATATGGTTTTTAAAGCGAGGGACTGATATGTTAAAGATTTGAAGATTGTCCAAGGAGTTGGCCAATCGCAGAGATCTGGAGATGAAGCTGTGGTATGAGTAGTTGAATCTGTGAAATGCAACGTAAAAGGTTTGTACCTGTCTAGTTGCCCGACTGGGGACAAATAGGGATATTTTAGAGAGGAGCTCCGGACTGTTGCTAAGTCCATTGACAATCTTAAATAGAAGTAATAGGTCTCTTTGTTTCCATTTAATTTATTTCCCAAGAAACATACAGTTTATAAGAGGGAAAACAAAATTTAAATAATTTCACATAATGCAAGTAATACGAAGGTAAATACAATATTAAAAAATAATAATAGCCATTAATGTAATAAGATTATTATGCAATTTATAATAATCGAGGATGTTGCCAGGCGACGAGGCCCAGATTAATTTAAGTAATGAAGATTTAACTTGATCAGGAAGCTTAATATTCAATATGATAATAAAAAAATAATACCAGAATTGGAATGGATTCAAAGGAGTATTTCTTTATATTATTTTTGAATCGCAATTTACCATAAGTTTTTAAATAATTCGGAAGTTTATTGTAAAAGTTGACATCAAAATAAATTGATTTCTTTTCAATATTCATCTTGATTTTGTTTCATTTCCAATGTTTTCTACTAGTCCTCAGGCCCGATACCAGGAAAAACATTGTTTAGATACCCCACCGTTGATCCTTTGTATATGTGTTCTTCATGTCCAGTTGAAAAACATGTAGCGGGGCATGGCCCCTCGCAAACTTTTGGGACCGTCGGAGGACTAGACTGCCCTAAATAATTTGTTCGACAATATTACCACAAAATTTTCCATATTTTTATTAACCAATTCTGAAAGAACATAGTTGATCGGCCATTTCATATCACAGAACTGCACTTTTAGAGTTAGGTGTTTTTATTGATGATACAATCTCTCATAAAAAGAAAAGAAATAAAAAAAAACTTTGGTGAATATAATATTATCAACTTCAAAAACTCTCTACTAACAGAGAATTGGAAAAATCTCTATAAATTCTATGATTTCACCGGAGCTTTCGATTACTTTTACGAAATTTTGCAATGTGTATATATTTATATCTGTTTATGCCGTGTATTTTATAATTTTATAACTATTACAATTTTTAACTTTTATATGTTTTATATATTTTTAAATCTAACTACTCTGTAATTTGACTTATCCTATCTGTATTACTCTGTTTGTACACCTAAAGGATCAATAAATCTATACTATACTATACTAACTAGGTCTTAACTTATAACGTGCGATTCCTAGCACGATCCGAGAAGAATGGATCTCGAAATGAGGTCGTCTGTAAGTCACCATTCAAACCACAACCTCGCCGTGCGTTGCTTGGCTTTAGATATCGATGACCCACGCGCTCTACCGTTCGAGCTCGTTTAAGATTTTACTTTATACTATAAGCTTAACGAACTCCCACTGAACTACTGGAAAAGATACCTGTTAATGTTGACATTCCTCATTTAAATTTTATTCCCTACACAATGTATTTGAATCCATTCACAGAAAATGAGTTAATCTCATTATTCAACAACGAACTTTATTTTAAAACGTTATTGGCTTACTAATAGTACCAATAGTACCTCCTGATTAATATGTCATTCCACACAGGTATTTTCCTACAATGGAAACCGTGATTTTTCTTTTAATTCAGTTCCGATTCTCATCTTCCAGTCTGCTATGCCATAAACCGATTTTTTCGAATGCAATTAGTCAATTTTAAGTGGGTATGCATTGTGTAGTATGTTGAAAGGTAATTTTACCGAATTTCAGGTATAGTACCGCCGATGCAGACGAACATCCATCCCGTTCAGCCGCTCATCATGTCTTCTACGATGCCGCCTTTAATGTCTCAATCAACGAACTTCAACGCCGCCCTGGTGTCCGGCATGCCTCTGTCGTCGTCGACCATCCAACCTCTCATCCCAGGCATGTCGGCGCCTCCGTCTTCGGTCAATGCTGGCGCTTCTTTGGTACCGACGGGAATGTCTCCGGTGTCGGCGGGTCAAGCCGCGATACCGGCGCTTCCGACGGCCGGGCCGGGGGCCACCAGTACGCCGAGGTCGAGCATCGCCAGTTTGGAGAGGAACCATTCCGTCGAGTCGTAAGTATTATTATTATTATTATTTCGCCAGGAATATTCCAGTCAGGCTCTGTCTCCGGAGCTCCAACGCGCTGGTGTCATTTACCCAGATAGTCACTCCTCACGTCCTTGGAGTGAGAAGTCACTGGATCCGAGAACAGTACACCAATGGCTGGATTGATTTTTTCCCCTCAATTTATCAATTTGATTGTTCTATGATATTCCAATATATTTAATTTCAGACTTTTTGGTTGAATGTGTACAATTTCTGGATTTTGTGTGAAATTGTGAATATTTTCTATGAGGTGATTGGCATTCTAACTCAACGAATTAACTATTTCTCCTCGGATTTTTCTGTAATCGACGTCCTCGGTATACCATAAAAATGGTTCCTGCTCGGGCGCCAAATTTGTAACGCTCATTTCTCCTCGGATTTTACTCAATTTTCTGTAATCGACGTCCTCGGTATACCGTAATAACAGTCCCTGCTCGGGCGCCAAATTTGTAACGCTCATTTCTCCTCGGATTTTACTCAATTTTCTGTAATCGTCGTCCTCGGTATACCATAAAAACGGTCCCTGCTCGGGCGCCAAATTTGTAACGCTCTTTCGTCGTTACTGGTCACTTTGGCACCGAGTCAAGGTTACGGTTTGCCTCGGGCTCCAGCTGTCGGCCTGGTGTGCTCCATGTGCTCCGGGCAGCGTCAGTGAAGAAAAGGATACTCCGTTGGTCTCTATGGTATCGACCAAAACAAAGTAAGGCAGATTTTACTTGCCGTTCGAAACCTAGGTACCTACTGCCATAAGTTGAGAGGCAAATGTTGCTTTTGCCTGTCTATAAACATTGTGAACTTCCATATCCTTACATATCTTATCATGTATAGCGTACTACCCAAGTATTAAATCAGTGCCCCTTTCTGATGTATGGACTCTGGCAACATTATTGTCCTATTTCGCAATACTGACTACTCAATATGAATCCGGCTATAGCATATGAAGTGGACGACGAGAGAAGTGAAATTCAGTTAACAGAATAGTATAATATCCTAGAAATATATGAATTTTGAATAGCTTATCCGTTATCTATGTGTAAAGCCTCACCATATAAGCTATTTTTTGTTTCTTTGTATTTTAGACAACCGGAATGGGCAGTTCCGCACCAAACAAAATTGAAATACACCCAAATATTCAATACAACAGACAGGACCAGAAGCGGATTTTTATCTGGAGCCCAAGCACGGAATGTGATGGTCCAGACCAAGCTGCCTCAAAATATTTTAGCACAAATTTGGTAAGTTGAGCTATCATATGAACATTTCTAAGAAATAGTTTTGGTACGACCATTTTTCGAATTCTGTTACTTATTGCATTTTTGTAAGATTTGTTTGTTCTATTCTATCTACATTTGAGATTTGCAGTCGCAACAAGCTATAGTGATCTGAAACGGCTTCGACAATAAACGGTCATATACTTATTTTTCAGGGCACTCTCTGATATGGATGCCGACGGAAGATTAGGTTCTGAAGAGTTTGTTTTAGCGATGCATCTGTGCGAGCAAGCGGCTCTAGGTACACCACCTCCTACCAAGTTACCACCGGACCTCATACCTCCGTCCTTCAGGAGAACAAGGACGACATCTGTTTCTAGTCAAGGTAGCGCAGCGCCTGATCAGGATCTTGCATCTACCCTACTACAAAGTGAGATTTCTTTCAATATTTTGTTTCATCCAAAGATTAAAGTGATAATTGCAAAACACGTTTAAATCGATTGTATCTATTCTAAAACGCCCATTTAACAAATAGTGCCACAATCTTTCCTTTTTTTTATTTTTAAACACGTAATCCACGTTTTGAAACAGGTTCTCCCTCAAAATCTAGCTTCTAGCTTAAAAAATTCGCCATAAGCTACTTTTTATATTATTCAGATTTTCTGAGCGCATCTTTCTTTTGATGAAGAACAATCATTGGCAACACCGCAAATGGTAATCACTGTTCTCACGGAACAAGAGTTATATCGAGATTTGAGGTTAATGCTTGTTTCAATTTGCAATTGTTTCGTTATCATTCATCATTAAACTCCGTATCGCAAGAGTCAGGAAACTGGTGGAAAGAAATCTATAATGTATTTGTTTTCGCGTTCTAATAGTAATAGATAATCACTTTTATCTGAAACAGCCATAATAACACTTCCTTAGCTAAAAAATCAAAACCAAAAACAACAATTCTTGTGTGCCTCAAAGCGGCCATTTTTAAAGAGCCTCACGTGATCTGGGTTCTGGATAATGCCCGGTTCATATGCCAGCTTTTTGTAGTTGAGTTTACAACTATTGTTTTCGGATTGGTCACTGAATGACACAGAACGACATGATCTCAGTCAGCGGCCAATCAGAAAACAATACGCCATAAGCGAGAGCTATCATGTGTACCCGGCGTTACGTAATTAGAATTTAACACGGACCTTTCATGAGGTCTGTGGAAATCGAGATTCCATGGTGCACAACGTAAACAATGTTGCCAAGTCTTATTTTGATGAACGTGAAGTCACGAAACCTTTATTTCTTTATAACAAAGATACTGGCAGTCAGAAAAATGCTATATTAGCGTATACACTTTATAATTACAGTGTTCCCTGATAGGTTGTGAAAAGGTCCATTCAGAAATGTATCATTTCAGATTCGTTCGAGGACAAACGAAAAGAGAACTTCGAGAAAGGCCAGGCGGAACTAGAGAGGCGGCGAAAAACTTTGCTGGACCAGCAGCGCCAAGAGAGGGAAGAGCGCGAGCGAAAGGAGCGCGAAGAACAAGAAAAGAAAGAGAGAGCGAGACAAGAAGCGGAACGCAAACGGCTGGAAGAGCTCGAAAAACAGATGAGGGAACAACAGGAGAAAGAGCGGCAGATAGAAGAGGAGAGGAAAAGGCAAGCGGAACAAAGGGAGGCCGCGCGGAAAGAGATGGAGCGACAACGGCAGCTGGAGTGGGAGAAACAGAGGCTGCAGGAGCTGCAGCAGCAGCGGCAGAGGGAGCAAGAGTCCGTGCTGAAGCTGAAAGCGAAGAACCAGAGCTTGACGATCGAGCTGACGTCGTTGAACGACCAGGTGAAGGAGTTGTCGCAGAAGATATGCGACACGCGGATGGGTGTGTCCAACGTGAAGACGACCATCGACGGCATGAGATCCACCAGAGACACGCAGATGCAAGAAATGTCGCAGCTGAAGAACAAGCTAAAGGAACAGAACGCCAGGCTGCTATCGCTGTCGCAGGAGAAGATCAAGCTCGACTCGAAAAACAAGATCAACGCTCAGGATTCCGAGCAGACGCGACAAGCGTTCGAAAACAAAGAAGTCACCATAAAAAACCTGAAAACGAAGGTCGAAGACATGCAGGGCGAGATCGAGGGCAAGATGGGCGATATTGTGAACAACAATTCGCAGCTGTCTGAGCTGCAGAACCAGCTGATGAGTCTCGTGTCGGAATGCGAGCAGCTGTATGGGGTGTACGAGCAGAAACGGACCGCGGTGCTCGAAATGAAGAGCGACAATCGCGGCAACAGCTTCGACGCTTGGAAGTCGAAGGACGCCTGGGGCGGTGACGCGAGCGAGGCGCCCGCCGAGTGGCCGGTCGACAGCAATTGGGCCGAGAACGTCGAAAGCGTCGCGTTGCCCGCGGTCGTCAAGTACCGAGCGCTGTACGAGTTTGTGGCGAGGAACAACGACGAAATCTCTTTCCAGCCTGGCGATATCATAAACGTGAGTGTTTTGAACCATTATTTTATTTACAATTTTTCATCAGTGAATTCAATTATATTTCTTTCTGACTGCAATTCCAGGTTCCAGCAGAACAGAATGGTGAACCCGGGTGGTTGGCAGGTGAAATAAGGGGCCACACGGGATGGTTTCCAGAGGCTTACGTAGAACCAGTTGATGGTGTTGGAGTAAGAGAAACTGATATCAGTAAAACGATTGTGAATGCTGATGAGGCTGAAGCAAAACGCTTAGAGTAAGTTTTTGTTCGCAGTCATCCGACTTCAACACGCTCATTTGGTATAGTTGGGTTTCTTTCTGTTTGATCACCGTCTTGTGTTTAGTTGTCCAAAGATTGTTTTTCGTGTTGAGAAACCGTTATAATACTGATTCAAAATCGAGATAATTAACGGACCATAAAAAAATCTCTTGGGTGCTCAAAAAATATTTTAAAACTCTGGAATCGAATTTTTCACCGAAGAGCTTCTATATAACCCAACATCCGTTTCCACAGGCATTGTGGACATTACAGAAGGTTGAGGAATAAGCTTTATAATGCAAAAATAATTAGTCGGTATAAGTAAAAACAATTGTCTGGCATAGACGTTACTCAACTATAAGACTGTTATAGCTAATATGAAATGGTTTGTATTTTGTTCGACTCCGAAACGAGATAAACTTTAATGGCTGGCTGCTGAACACGAGCTATTAAAAAAAACTGGCGCCCAACGTGGGGCGCTTTAAACATTTTAAAATGCTTTTTTGGTTGTCATTCATTAGTTTTCACAAATTATTCACGGAAAAAATCTCTATTCAACTTAACTTCCGTGTCTAGGGGTATTGTGGAGGTTCCGGAGGGTTCAGACACGACGAATTCCTTAGAACCGGCCTCTCTCCAAAACGATATACCCACGCCATTCGCAGAGCCTGAAAGCGAGCCGGAATATTATTTAGCGAATTACCCGTACCAGTCTCAAGAACTCGGTGATCTGACGTTTAATGCTGGAGAGGTTATAGCTGTGATTAAGAAAGACGGCGACTGGTGGACAGGAAAATTAGGCAGCAACGTCGGTATATTTCCCAGCAATTACGTCCAGAAGGTAGATGTGGTAAGTATTTTTTATTCAATGCCGTGCTTTGGATATATAACTTGCTGTAAATAATAGTAACATTTGCATATGAAATAATACAACTACAGTGGACATTATTGAGTGAGTAAAGTTAAGTTCATTCCGTTACGAGCCAAGTACTAAAACATAAAAAGTTGTGTCAGGTGTGGGGTTGATCAGGGAATCCCAAATTTTTTTCTGAATATGTAGTAAGCAACTAGTGTTTTTATTTATAATATCAAGTTTATTAATGCATAATACATCAAAATTCAAGGGGTATAAAAAAATTTTCAGAAGTCAACTGCTAATTTGTATAAACCAAAAAAGCGTCTGGATATTCATTCATTATATAAAATGAAATTGTGTACCTTCATTCATTTAGTTAAAAATAATATGAAACATTCTAATTTAATATTCAAAATCAATAGTGATCAACATAATTATTCAACCAGATATTCCAACAATATAACAATGAATAAAAGTAAGACAAATATTGGTCAAAAATCAATACTATGTAATGGAATAAAATTTTACAATGAATTACCTAATGAATTGAAAAATTGTGGTAAAATCCGATTTAAAATTAATTTAAAGAAACATTTAATGAGTTGAATTTAGAGAGATTGGCAGCCTTTGAGAGCAGATTAGAAAGCATCATTCAATCCGACACCTGACATCACTAGTACTGAACTAACACTAATATTTGTGTATCACACAAACAGTTTTCATGTATTCAAAATAGTTGAGTTGGTTTCATCTAATAACTATCCAACCGAAATTCCGGCAACCAAAACTCCCTACGAATTGTATGTTGTCAGTATGTGATTTTTGTGTTTTGTCAGAGCTCGTCAAACGCTAACACCGCCCCTTTGACCGTCTCCGATTTTTCCACTGAAGTGTCCGCAGCTGCCGTGCAATCGGCTCTAGAAACTGTGAACGCGCAAGCCGATAATGAGGTTTCGCTTATAAACCAGAGTCAGCCGATGGGGAAAGAAGTGCCGCTAGACGCTAACATTCAAGCCAGCGCGCAGGTTTGTGCTGTTTTCGCTTTAGGGTCCATGAACGTTTGCTCGATCGCTTGGTATTTTTTTTAAGTTCTGGTTCTCACGAAAAGGAAAATTCTGTATTGTTCGGAGAACATCGTGAGAACCGAGGGAAAGTAGGTAGGAATTGGTGTTCGTCTTGAATTTCTGAAGGCTGTATGCCTCAGGGAAGCTTTGGTGGAAGAATGAGCCCTTGAAAAGAGATGTTCGGCATGTCTCCAACGTGACGGAATATGGATGTGACAGTCTCGATGAGATCGCTAACGGTGGAACGATTGATGATATTCTGGAAGAGCATCGTCCATGAACATATCTATCAAAACAGAGACAGGTCGCCAACCTTTCTGCGATGTTTCAGGGGAGTAAGCGAGCTAGTGAGCGAAGTATCACCGACGAGACGAATGGCTCTCTTTTGGACATAATCCAAAAGTGTCCATGTGTGTTTGGGTGCTGCACTCCATATATGGAAACAGTATTCCAGAACAGGTCGGATTTGTGCCTTATGAATCATAATCAGTTGACGGGAAGTGAAATAATTCTTGGCACGAAATATAAAACCAAGTTTTTGAGAGGTACTCTTGGCAATGGACCACATGGTTCTCCCATGAAAGGGTAATGCTGATGGTAATACCGAGCATCGAAATAGAAGATTTCATTGGTATGGATACTCTTGACATAGTTACGCTGGCCACTGTGAGACCGGCCTTTCTAGAGAAAAGACATTCTAGGATTTTTGTCAAAGCCGTATTTATTTCATTCACGATTCTTCCCCGTTCACTTCTGCATTCACTGGCTGACATCGGAGCTTTAAAAGAGAAAGCGGTACTATCATCCACAAAGCTGTGGCACTGGACATAAGGTAAATCCCAACAAATCATTGAATAGATAAAATTGATATTAACCATTCAGTCTTTGTTCACTAATTTATGAATTTATTTATATGATATATTTTTTGTTTCAATTGCAATTGTCAATACTTTTTTATTATTGTATGTACAACTTACTCATACTGGAACTTGTTCTGACTGTAAGTTTTTTACTTAATAAATAAATGAACCTCCATTTGAAAAAATCATTTTGGGCACTTCCTGTGTATTTGGGGTAGATGCTGTATCGATTCAAATAATTCGTTGAAAATCTTTTAGCTTGTAGAGCAGATAGATTGCATTTCAATCCGACACCTGACATCACTAGAACTGAACTTAAACTAATATTTGTGTATCAAGCAAACAGGTTTCATGTACTCAAAATTTTTAACTTATTGTCATCTATACAACCGAAATTCCGGAGTCCAAAACTCCCTACGAATTGTATGTTGCCAGAGTGTGATTTATGTGTTTTGTCAGAGCTCGTCAAACGCTAACACCGCCCCTTTGACCGTCTCCGATTTTTCTACTGAAGTGTCCGCAGCTGCCGTGCAATCGGCGCTAGAAACTGTGAACGCGCAAGCCGATAATGAGGTTTCGCTTATAAACCAGAGTCAGCCGATGGGGAAAGAAGTGCCGCTAGACGCTAACATTCAAGCCAGCGCCCAGGTTTGTGCTGTTTTCGCTTTAGAGTCTATGAACGTTTGCTCGATAGCTTGGTAATGCAGTCATATATCCATATACACTTTTAGCAACTTGTTAAGTATGTTGATTTACTTATATATTAGGATTCTGAAGCGAGCGTTGATAGACCTAATAATTTTGCATGCTTCTGCTTTATTTATCAAATAACTCACAGTGAGAAAGGAAATCATGGTTATTGAAAGTCACATCTTGTTTCTAAGGCGAAGCTGTAGATAAAAATGAGAGGTTCTTCTCACACAAAATAAAAGAAGCAGATGGCCTATACTTCTTTTTATAAGATAGTTCGTAAATGAAAACCTCAGTTTTTGCTCTAGCAAAATTGCTTTGTTGAATTTTTTAAACAAGAAATACTAAAAACACTTTTTTGCTTGGAGCAACCTTCAATAACATTTTCAACACGATTTTCACCTCAGAGGATTTTTCACCTCTCAGGTAGGTATACAGTCCACTGTGATGAGTAAACACGACACAATAACAAATTAAGTCAAAATGAAATGCCAGTTAGAAGTATCAGTCATCTTTCATTTTTTCTGTGTTTTCTAAAAGCCATTTGTTTATTTTGTTTCCAAAGATGAATTCGTTCTTGCTTTCTATTATAGCGAGTTTGCCATGAAGATCTGAAGGTCTCACATCATTCAGTCCATGGGTTCATAATTAATCAGAAATCATTCATAGCAAGCAATATTAATGCCTTTGAAATAAATTCAACAGGAATTTCAATCAGTCAGATATCTGAACACAAAGCTCAGAGCTTTTTTTGCAATTGCAATTGTTTCCTCTGAAATGTTGTACATTGCACAAGTATCTTGTTAGATATAATTCAATACCCGTCGTGGCATTAGCCAGGGGAGTAGTTGATTTCTGAGTATTTGCCAGCATTGTAGGTTGATAGAAGTAAAAAGGGTAAAGCATCTATCGGCAACGACTGTCGATTCTTAAACGATCTCCAAAAAAAAAACTCCGAGCTTAGTGTTCAGATATCTGACTGAATCTTTTGACCCGGAGAATCAGAATCAGCGTGAGTCCGAAGTGATCAAATAGAAAGAGTGTTGTGATGATTCGGACGGGGAACAGTTGGCCTCAAGACTTTTTGTGGTGACCTACCCTGGACTGATGAAGAGGCAACAACCCCGAAACTAGTCTGCAGGTGGTCCCCTGTCCGAATCAAAACTAAATTCTGCTATTTGATTACAGGAGAGCACTTGCAATTGTTTCCTCTGCAATGAGGCACATTGCACAAGTATCTTCTTGGATATAATTCAATAACCGTCGTGGCATTAGCCAGGGGAATAGTTGTATTCTCACAGGTATTTGCCATAATAGCTCACAGCATTGTAAGTTAATAAAAACGGTAAGGAATTTGAATCGTTATCTCCTCTAGAAAAATGTTTAAGTACTTTTTGGCGCCCAACGTGTGATTGAAAAAAAATTGTTCGAGTTTTTCATTAGTCTCGTATGCCCGCCAGGTGATGAAAAGCAAAAAACCTGAGATAGCGTCCGTGATAGCGCCCTACCAGTCGACCAGTCCCGAGCAGTTGTCATTGGCTAGGGGTCAGCTGATTATGATCCGTAAAAAGACTGATTCCGGTTGGTGGGAGGGGGAGCTGCAGGCCAAAGGCAGGAAGAGACAAGTTGGATGGTTCCCTGCTAGTTACGTCAAGGTTCTGAATAGTTCTGGAAAAGTGAGCGGAAGATCGACGCCAGTCTCGACAACGCGAATGCAACAAGAAATTGTAATTGGTGAGTGTATTTACGTAGATAGGGTATGCTCTATTGTTAATAGTTATTTATGCAACAAGTGCAAAAAGTAGGTGTTTATTGCACGAGTTTCATACAATATTTTTTCTACGTTCATGCAAAAACCAGAAAATGTTTCATTTAGGTGGCACTAAACTGTAAGGAAGACATTGTTTGTTTAAATGTATCTGCTGAAAGTAATTCAAAAACATTTTGTGTAATTCAGTTGATATTTGAAGGAAATAATTTTATTTTTAACAAATTGCATTTTCTAGTGATTTCATAGTCCATTATATAATGAATATGATGAAACATGCAACTATTTAAAACGTAATACAATCTCACAAAGTTTATGCCTGTCATGATGACAGAACGCTATAGTAGAATGACAGATGAGTGCAATAGACAGTTTTTCCACCAAATATAGTTCAATAAAGTTTTGTTTTTTGCATGAACTATGAAAAAATATAAATAAGTAACTGATTAGTTAAACGTCAGAGTAGTAATTGTGTGAATGATCATCATTCAGATCTAATGCTGTATCTTTCAACAAACTTTATATAATGATAATGTACTCCACAAGACGTGAGAAACCTTGGAATCATTACAGATGATTCCCCTTCCTTGGAACTCCCAAATTGCTTATATGCGCGTTAAATTCAACAATATTTTCGGTACTATAGATATTTTTCATGTCTCATTAGAGTTTTTATTAATGTTTTCTCGATATTAATCTGTTTAAATATAAAGTTATGTTTTTTTTATGTTTGTATATTCATCGTTGTCTAATCTGAAACTGTTTCTGTTTCAGACAAAGTGGTTGCCTTATATCCCTACACCGCTGGTAATCCAGACGAACTGACTTTCGCGAAAGACGACATCATCAGCGTAACTGCCCGAGAAGAGGAAGCTTGGTGGAGGGGCGAACTGAACGGAGTGTCTGGCCTGTTCCCGAGCAATTATGTAGCACCGCTCCAACAGCAATGTGAGTAACCTTTCTTTTTTCACCTTCATTTCCTGTGCACTCTCATCTCACATTTTTCTTTCAATAAAAGTAACAGGTTGTTTATAGGCTGATATACTTTTTTAGGTTAGGTTGTCGTTCTATGGAGGTTAGGTTAGGTGAGGTTAGATCAGTAGATCGAAATGTCAGTGAACATAAACTCCGAAGCGTTAACGTTAAAATTCAATGGAAATGAAGCGGTATCCCGATATGCAGATGCGAACGTGCGTCCTCGGTAGCTCAGTTGGTTAGAGCACAGACTGGCAATCTAGAGGTCGCAGGTTCGATCCCTGCTCGAGGAGAATCTTTTTTCTGGAATTTAATTTGTCTGAACGCCGCGATACATTATATATGTATATTCAGACGCTATTCACTTCAAGCTGGATATTGTTTTAGCAGTATTTTCCTTGAGAGCTGTTGTTTCTTGGACAATTTCTTGGTTAGTGTTTTTTGGGTAATGTCGACCTTTGTAATTCGGAATTTTAGCGCTATACTGGATCATTACTTTTGTTGAAAGAAAAACATTGGGAAAAATCTCCACAAACTGAATATCATGAGTTTTTAACGATTTTTTTTTACTGATTTTATAGGAACATTACTGCACCCATCCTACCATATGAAGCTGAATAGTTCGAATCATAGAATCGTTAGCATTTCTAGGATAATATTACGTGTTACTCAGAATGTATGTGTATTTAAATTTAGGCATATAATCTTGCGCCCATTTTAATACTGCCTTACCTTAGTTACTCTTAGAGCTGGCATTAGAATCGCCAATTATCGAAAATGTGCGGTAGTTTGTTGAAAAACGCAAAGAACAAGTATGAGGTAAAGTTGAATTCTGTCAGAATTTCAGTTAGAGAAGGTTGTTTTTTGGCTCCCAACGTGTAGCCCAGTAGAAATAGACAATCAATTCATAATAATTCCAAAAGTTTTTAAAGTCTGGTCAAGCGAATGGTACATCAAGAAAGCAATTAATCTCAGTTTGCAATCTGTTGTATTTTACTGTACATTCCAAAAGTTCTGTAAACTTGGAGTGGTATTAAATATATTATTTCATATCACGAATCAAGTTTGCAACCAATGGACCATATCGGATAAGAATTGATTTGGTAGCATGTTCATTTTCTATGTGTTGGCATCTATGAATATTTGTCATTAGTGTCGGTTGTCATTTATGAAAATGTCAATTCCATGGCAGAAGACACACTAAAACTGCGGTAAAAATATCAATATTCATAAAAATCTTGAAAGTAAAAATCAAAAACTCTGTACTTTACTACAAATTAACAATTGACATGAATGACATGAATATTCATGGATGCCAACACATAGCAAATGAACATGCTACCAAATCAATTCTTATTCGATATGGTCCATTCAAGTGTACGGAACATTTTTTATCAAAAACTAATGTTTTTCTATGATATACCATAAGAAAAAATTGTAAAAGTTCTGCAAATTTGACACGATACATCGGAAAAATATTCCGAATAGTTGTACAGATTTGCAACCTTTTACGTTGACCGGAACATATAAATTTTCAATTCGTTTGCGAATTTGTGAATCATCAGAATAGATGTTTTCAAAATTTGCAGCAAAGTTTCAAATATTTTGTAATTATTTCGAGACCACCTTGGTAAAAAAAATGACCACGATTTAAAAAAATATATTTTCCGGTCAACGTAAAGGTTGCAAAGTTCGGAAATTTTTTCCGATGTATTTGTCAAGTTTGCAGACCTTTTGGAATTTTTTCAATGAGTATACAGCAAAATTCAAGTTAATTGCCATTTTGACAATGAAGAGGTTGCAAACTGAGATTTATTGCTTTCTTGATCTACCATTCATTTGACCAAAGTTTGAAAACTTTTGGAATTATTCTTGAATTTTCGATTTTTAATTTCTATCTCTACTGGTCTAGAGGAGGGAACAATTAATATAATAAATAATTACCAAATATTGGTAAAATTCTGTTTTTTGGGCGCCACAAGCTATCGAAATTTTTTTTCTTGTATTCACGTATTTTGGTCTCCTGAACAAAAAATCCGAATAAAATTTTCGGTGGTCTCAAGTAATTTCGGAGATACGGCCTATTTTTGGATTTTGACTGGCATTTTTTAGAGACGTTCCTACCGCGAAAAAAAAACACTCAATAAGTCTCTTTCTTTAACCAGCCCGATAAACACATCCTGCTTCCTCCGTCTCACGCTTTTTTTTCATTGGAAACGGCACTTTTTTTTTAAATCGTGATTTTTTCTAATCATGTCAGAGACAATAAGCTAGCCAATATGACAGATAATTATTAGTGAATTGTATATTGTATTGTTGGTAATACTGATATCAATTATTGCCAACTTTTCTGATTTAAATGTGAACGAGTAATAGCTGTGGTTTTTTGGTCTCCTAAGATAGTAACAAAACTACATGTAACAGCTCTAGATCCAACCACATTAACCAGAAATAATTGTGCAGTTAGGTCAGAACGGAAGGCCGGATGTTCATGTATACGATATCCGACGATCCGATGGTACGAAAATGATCTTATTAAACAAAAAACATTTTTGTAACATCGGATCGTCTGATATCATATGTATGAAAATCCGGCCTAATAAGAGCGAGCGTTGCGAGAATATCAACGGCGAGCGCAGCGAGCACCTATTTTTATTTACGTTTTAGGTTAGGTTGGTTTAAGTAGGTTGGTTTAGGTAGGGTAGGTTAGGTTAGGTAGGTGTGTTAGGTTGTTTTCCCTTCTTTTGCCTCAAAAGTTTGGATCTGTGTGCAGTTAGGTCGAGCCCTAATAAGGGCGAGCGAAGCGAGCTTAGCGACGGTGAGCGCAGCGAGCCACTTCTTTATTTACGTTTTAGGTTAGGTTAGGCTCGCTTCGCTCTCCCCTACGTAGAGACCTAATCGAACACAGATCCAATCTTTTAAGGGAAAACCCAACCTAAAATTGGTTTCGAGCACAACTGACAGAACCTGGAGGTAAAACAACATAACCTGAGAAAAGTGAGAAATCTGACAACCCACCTAACCCCACTTTTTCGCTTTATTTAAACTAAAACGTTCTTTAGAATCTTTCAATAGAAACGCAATCACTTTTTAGTAAAAAAATCACATATTGTTCAAAAATAGGAGAACAGCAAACGAAACGAAATGGAAAAGTAAGGTTATTTCTTCTTCTTTTTTTACGATTGTGTTTGTTTTACCTCCAGTCCAGAGTCTGTCACTTATGCACGAAATCAATAGGTGCTCGCTGCGCTCGTCGTCGTTAGGCTCGCTTCGTTCGTCTTTATTACGTCCCGACCTAACTGCACCCAGATCCATTCTTTCCTGGTTAATGCGATTGGATCTGGAGCTGTCACATATCATCCCAAAAAAACGCAGCTATTAATAAATCTGAAAAGTTGGCAATAATCGATTTCAGTGTTACCAACCATACATACAATTCGAATTCACTAATACCTATCTGTCATATTCGCTAGCTTATTGTTTCTGACATGATTAGAAAAAAACACGAAAAAAGTGCCGTTTCTAATGAAAAAAAAAAAAAGCGTGGGACGGAGGAAGCAGGAGGTGTATATCGGGCTGGTGAAAAAAAGGAGACTTTATTGGGTGTTTTTTCCGCGGAAGATCCAAAAATAGGCCATATCTCCGAAATTACTTGAGACCGTCGAAAATTTCATTTGGATTTTTTGTTCAGGAGACTAAATACGACAAAAAACATTTTTTGGTAGCTTGTGGCGCCCGATAAACGGAATTTTACCAAAATATTTTCAAGGGCTGGTTTGTTTATCAATTAGAACTGGATTGACTTTTCCCTAGGACTTGAGTCGTCAATCTATTTCATTATTTTGAAAAGTATATCACATAATCAATTAGGAAGGAGATTGAGTCTACACGTCTTCTGTTAGTAGACATAATAATATTTGTAATATAAATTGGCCAGTAGCAGAATTTAACTCTGGTTTTAGAATGCAGTGCTTGAGATGAAACATTTCTAGCACAAAATAGCACAATTTCAGTATTTTTTTTATGAGACATTGTCGATAGAACAAGATGAATTTACAGTAGCTTTTTAACGGTTTTCACCATTAGCTTGTTGATCTCAGAGAAGAGACTTCGGTATTTTTCATGATTTTTTTGTAATTTTTTTTCTGTAAGGTTGTTAAAATGAGCCCAAGTTATTACTTTACACTGACTGTATCAGAAAAACAATGCTTAAAGTTCAGTTTGAAATAATGAGTCTATTCGATATATCTTTTAACCACCCGTAGGGGGTTAGAATCTGTCAATTCTTGTTACTTTATTCAGTTGAGATGTATACTTAACGAACTCTTGGATTGTAGTAAATAAGTTAAAAAAATTCCTCACTATTGAATCTTTTGCATATTTTCGTGTATAGTAGATGTAAAATCAATTACCTACCTTGCTTTCAAAAACCAGCATATTACGGTTCATTTTTATCAATTTTTGTATATTATTATTATGTTGATCATTTTACTGTTGTACTATTTTATTATATTTTTGTGATTCTCAGTGACTTTGGTAGGGTGGGTGTTGTTTTGGATGATTGTAGTTAGTGGTTTATTTTATTCTATTTAATGAAAATGTAGGTTCCTCTTTTAACCGACCACCCTACTGAAGGTAACTGACTAATTTTATGAAAATTATTTTTAATGTTATCAAATCAACAACTACATTATTAGTAAGAAAATGAGAGTTGCATTTATTACGGTCGCTTCTGAAACCTCTTTTTACAAATTTACGTACATGCTTTTTGTTTTTAAATCTTGAATGAACGACATTATTATTATTATAATTTTTGGTTCGTTTTTTTCTAATACGGATTTACCTATTTTAGGTGAAAGTGTTTGCATAACGTTTGCAGCATATGGGAAACATTGTTATTAACAGAGTTTGCAAAAAAACGGGTTATAAGAGATCGTTATTGAAATTTTTCAAAAAGATTTCAAATTCCGCATGAGGTCTTAAAATTGAATTGTGTAAAATCGATTATTAGGTTTTCCAATATGCAGAAACGATACCCCATAACGTATTTTTTGTAACTATGATAATAAAAAGTTTTTTCATATGCTACAAACGTTATGGCCACACTGTATACTTTTATAAGTTTGAGATGAAAATCGTCCATCCGGCTCGAAGGACCATGAAGATATGGTCTCATATTCGATAGATCTATTTATCAAAAAAATTATTCTTGAAAACCATGTGACCCAAAATGAAAATTTCAAAACAGAAGTTTTTGGGTTCAAAAAAGAAAAATGGTTTTATCCTCATCCGGAATGAATGGTGGAAGCCGAAAGTCTTATGTTTATTATTGCTTCTTAGCTTGTCTTTGCATGTTTTATAAAACGCATTTTTAAGGTGTCGAGGAGCGAAATAGTTATTTACCTAACAAGTGCGGAAAGTAGTACTTTTCCGCACGCGACGGCAGTTGCACGAACGACGCGGAGCGGAGTTCGGGCAAGCCGTTAAGGACGGAAAAGACATTTTCCGTAAGAGTTAGGTACAATATTTTTCCTACGAGTGTTTTTGTCCATCTTATTTATGAAAAAACAAGGTTTTTAATGAACAAGTTTTTATAATAATGCTACAAAATGACTAATAAGACAGAATACTTACATAGATCATTTAATTAGTCCTAAATATCCTCATTTTCAACAGTACAAAAATCGTGCGGAAAACTAAAAATCGTACGGAAAAGTAAAAATCGTACGGAAAAGTAACTTTTTCGCACGATTTTAAATCGTACGGAAAAGTACAGCTTACAAAAGGAAAAATCGTGCGGAAAAGTTACTTTTCCGCACGCTCGTAGGAAAAAACATATTTTAGCTCTGTAGTTGCACTATACGATTATTGTTCTACCAATTGTTAATATATATATATATTTTTCAGTAATTTAATTTTTTCCAACAAAAAATAACCGGTGATGAATGCAACTCTCAGGTGTAAGAATCAAAATTGTATTGTTGGGATTTTGAATATCTGTTGAAAAAAATACTCCACCTCAAATACCATTATAGATATTGCATTATGAAATATATGGTATACCTATTACTGATGAATTTTATTGGATCCATCATGAAATCCTTTGAGAATATATAAAGAACTAATGAAAAAAAAAAAAAAAATTATGAAAGTTAAATAATTGTAAATAAGTTAAACAATGTTGCCAATTCTAATTTTGATGAACGTGACGTCATAAAATAATTTATTCTTTATTATAGAGATACCGATAGTGAAAAAAAAAATCCCGAGATTCCCGAGTTATATCAGCATATACTAATAACAGTGTCGGTAGAAGTTGTTGAGATACACTGGTGTTTTGTGTAAAAAAATTGGTTGTCTGTAAATTGCATACTTTTATGAATAGAATTCAATTATTATCACTGAATTATCATTATTTTGTATAATACAAAGAATGAAGAAGGAATTCATTGAAAATTACAATTTTTTCGATAAATTACAATGAAGTTGAAATCATGAATCAAATTCATGACACTGGTGCTTTTGAAAAGCCCGCCAAAACCTGCTTGATATAATAATATATTCCCTTGCACTGCGTTAACATTTCATTAAAACAAATGTTCTTATTTTCTCGCACCGGTTCAACTTGTCATTTTAGACACATTGTTGTAACATGTGTGAGGTTAGGTTACGTTAATTTTCAATCTCGCATTAATAGCTACGCACGATCATTGTTTCAATGAATAAAATCGTTTACACCATTAACTTTTCACTTCACTTTATAAACAGTTGACAAAACAGTTCACGTGTAAGTTGTGTGCTGCCGCTGTCTCTCTTCTACTCGGGCGCATCGGCCGATGGAGTGGAAGAGAGATAGATGCGTCACAAGCCGAACGCTTAGGCCGATCGCGCCTCTCTATCGCTTGTTCCACGCTCTCGCTTGCACGCTCAGCTCAGGCGGAACGTGACAATGAGTCATACTTTTTCGTGCGTGCAGCCTGCGTTCATCGATTTATAAGACGTTATCAAAAATCTGTGGAAATCTAATCGTGTTTACCTTTTGGAACAAATTTTTTATTACGTGTGAGTTTTGTCCCGCACTCAATCTAGAAAATGGAAGACGCAAAGCGTGGCCTTTCTTGATATTTGACGTTGATTAAAGGGGGGTATTCACTAGAGCATTCGCTCCGCATGAGCAACGAACGAGCGAATGCTCGGACAGTGTGGACGCTAATTTGAGCACGAATAGAATGCGGTGCTCGGGCCGATCAGTTTTTTGTCGAAAGTGTGATTGACGTTCTGTTTGTGGTTTTTACAGAGATTTTGAATTGAAGTTGGAAATTGATGAGTATGAATATTTGTACGGGAGTGACTGCGGTCGGTGCTCATGTGCCAGGAGACACTACGCAGCCTGAGCTTAAACCGAGCACCCCACGTTCTCATTCGGAATAAATGCTCTAGTGACTACGCATCTTAAGATTTGTACAATCATGATTGAATTAAAATTCCAAGATCAATGAATGATTCTCTACAATATCCTTTCAGAATAAGTTGTGGTTGGTTTATGGGCTTCGCTGTGGTCTTGTTTGGTTAAAATCTCCAAACGTTTCAACTGCAACTGAAGCGACAGAAATACACCAGCACTAGGAAAACCTTTCAAAACCTACCAAAGATCTGGCACAGAGCCCTGAAAGGCGCCAAAACAGAGCCATGCCAACCAAATCGAGCGGAAACTACTGCGCGCCAAAGCAGCATCATAAATGGCGTGCCGGGAACGAGAGCTTCAGTTGATACTTCACGAAGGGTACTCGGCCACGCCGGTGAAGATGACTGTCGCAGTTCGAACGTTTTAGTCCGGTGGCAGGGAAAATTTTTATGGGCGATTTTCCGAGGGAAATCGAAAAATCCATTTTTTCCAAAAACAAATGATGTCATAATATTCTGCATAAAATTCTCTACGAAAAAGGTATCAACAAGTTTTTTTTGAAAATGCACCGTTTTCCAGTAAAACGTGCTCGAAATTCGAAAAAATGTGATTTTCTCAATTTTCATTCCGTTACATAATGATATTTTCATGATCACCTTGTCCCAAATTATTCTATATGTCTCGACTATGAATGACAAAAGGAACATTTTTGAAAAAATTCGTGTGGATTCGTGTGAAAATATCATTATGTGACTGAATGAGAGAGCACAGAAAATTGAGAAAATCGCATTTTAAAGAAACATTTCTGGAAACCTTTTTTGTAGAGAATTTTATGGAGTATATTAAAGCGTCATTTATTTTTGGAAAAAATGGATTTTTCTCGGAAAATTCTTTTACTTTTAGTTAAAATTTTCCGTTTTTCCGCTATTGAAATGCTTTGTGATCATGAAAAATTATGTGCTGAACCCGTTTTGATTGACACTATAAGGCATTCGTCCACTGCGTAAGCTTCGCGAATAAAAAAATGCCGGTTCCATGCAAGGTAAAAGTATCGGGAAATTCAGTGCCACACGAATGACTTTTTCAAGAATGTCTCTTCTGTTATTCATAGTCGAGATATATATGAATAATTTGGGAAAAGGTGATCCTGAAAATATCATTGTGACTGAATGAGAGACCACTGAAAATTGAGAAAATCGCATTTTTTCGAATTTCGAGCACGTTTTACTGGAAAACGGTGCATTTTCAAGAAAACTTTGTGGATACCTTTTTTGTAGAGAATTTCATGCAGAATATTACGACATCATTTGTTTTTGGAAAAAATGGATTTTTCGATTTCCCTCGGAAAATCGTCCATAAAAATTTTCCGGACGCTTTCACGGCTTATCACCCTCGAAACTCGGATTCAGCGGGTCAAAATACATAAGAATAACTTGGGTGATCCCGTCGCGCTTCATCGCCTATGAAAACCATCCCTGCCACCGGACTATTTGGAGATTTCAGCTAAACAAGACCACAGGAAAACTTGTCTGGTTACTTATGATTTCTTATGACCACGTCATTAGTACATGTTGGGAGTGGGGGACTCTTCAGTCCTACCATCCATTTTGTCGGACAAACATTTTTTCGAGTACTTTGGCGAATTATCTCGAGGTTCAACTAAAAAACTTACTGAGCATAGAGTGAAGTCTTTCACGGCCGGAAGTGAAATCGTCAAGAATGGTTTCCGGGCTTTGAGGCCGTGGTCGGTTCACCTCCCTGGAGGCGGTTTCTTTGGACGTTTCTCTCACAACTGCGGTGAGCATCTTCAGCAAAGTTTTAGTCTTCTCGAAGAACGACGTAAAACTGATACAACAGTTGGAAATTGTTCGTAATTTAGAGTTGCAGCCTGGTTAATTAGTTTTGCTTGGGGTGACTGGGGTACCTGACCGGGTGATTGCCCCTTCCTACCTGCTTGTTTGTGTTGTTTAATTGTTTTGTTTTTGTGTTTTTCAAGGCTGATGGGTACCAGGCTTTGTTGAGCTTTAGGGATTCTTCCTTTCTGTTCAAATTGTTTTTATGTTTGTATATTTCTATGGCTTCTCTATTAAGGCGGGCATGATAGTGTTTCGCGGATGAGAGCACTTCTGTATTATCAAACCGGATATCATGGGCACCTTCTCCGTAGGCGTGCAATGCCACAGCAGACTTCTCCGTCTGGGCTAGCCTACATTGTCTGTGATGTTCGGAGAGCCGGGTTTTTACGCTGCGGAGGGTGGTACCGATGTATACCGACCCGCACGAGCACGGTATTCGGTATACACCGGGAGTGGCGAGGTGGTCTCGTGGATCTTTGGCTGAACGGAGCAATGAACCAATTAGTCTGGTTGGTTTATAAATGGTTTTGACATCGTGTTTAGCCAAAATTTTACCATTCCGGTCGGTGACCCTTTTGATATAAGGAAGGAAAGCTCTGCTTGATGGCGTTGTCGAGTTGTTGCCGTTATCTCGACGCATCCTAGGATTACTAGCCCTAGCAATCTCTTGTCGAGTGTAACCATTAGCTTGCAATGCCTTATTCAGATGTTGTAGCTCTGATTTCAGATGGGCCGGCTCACAAATGCATTGCGCTCTGGTATTGAGAGTTTTTAGAACTGCCCGCTTTTGTCCTGGGTGATGATTAGAATTTCTGTGCAGGTATCTGTCTGTGTGGGTTGGTTTTCTGTAGACTTTGTGACTCGAAAGTCCCATCCGGTTTTCTGATCACTAAGACATCCAGAAAAGGTAGTTGTCCATCTCTTTCCTCTTCCACTGTAAGTTGAATCTTCGGGTGTCGGCTGTTGAGGTGGTGAAGAAACCCTTCTAGCGCCAACTTCCCATGTGCCATCCACGTAGCGAAACCAAGTAGACGGTCGATTTGGCGCAGAATCGAGAGCTTGACGTTCAAACGTCTCCATATACAGGTTCGCTACTACCGGGCTGAGAGGGCTGCCCATGGCGACGCCGTCAAGTTGCTCGAAGTATTTGCCATCCCACTGGAAATAAGTGGTGGTGAGGACATGTTGAAACAAATCAGCGAGGTCGTCCGGGAACAGTTGACGGAGAAGAGTCATCGTTTCGGGGATCGGTATATTCGTGAATAAAGAGGTGACATCAAAACTGACTAAAAGGTCAGTTGGTGTTAAACAGATGTTCCTAATCTTCTCGATAAAGTGAGTGGAGTCCCTGATAAATGTGTCAGTGTTGCCAACGTGTGGGTTAAGTAGGTCAGTGAGGTGTTTTGCGATCAGGTAGGTGGGCGAATCAATGGCGCTGACTATCGGGCGTAATGGTAGAGGGGGTGGTAGAGCCTCCGATCTGATCAACCGTTTTTGGATGTCTGGGTTCAGGCTAGACGCCTTCACCAGGCTGTTGGTCTTCCTCAGGATTTTGGCTGTTGGGTCCCGTTGCAATATCCGGTAGGTATCAGGTGACAGGAGATCCGACAATTTCTTGTCATAATCAACCTTATTTAGGATGGCAGTCGCGTTCCCTTATCCGGTTTGATAATACAGAAGTGCTCTCAACCGCGAAACACTATCATGCCCGCCTTAATAGAGAAGCCATAGAAATATACAAACATAAAAACAATTTCAACAGAAGGGAAGAATCCCTAAAGCTCAACAAAGCCTGGTACCCAGCCTTGAAAAACACAAAAACAAAACAATTAAACAACACAAACAAGCAGGTAGGAAGGGGCAATCACGACTCACTAATTAGGCAGGTAGACAATGGCTACATTCCACCCGGTCAGGTACCCCAGTCACCCCAAGCAAAACTAATTAACCAGGCTGCAACTATAAATTACGAACAATTTCCAACCGTTGTATCAGTTTTACGTCGTTCTTCGAGAAGACTAAACCTATGCTGAAGATGCTCACCGCAGTTGTGAGCGAAACGTCCAAAGAAACCGCCTCCAGGGAGGTGAACCGACCACGGCAACGGGTGTCTCGGCAAAATGAAGCTACCCAGAAAGATTCAGTCTGTTATTAATCATTTTTGAAAATAGGCTTAGGATCCTGGTGTATAAGCTTCAGGATGTGTTTTCATCAAACGTCTAATAATCGATTATATTCCCGTTTTTTCACTTGACGATACTGTACTAGTGCCACAGACGCCTCTGGACAGAAAACGGCAGGAAAGCATCAAAGAGTTCATATTCACGGAAAGGACGTATGTGAGTGACATGTCGATTGTCCACGAAGTCTTCGAACTACCTCTGAGAAAGAGCAAGCTCATATCGACCAAGGAAATAGACGAAATATTCGTTAATTGGCAGGATATCATTCAGTGCAACAGGAATTTTTTGAAGGATTTGTTGAACGCCAACAATTCCGGCAGCGATATGGTAGGGGAAATTATCTGCAAGCATGTAAGTAAATAATAATAATAATTATTATTATTATTATTTTTTTCGGTAGTTTCACACAGGATGACCAGGGGTGCGTGCATGGTCCAAAACTTTTTTGGTATCCAAGCTATCAACTTGATTTTTTTTTTTTTTTAAACGATGTGATGTAGTCCTGTTTCTATTACAATTTGATCGAAACATTTTCATTTCAGAATTCTATGAATGTGCCACATATTTCGCTAACTTTACAAAGTAGACCACACAAACCCTATATCGACAAAGAGATCTTGAAAATGCCATAAATGCAATAATATTATATTTTTCTACGTTCATGCAAAAAACAAAACTTCATTGAACTATATTTGGTGGAAAAACTGAAACTTTATTGCACTCATCTGTCATTCTACTATAGCGTTCTGTCATCATGACAGACATAAACTTTCAAATTGACGCCAAATTTAGCCCATTTTCTGTGAGATTGTATTACGTTTTAAATAGTTGCATGTTTCGTCATATTCATTATTTAATGGACTATGAAATTACTAGAAATTGCAATTTGTTAAAAATAAAATTATTTCCTTCGAATATCAACTGAATTACACAACATGTTTTTGAATTACTTTTAGCAGATAGATTTAAACAAACAATGTCTTCCTTACAGTTTAGTGCCACCTAAATGAAACATTTTCTGGTTTTTGCATGAACGTAGAAAAAATATTGTATGAAACTCGTGCAAAAAGAGTTTATTGCACTCGACGTGTTGACAATTTTGACAATTTCACGTCGAGTGCAATAAACACCTACTTTTTGCACTTGTTGCATAAATAACTATTTTCAACAAGAGATGAAAAAACGTATTTCATCGCGAGTAGGAAATGCTATTTTTTCTACGATAGATGTTTATAAAATACCGGATTACAATTTTTAGAACTTAAATGCGTATAAACTGTCAATCGAAGTGAAGTGTCAAGTGCCAAGTAGTGAGATTAACTGTCATTAGTGCCAAAAATCCATTTTCATCTCTAGAGTGGAAAATTATCATTTTCATAATATACAAGAGTAGAAAAATTACAGTTAATGCCATTGTAATTTGTCATTTAAAAAATTGTAGTTGGTCTATAAAACCGGAGTGCGTTATATCGACAATTCAATAGTGAATCCAAAGTTGTAACAAAAATGAGGGGTTGCCTTAAAAAAAAAAACGGAACTCAGTGGTGTATTTTATTTTGGGACATTCTGTATATAAACGAAAATATCTTCAGAATGTGCTTCAGGCGCGTATACAGCTTTGTTCCATTGGGGGGGGGGGGATAATTCGTGACAGAAAATACAAAGGCGCTGAAGGCGTTTTTTTTTCAAGGTCAAATGCCCTTGAATTGATAGTTAAATTTGTCGGTGCGGTATCATAAAGGTTGGAAAGAAGGGATGTCAAATTCAGTTCCTTTCATTGTATATGAAAAACGAAAAGCATAGTTTAAAAAACAAAGACCTTCCAAATAAAAGAGAAAATGAGATCGGCTATTATGAAATGTATTCAAGAAAAAAATTATTTAACGAAATAAACAGATGCAATCTTGGAGTAAACACATTTAACTTTCACATATATAGGTAACTTAAAGTGCAGGTAAATCAGGTAGGTATAGAAATCAAATCAACCAGGTACTCACGTTTAACAGAAAATGAAACTAACTATATTTACATATGTAACACAAATCAATCAGGTAAGCAAGTCCCATGTTCAATAGAGATTAGAATTATAGATCCTCTCGTTACGTTGTACCTGTACGTTCGTTACCACCCTACAACATTTTTCAGTTTTCAGGAAGAAATAGATTAGATGATCAGAATAGTTACACGTTGAATGAAATAAGATTCTTTTTGTGAATATTAATGTTGATTTTGTTTAAAACATTAAAATTTTGTCGATGATGGGGGCGTAATTACCCCCATTACCCCCGCCTCATTGTGTACGCGCCTGATGTGCTTCATGTTGTCGGACCTATCATTTGAAAAATAAAATCAAGTTGATATCTTGGATAGAAAATAGTTGCACGCATTCCTGGGTCATCCTGTATAAAATTGTATTTGTTTCCTTCACACCTGTGGAACAATTTCAGCTCCCGAAAATGACAGCTTACATCACGTTTTGCGGCAAGCAGCTAGATAGTGCCGCATTGTTGCAGAAACTGACGGAAAGTTCGACTGCTTTCAGAGAAATGGTGAAAAAGTGCCAAAACAACGTGGCGACCAAAGGCATGCCTTTGTCGTCGTTCCTGATAAAACCGATGCAGAGAATCACCAAATACCCTTTGCTCATCAACAAAATTTTGGAAAATACTACTCCAGATCATCCAGGTAAGATAATCAGACGTCTTGACAATAAAATTTTGACAACTAGTCCTTCATGACGCAAGTTCCGGGATTTCCGAATATTATTCGACCGCCCAGATAACACAAATGCCTTTTATGACCTCCTATTACCATATTCCACTTACATATTACGTATCAAAACATCCTGTGAAGAATTATCACAACTTCACTCTAAAAATATTTATTTTCAACACCTAACACATTTATGTAACACAATGACTGGGCTATATTTATTTCGACTATTCGGCGAGTGACACGTTCTTATATAGTCGCAAACATTTCTTCTCGTCGTTTCCAGAGATTTCTACAATTTTCCATTCGCTTCCAGTCTTGGAATCTTAATGTCACCGCTCCAGCGACCACTCGCGCCACCGCTATTACTGCTATTCTCCACTAGATGGCGCCAGCCGTTCTGAAGTTTGAATATTCGTGACATTGTCCCCTTCTTAAAGACATTTCGTCCCGAAGTGTGTCGGTACCTGTATTATTCCCAATATCTGCTCCGTGACGTCCGATGGAAGTAACACTTCACGGTCTTCCTGTCGTTGAAGATGGTTACAGCACACCAAAATCCTAATGCCGCTGGATCTGAATATCCTCTCCAACATGCTTTTAATGAATCTCCAATCAAGCCCACAAGACAATTTTGGGATTGCCAGGCCCATATGAGACTTTGGTCCAGCTTCGTATCTCTCAATCTGGTGAGGCTCTCCCAGATGTCTTTATAGGACAGTTTATCACGAGATTGCTTCTTGATTACTAGGTTAACGGTATTTCTCCGGTCCGTCTTTAACTGTAACACCCCTCCAACTTCTCTGGGTTCTGTTTCCGAAGTTCCTGGAGCTGACCTAACTGAGCCGATAGTGAAGGGTTTTCTCTCTATCATTTGGGGCCAGTTCTACCTGCTAATATCCCCTCTTCAAAATAGTCGAGAAAACTGTTGAGCCAGCCAAGGTGTCTAAGAGTATCATCTATTCCTGGGAGAGGGTAACTGTCCTTCTTCGTCACGTTGTTAAGATGAAGATGGTCTACGCAAAAGCGTGTCAAATTGTCTTTAACAGTACTACGGGAGATGACCAGGGGCTGTCAGACGGTTCAATTATTCCTTCTTTTCCCATATCGTTGACAATTTTGCCAGCCTCTTCCTTCTTGGCAAGACGGAGTCTTCTGGCTGATTGACGGATTGGTCGAGCATCCCAGTCTCAATTTTGTGTTGGACCACCTTCGTTCTACCTCCTTCTCCTTGTCCGGTATCGAAGATGTCCTGATACTCCTTGACTAAATCCCTCGATTCGAACTGCTGAGATGGTCCTTTGTCCTTCGATGAAGTGGTGACTATCTTTTCCAATTCTGCTGGCAAGTTGTTGTCTTGGCTAACAGTGCCGCGTTCACTCCTGACCACAGAGGAAATAGACGAGCAGTGCCCCAAGTCAGTTCCCCTCTTCAAGGTCATTGGGTAATAATTGACAGGCATTACCCTTACTGGCACAAATTTATCAACACGCAGCAGCTCGTTCTCCTGCATTCCATCCATTCGTCTTTGCTGCAGCTTCAAATTGTCGGCGGTAGTTTGGTGAGGGTCCTCTCTGATTCGAATATTCTACTATGAGGATATCGCTTCCTGAAAATTTACCGTTTCGACAAATTGAGCCAAACAACTTTTTTTTTTCAGATTTCAAATATCTAGAAGACGCTTTGCGCCTAGCCGAAAAATTCCTGAGCTGCATCAACGAGAACGTCCGCATGAAGGAAAACCAAGACCGTATGGAATGGTTACAACAGTGCATCCAAAACGACCTTAACCTCGTCTTCAATAGCGATACGAACCGACTAGGCCCGAGGCAGCTACTCCACTACGGGATCTTCGCGAAACTCAAGACTAATAAAGAACTGATCGGGATTTTGTTTAACGACTTTTTCATGCTGGTCCAGCCTAGCAAGAGTATAGGGTATCAGTTTTCTTTCCAGAGGAACGGAAACGTAGTCTATAAGATGTATAAACAGGTAAGAATCAAAGAAAGGAGTCATTTTTGGCAGACTTTATCAAAGACAGTACCTTGAAGTTAATGTGGTGTGTAATAGACATTTTTTTTTCTACGATCGAGGGAAAAGTACCATGTTGCATTTTTGCGCAGAGCGAACGTTTTTTCACTTTGCCGCTCGCCGAGCGTTTTTTTCACTTTGACGCTCGCCGAGCGTTTTTTCACTTTTCCGCTCGCCGAACCTAACCAAAACGCTCGCTGAATTACCATGGAAATCGCAATAGAAAAACGGCAAATGTTAGGGCATGTGATAGAAATATCAGATATGAGATAATGCTTGGGAAACAATGCTATATTTTGCATACTTGTTGATTGATAATTGTTACTTGATGCTGCACGAGTCCACACTAAAAATATAACGTTTTTTTACAACATTCAAAATTGATCCCAAAAACCTGATGAGCTAAACAAGATAGCTTGAAGAAGAACGTTTCATTTTAGCCGATTCTAATTCAGAATTTGACGATAAGTAGAGAAAGTACGGACAGTGTGGATAGCGGAACCGACTCAAACCGAGTTCTGAATATTCAGGATGACAAGACTACCTACAAAATAGCCCTGCTTGCACACACAGTGAACGATTGCAGCCTATGGATGAGGAGGATAGAAAATGCTAAAGAAGCTTGCACAAAAGCTTTCAATTTGAGCCACCAGACTAAAAGGAAAACACGTGAGTCGTAATTTTTTGATCTGTTGGGAGCTGTTTTATGTTTCTTGTTGTTCATGACGCAATTCCGATTGCCGAGAACGCTAAAGTTGAAGAATATTCTGGTTGCAGTCGGCCGTTTATTTCAAATACGATCCTCACTACAGTGTTGATTGAAATCAAGGCGCCACTGAAACCATGGTATTCAAATTTTTTAATGCATTGCAATAGCACCTTTCAGTTTTCAAATGTTGGTCAGCACAGCTTGATATTTGCATTCTTTATATAATTTCAGTGTGATAATCGTTGCTTGAAAGAATTCATAATGTCAAAACTTTGACATCATTGTGTCGTTACTTACACTTGACAAAGATTATGATTATAAGAAGTTGCAAAATACCCAAGTAATGCTCAGCTTCAGTCATCGAGGATACAGAATTCGGGAGGCAGCACCAGTACTTTGGCTCGATCATAGTATCTGTTACAAGAAGAGCATGCAGTATCTGGAGGTCCTTGCTTGGTACAATGCGCGCATTTTGCAACGCATCTTCACTATAGCACTTGAAAGCTCTTATCTGGGGTCAAGTGGAGCGTTATTACCACGTTGTATCAGTTTCACAATAAATTTCATTTGCAATGAAGCGGTTTTTCCAGCATCTTATGCTATGAGGTACCTGTGTGGGCTTCTTTTCCATAGTTGGCAGCCACTTTGTTGTTGGTGATTGGCTGTTAGCTCAGGTTAAATGGTGGTAAGGACTAATGCCATCGATGGCCTAATAAGCAAACCAAAATATGTCTCATAATATTCGCAAGTTAAATTTCAATTTCACATTTTCTACTTCAGCCGAAGAACGTTTGAAAATTTTGGACTTTTTTTATGATTTATATCGACTGATTTCCACCGATGAAATCGAAAAACAATTTGAGTTTAGCAGAAGAAGTAGTTGTTTTCTGATAGATATTACAAAAAAAATCACTTTTTCAATTTTCATCGAGAATGTTCCCCTTTTCGATATGTTCATGTTCAGACCAGAAAATTTTCGAACACATCTCGTATATGAATTTCAACTTTGTACGTTTCAGAATTATCGTTGGACAAAGGGATCTCAGAAACCATAAGAAATAGAGAGTTAACTACGGCAAATCAATTATTACTCCGCCAATTCGAAATATTCATAAATTCAATGAATTTTCACATTTCATTTTTTAACTTTCAATTTACGTGGATTCGTGAGATTTTCCTTCCAGTAATGCTAATGAAGACGTTTCCTTCGCTAATATATTTGTTTTTTCCGACAAGCTATATACTCTCGACGGTGAAACTTTCCAACGAATATGATTTCGCAATAATATATTCAATTGATGATAGTTATTTTCCTCACAAGTGCACGAAGAGTTACTTTTCCACACGCAAATACAGTCAAACGGAAGCGGAGTTCGGATGAGTTTTTCCTTGCGGCAAAGGAACTTTGCCACGTGTTAGGACCAAAGAGGTGCTAAAGGTTTATTTTCCTAATGAATCCTAATACAAAGAAGATTATATCGCTAATCAGATTCTTAAAATGCAAGAATGAATTACTTTTTTTGCTGCAATTGTTGCTGTAATAAACAATGGAAACCACATTAACTTCTCACTTCACTTTATAAACATTTGGCAAAACAGTTCACGTGTAGGTTGTGTGCTGCCGCTGTCTCTCTTCTATTCGGACGCATCGGCCGATGGAGTGGAAGAGAGATAGATGAGTCACAAGCCGAACGCTTAGGCCGATCGTGCGTCTCTATCGCTATCGCTTGTTCCGTTTTCTCGCTTGCACTCTCGGCGGGACGTGACAATGAGTCACACTTTTTCGTGCGTGCAGCCGGCGTTCATCGATTTATAGACAAATATATTGTAACTTGATAAAACCTTAATATAAGCGAAATCAGGGGTTATCAAACAGTCCTGTAAATAGTTGAATAAATCATTCAAATAAGTTGAATATCATTTTGAAAAAAATTAAATCAAGTTCTATGAGTGAACAGGATTTTCAAAATGAATCAACAGAAGGAAACGTCTTCATTGGCCCAATTTGAATCCGGCGCTCTATCTGTTACAGTTTCCGAGATCCCAACAGAGAAACTCGAGTTAAAATAACATGGTATGTATTTATTTTTGTTGTAGAGTTTACATTGCCCCAATTATTCTCTTGGAATGTTATGAGTCTGATTTGTCGCCGTTTTTTCTACTCGCAGTTTTATTTTGAGTAAGTTCTGAATGGTTTGCGATAGATTTCAACTAATTTTCGAGAGATTCCATGGATAAACAACCTCTTTATAATTTTCTCTTATTATTGTTTTCCACCTGTAACATTAAAACAGATTCCACACAAGGTATTAGGTGCCACTTACGTTTTTGAGGTTGGGAGAAGAACAACAGCTGAGGGGGTGTAGGTTTGCTAATGTTTTGTGGTCTTGATGTTTATAGTCAAATGGCTTACTTCAACCAACTTTTTGTCACTGTTATGTCAATACTTTTCTTCCACCTGAAGCCTATTGCAAACCGTTTGAAATTTATTCACAATAAAGTTTCTGCCGGATTGTACTGTATACAGAAAATCTCAGGATGAACTGAACACAGGAATAAAGCTAATTTACTATTGCCCAACCCCCTTTTTATGAGTAACGACAATGCTCACAGTTTGGCAAACATAGCTGCAAGTGTGAAAATTTGCACGCCGCATGATGCGCATTAGTTAATAATAATAATAATCATCATAGGAGCTTTCATCCTAAATCGTCCGTTCCACGGTTATACTTCCCCAGACAACAGGGAGGCCGGGGACTTTTGAGTTTGGAATGTCTACATAACAGAATGGTGCTGGATGGAGCCTGTAAAGTCATCAGGAGTTCAGTTCCCCTTCTCTGCATGGTCCGCGACCATGAAAAAGCAGGGATTGGAGCATTTCTCTTCAAGGCAGCAATCCGGGCAGCTGATGAACTTGGTCTCGTATTAGACACTGAACAGGCGAATCCAAACTCTGTCACCTCTGAGTTCCTCCTGCAGCTGCACAAGGATAAGCCAAGTCTTCTTCAAGAACATTGAAGACCTTGGCTTATCCGAAAACCTGCCTTTGCTTTCCTCAGGTCAAATGAGCTGAAGTCGGAGACCGAGGGATTCATATTGGCCTGCCAGGATGGTGTCTTCAACACCCTGGTCTACCGTAGCCGCGTGATGGGTATAGAGATACCCGACACTAGATGCAGAGCGTGTCGTGGGGCTCCTGAGACCCTTATGCATTTGCTGTCAGCATGTCCAGCATATGCGGTCTCAGCCTATATCCACAGGCATAACGCGGCTCTACGAGTGTTGTACTACCATCTAAGACTCTCGTACGGTATAGACGAGACACCGGTGTTGCCTTATGCTCCAGGGGATATTGAATCCGTTGTGGAGAATGAGAAGTGCCAAATATATTGGAACTACTCATTCCCCACCCTCAGGCAAATACAAGCCAATAAGCCTGATGTAGTCTTTCTCGACCATCAAAGTAAGACGATTTTCGTCATGGAGTTTTTGGCTCCTGTCGAAACGAACGTCATCCGAAAAGAGAAGGAGAAATGGACTAAATATCGAGACAATCTTTGAACTCCACAGGCTCTACCTAAACCATTCTGTTATAATGGTGGTTCTTATTATAGGGTGCTTGTTGGTATAATGGACACATTGCTCTCGAACTTGAAAATCATACCGGCTTGCCGTAATATGGCAGAAATCTTAGCCGGACGAATGCAGAAGGCCGTCATGCTTAGTTCACTGCGTCTGCTCAGGGCACATGATTCTCGGGCCCACTAATTACTTACCCTACGGACGGGAGTGGTTATCTAGGTAAACGATCCAGCGCGCACTCAGGATGTATCGGGGCTTCGGAGACATGGCCTGACTGGAACATCCTTTCAAGGGGAAAAAAATAATAATCAACGTGTTTTTAGATTTTTTATAGTTAACATCAAAATTATTCCCAAAGTATCAGCAGAAGCGAATGTAGCTGGTGATAATTCTCTTCAATTATGACATGAGCGACTGGGCCATCGAAACAAGAAACATGTCCAGAATTTTCTGGAAGCCCGTGGTATACATGTCAAGGTAGATGAATAATTTTGCGGGCATGGAAAACAAACTCGACTGACAACGATCAAAGAACACCGAGAATTCAGGCGATGTCTGTGCAAATACTTCTTGTTACTGAAAGAAGATGTCTCCTATATAATTCGCGAAAATAGGAAGTGAAAATGAAGCTGTGAATTTTTTTCGCCGAAGGTGTAAGTGTGGGTCATTCAATCAAAGAGCGCTTAACCGATGGAGGTTCTAATTTCGTTAATGCTGAATGTTCTTGAAAAAGCAGGAATATACCACAAGAAAAAGTCAAAACATACATTTTGAACTTCTTCAAAAATAAAAGTCGAATACTCTCGTTTCTATATTTTCCTGACGAATTTTCACTTGACTGTTCGTGCATGAAGGGGAAATTTCACACCTGCAGCTATCTTTGCCAAACTGTACTTTCCACTCAAGTGCTAATTTCGCGTATAAAGTAGTCAACGCTGTTAGTGATCTTGGCTTCATCGACGGACTCTCATCAGTTGATGTTAAATTCTTATTCCACCCATGTTTTGTTCGTTTTGAGAACTACTGTGTGTATATTTGTAGTTGATAGATTTGTGATGCCTAGTAGATGTATGGGTGTGGGATTCATTTGAAAACTTGCTGTGTTTGTCTGTGCAGAACTCCACCTAGGGTCGACTTGTGGACGTCTACTTGTACTCGTCCAAAAAGGAAAACGCTTTATTTCAGAAGGTAAGCCTATTAATATTTTCTGTGTTTTCAGTTCCTTATTTTCGAAAATGGTTGTACGTGACCGTTCTTTACGGAAAAGAAATTGTAAGAGTTTGCAATCGTCGGAATTGTAGTTGTGCCAAGAAGAAAGGTATATTGTTTTTTGATTTTTCTTTTTTGGTATTCAGGTTAACATATTTATTAATACTTTATCATTTATACATCACACGGAATATCAGCTTCAGTGGTGAAATACATTTCTAACGGAATAACATAAAACAGTCATGTAAAACTGGTATGAAGATTAGTAATGATAAGTCCTTGCTCTCATGTACACCTACAAAAGATAACATCTATTCTTCTGACTGATACCACGACGGTTATTGAATTATATCTAACAGATACTTGTGCAATGTTCCTCCTTGCAAAAAATACAATTGGAAATGCTCCTTGTAACCAACTAGCAAAATTTTTGTTTTTATTCGATCTGCAGACTAGTTTTGAGGTTTTGCGTCTCATCATTGCAAAGGTAGGACAATAACTGCAATGAGGAATATTGCACAACTGTCTGTTAGACATAATTCAATACCCGTCGTGGTTTTAGTTAGGGGAGTAGCTGTTTTCTGACAGGTATTGGCCATAGTACGCCTGCGTTGTAGGTGTATATGGGAGTAAAAAGGTTAGAGGGTAAGGGACGGCAATGACTATTGTTAGGAGACGATCCACCAAAAAACTCAGAGCTTTGTGGTCAATGTCTGACTGGTACTAAGACTGTTCATGAACGTTTTAACAATATGTATACTCCTAGTTTGCATTCGAAAAGTAATACAGTTTGAGTAGTAGAAAAACATTAATCAATTAATAATTCAAAAGAAAAACAATAAAAATATTCATTCAAAACATTGAAAACAAGGGCTTTTTCCAGGAAAATCTCACTACGAGAACATATACTGCAAAGTAATCTTGGGAACGCAAGAACAAGACACAGACGTTGCCAGAGAGCATCCCACCAACGGAAATACGGTTCAAAATGGCGCCCCGCTGATACCCAGCCTGGTATGGAATTACAGCATGCAGTTCCAGATAAGGAACATCAACCATGAAGTGCTCACTTTCGTGGTCTGCGAACGCAACACCTACAGCCCAGACGGTGAGTTTTTTTTACTCAATTCGACAAATTCCATGTCGGACGCCACATCACCTTTGATAACATCTGCCGCATTCGTTAACGAAACGGCAGGTGGAATGCATAGGAAATAGATGTCCTATTACTCTCATTTAATATGATTTTCCTCCTACACCCACTTAATGAACCTTTTTTTGTAAATTTAAAACGTATCTCAAATGCTTTTGTCTAAAACGGACCTATTCTTGCATGATGGAAAGTATAGACAATACAGTCATGTCCATCTGAGAATCTGCGTTGGTGCAATGGCTAGCGTCTTGGGCTTGTAGTCCGAGGGTCAAGGGTTCAGCTCCTGGCAATTGCAACTTTTTTTTTTAAGAACGTTATTTTACTTTTTTCTTGTTAGTGATTTGAATTATTGGACATTTAGATAGCTTATACATTTTGGATTGTTATTGAGTGAATTTCTCATAAGTAATGTTATGCTATTTGAATGAAGTGTCGATCATTTTTTTTTCTAAGAGCTGGGCTTGTAGAAAAAATAATGTGTGTATTTCGAGCACAAAGTGTCATTGTCGTTCTCCAAAGATTAATCTTTTTGTCGAGCGACAATCAATCACTTTGCGCTCTAAATACACAAATAGCTATTAAAGAACAAAAGTAGAAATTACGGAAATAATTTGATTATAATAGATTCACAAGTTTCATCGTTTACATCGTTTGAGGGGGAGGAAAAGTACTTTCCTCCTTAGGGAGGAAAAGTACTTTCCTCCTTAGGGAGGAAAAGTATGAGTTTCCTCCCTGGTTTGAGGGAGGAAAGTGTGTACTTTCTATAGGGGTAGGAGGAAAAAAGCTTATACACCATCGATTCCATTTTAATCGCCACGAAGCGCCGAATAAATATTTCCATGTCATTTTTTTGTTATTGTTGTATACAATATTTTATCTACGACTCATATATAATGTATATATTCAGAAATTAATCGTAACGAACTCTGTAGAACCTTTTCAACCACTTGCCGCCTCTTTCAGAATTCCTAGGCCGTGCCGAACTCAAAATTCGAGATCTATTGGACGAGTCGCAGAATCACAACGGTCCAATCACGAAAAAGCTCATTCTTCACCAAGTCGAGTCCGGAGAACTCGTCGTAAAACTCGATTTACATTTGTTCAATAATTACTAAACCAAATTTTCGCAATGTGTTCCCCGCGGTAGGCTGTGTAGGCTGTTTGTTATGTGCACCAGTAGAAGTAAAGTTGTGCGAGTTAGCGAAGTTCTCTCTATATCTGTTTCTATACGCGTATACCGATTTTGTTGTTTGAATGTTGTTATACAATGTTTTATACTGTTATATTTGATATATATACCTGAATTATTGGCACAGTATTGAAATGTAGTTAGCAAAGAGTTTGCATTTGATGGAAAACTATAGCCTTCTGCTACGGACTAAATATTGAATTTTATGGATATTTCAGAAAAAGATGTAACATTTTCAACTCAAAGTTACCTTCGTTTCTACTTATCCAGCTGTGAAACACTGACAATGTCGACAAATGTTCTCATTGGAGACGTTTCCTTCGACTGATTTTTTCATTAAAATTTATTTTATCAATTCCCAATGTATGTAATTGTGTCGTTAATCTTTGATCTATCATTATAACTCAATGATCTTTGTATATTTAGTACAGGAGCATTGTTAGTCTGGACTTGTATGTGCATATAACACCAGGGTCGAGCAATAAGACGAAGAAAAAATAGTGTATGGGGTCATTGTAAATCTGAAAATATAGGGCATTGAAATAGGAAGTTATGTACGGGATGTGGTGCTCAGAGAAAGGGCATTGTATATCTGGACTGATAGCTCATACAGCAGATAGGTTGGAAGTGAATGCCTTTCTACTATTGTAAGCTTGGTTCATTGTATTCCCAGAGCAGAGGCATTGTATATCTCGACTTACAGATGCATACGGCAACACGACATTGCATTCCGACTCAGAATAACTCTTTTTACTATTGGAAGCTGCGTTCTCAGAGCCATTGGAAAGTAATTCAGAATTATCCATTCTACTGAAAGTTAGGTTCATTGCATAAACAAATCAAGAGCTTGTATATCTGAAGATATAAGTGCATATGAAAATGCTGCATTGAAAAGGGAGATTCAGTGCAGTGCTGGTCCAAGTTCATGTCAAGTCACGTTCATTGTATTTTTATATTGGAATACTGAATCTTCTTACTGTTAGAAACTTTGTTCATAATTTTCTATATTCTCAGAATATATACAGTCTGTATATCTGGACTTAAAGGTCCTTTCAGTTGGAGTATTGTATATTTGAACTAATGCAACAAATATAAACAAATAAAAATACGTCGCTCTATTATTGAAAGTTAATTTCATTGTACACAAAGAGCAAAGGCATTGGATACCTGTACTTAGATACATTGGGCAATTCAGCATTAAATACACAGAGCAAGGGCATTGTATATTTATGTACACAGAGCAAGGGCATTGTATATATGGTCTAATAGTTGCATTTGACAATTCGGCTTTGAAAAGGATTCAAAAGAAAGCCAACCTTTCTACGATTGGGTTCAATTAGGCTTTACATATCTAGACATGTAGGTATAACATTGCGACATTGGAAACGAATTAAAAACAAATCGTTTGTCTATTGGGAGATATATTCATTGTATACTCGGAGCAGGGTGTATATTATAATCTGCACTCATAAGTGCATATGGCAATGCGGCGTTGGATTTCAAAATACATTGTACCACTGATGGAAGTTATGTTCATTTTATACACATATCATTTTATATCTGCGCTTATAGGTACATATAATGGGCATTGAACAAGTATTCGAAATAAGTCGTTCTCATATTGAAAGTTTGATTCGTTGAATAGTAGGGTGTGTATGTGGACTAAGCTATGGCAGTGCAGCATTTGTATTCAAAACGTATCTATCATTCTGGGTTGTGCTCACTGTACTCAGGTCCAGGGCATGTATATTGGACTTACAGTTGCACATGGAAAAATGGCATGGGAGTAAGCAAAAAAAAATTGTTTCAGCATTGGAAGACATTATGTACATTGTTTAATCATATTAGAGAAACTGTGTATCTAGACTTACATACATACATCCTTGAGGAAATAGTATTTTATTACAGAGATGTCGCTTTTTCCACATTTTATAGCTGAGGAAGTAGTTGTTTAAGATAGATTTCTTCATTCCAATTTCTATCATAAAGAAATATTTATACAGGATCCAGACATTTCTCTACGGAATATTTTTTAGTGGTCATAGCTTTTTCATGGAGAAGCAATAATGTTTTGAAGGAAATGTCTTCACTCTCTTTTAAACACAGTTTATGAATTTATGATGCAGACTTTTTTTTCATGGAATGCGAACTTTTTGATAACCATTATGTAATGGACGAGTTTGAAAATTAGGCACTCCTGTTGTTGAGAAATATTTGATTCGGATAACAAAAAATAATCTGATATACTCATCGAGTATTTCAGTTTAGGTATAGGTCTGAAGTATGAGGGACTAAGTATATTGGGACTCCCTGTACTTGAGAACACTCATTCAGTAATCAGTCTCAGTTTTTACTTAAAATAATTGATTATTCTTCTCAAACATGGGATGGTCATCCTTTGAACTCGTCTGGTCTATAGTTTTTGAAAAATCAAAAGCCTGCTGATACAAATTGTTCATCATCATTATACATCACCATATCATGCCTCTCTTGAAGATTTATTCGAATTTTATTATTCAATTCATAGAATTCTAAACTATTATTTGTTATGAGCTCAGGATATACTCGATATATATTCCACTGTTTACTTTAATTTCGTAACATTCCTTTTGAATAATCTAATAATGATAATAATAATGAGCCACACTCTATACCTGTGTATACTTAACCTTTGTTTTACTTTCACCACCATTAACATTATCTAACCTTCCTCAAGGCATTCATATTTTTTTCACATCACATGTGTTACTGTCCAACATAAAATTCATTATTCATCATACCTTTTTCGTAGCTATAATATATGATAGCTATACATGAGAATGTTATGTATTAAGAATGCTTGGAGAAAAATATACACTGTACCTAACATATTTACAATAAATTATATAACAAAATTTCTTGTACTGTTTTATTGAACTACCCTTTCAAAGCCAATGCAGCATTTTTGGACAGGAGATGCAATGTGCGTTCCAATTAGAATAGATTAGATTAGGTTGGGGCTTCAGTGCCATAAGCATCAACACCGCGACCTTTTCAGATCTATTGTGTTCGCACTCGAAATCGTTTAGAGCTCCAATTCACAGGGGCCCTTATTTTGAAAATGAGAAGTAGAACAATTAACTTGTAGGTATACGAAAGCAGTGGTGAAAATCAAAAATAAGACGAATAGTAGGAGATTTGAGCGGGTCCTGGGTCTGCCTCCACCACTTTGACGTCATAAGTAACCTACCAGCTACCTTCAGAGGTGCGTTTCAATATTACGCCCGACGTACAACCTAGGTGTTCTGTGGTACAACTTTTCGTGTATTATTCAGTGTGACCCACTTAAGATTATAAAACTTACATTTTTCAACCGATTGGAATGATTTGTTTTTCGTTAGGTAGACATTCAGAAAGTCTACCAGGACAACAAATGTCATGAATAAATCTCCATTTCCAAGGCCAACTAATCGTATTTTTCAAAGTAAAAAATTTACTATCGATTTTTTTAGAAAAATCTGACTACACCACTGGATTCGCGACATTTTCAAATGGCTCATATGTGAATTTCATTGAAATGCGTCAATCTATAAAAAAAGTAATAAGGAAATGAAATTTGAAAATTATGCCGTTTTTTTGCCGTTTTATGCCGTTGTTTGCTTTAGTGTAAGTTTGGAACAGAAATCGCAGTATAGTAGCGATTTATTACCTGAGGAAAATATATTTGATCACAAAATAGGGGTGATGGATATTCCCAATTGTGAAGAAATAAAGGTGTACAAAAATAAAGTATACAAAAAATAATTTTTATCTCTTAAATATCAATAAATTAAAATAAATTATTAAATATTAATTATATCTAGATTTAGAGGCATTGGTTCATTTTTCAATAGCAAGAACTAATTCTATAACCTCAAAAAGTCTTACATGAATCAGACAATCCAATTACACGTCAAATATGGATGCCCGTGGTCAACAATAACAGAGACTTGACTTTTAGAGTTCACTTTCAATTTTGAAACATCGAAATTCAAATGAGAAAAATAATTTCTCAATTAGATATATCAATAATTTAAAGTGAAAAGAAATCCAGCAAACCGTACAAAAACAACCATCCGTTAGTATATGTTGACCACAGTTTATATCACGTGAAGTGGATTACCTAATAACTTAAAGTAACCTAACCGTTGACATAACTTTGAAGTACAAAACAAAAGTCCCAGTCTTATAAGTGAACTTCAGAGTTATATTCAATGCAATAGCAGCATTCTCGCTTGGCAGGTCTGGTCTAACAGTGTACATCACTTTGGTATTAAATTCTTCGATCTTAGTAGTGAATGCTATTAGGCTACAAAAAACAACAGAAGGAATCAATAGCTTTCATGAAACCTCAGCCATCAACTGAATTATTTCAATGGGTTGTTTATTGTCTCAGAATATTCACCAGAGGAAGTGCATGTAGACCAACCCCGCTTCACCAAAATCCGACCACGAAAATCCTCAGTCAAAAATGCCACTACTTCCAAAACCCTTTCTATCACCTGACACTCTTCAAATGCACTAAATTCACTAAGTCAAACCTCTCATTCTTCTCGTTCCTTCACCTCCACTTCTGGCGACGTTTTATCGTCCACCGGAAAACTATAAATCGGCTTGAACCCTCCTTCTAGCTGCGGCTTGAAGTTTTCTATGTCAAACTCGCTCGTAGTCGCGTAGGGCATAGTGGTGACCTCTGGCGCCTCAGTAGTCCGATTCTTATCCTTCACGACAACTGCCCAACCTTGGTACTGAGGCACAGCGCTATTAACGTTCACGCTGGCCTGGAACGGCGCTTGGAAGTCCTGCTGAGGGTGCTTGAGGTCGTCCTCCTCCAGCCTGTGGTTCGACGTACCATCCCCATCGACCCTGTGGACGCTATCGACGCTACCTACTACTCCCGGCTGTGCGTGCGAGTGCGTGTGCATCGTAGCACTGACGGTGAAGACTTTATTGCCGCCCCCGGGCCCCGTAGGAGCATCCTCCATCGTCCCGAACCGTATTTCGGGAATAACCGGGCTGCCGTAGTTCGGCATGGAATACTTGTCGGCATTGAGGTTAGGTTCCGTCGGGGTGTAAGCTACGGCGATCGGTTTCTCGGTGTACGTCTTCAAGGTCACCGATATCTGATTTTGAGCATCAACCTTGTGTCCCGTCACTATCCTGGGTTCCAGATCCCCGACTCTGTTCCACTGGTTGTTGGAGAAATAGTCTGGCTCGTCCAAGTCGTTCCCGTTCTTCGATGGGGTCTCTGGGACAGCCGGGTGGTTGACGCTTGGATCGGGTCGTTCCAGGGGGTAGGGAAAGTCGGATTTGACGGGGTAGGACTGCGGTCGCGGGTGTGGTATCAGCACAGGGGCGTCGTGGCGGTCTTTGGGGTCGAACAGAGGGTTCTGGTCGTATTTGAAGTCCGAGTTGATTCTGGAAGGGGGGAGTGGCGGCTCCGCTCTGGTGCCGATTACCACGCTTTCTTTTTTGTTATTTTCGATGACGTCCATCTTGATGGGCGGAGTGTTCACGGGGTACACCTTGTAGATGGTCTTCTCCGTATTGCTTTTCGAGTTGTCTTCGGCGGGTATGTTGACTACCTGTTGAGAATAATGATTGTTACTACGTGTGAAATAATCAGAAGTTTGGAATTGCTGAACTACAACTTCTGAGTGTTTCTGGTAAGGGTGTAGCTGATTGGCGGAAAGAACAAAAAAAAAACAAACAAGAAACTTTTAAAACACACTACCTGCGTGACCACACCGTCATCCGCCTTCTCCACGTTCTTCGACTGAATCATCTGCAGGGTCTCCACTTCCACGTCGTCATCCCCATTCCTCCTATTCGCAATTTTCACCCGTGGTGGCCCCTGATAAAACCCAAATGGGTCCTGAACCTGCACTGGCTTCCTCACCCCATCGTTCATGATTCTGTCCTCGGCAATCGGGGCCTCATCTAAACTCTGCCTCGGAGGAATCACGTTCTTCCTCAGCGTATTCTTTTGCGCGAAGAATATTGGTGGCGGCGGGGGTGGGGGCTGCATCCGCTCGAAGAACCCGATGGGCCTGTTGGAGGGCCTTTCCAGCAAAGGCTGTCGGTTAAACCTGTGAAAAATTATAAATATATAAAGATGTAAATGAAAGAAGATATAAAGAGACGAAATGCCTTGCCAGAACTGCTTATTGCAATAATCCCATGCAATACGAATAATCCATCAGAAAATAATTACTGTCCTGCCTAATATCACGACGAACGTTGAATTACATATGATGAATTTCCGTTCAGAGTTCCTACAAGTCTACTACCCATAATGTTTATGTTCATACCAACCTACCTAACGCTATGGCAAATATGCTATCGCTTTTTTCAGAGCAGAAGGAAAATAGCTTAACGTTTACGGGAATGCAAAAAAAATCGTAAGCATCGCACAACAGTGAGAGCGCATATGGCAGACATGCTTAGGCACGTTGCAGACACTAAGGATTCGGACGTACGATGAAAAGTATGTCCACATTCCAATAGTGGCCCGAAGAAATGAATTGCCCATTGCACACGTTACGTTCACGGCACGGTCGCCGTGAAGCAGCCGTGCTTTGCCACTAGAAACAAATGATTCCGAATCGTCTTAACTTATAGCGGCCTACGTGATTGAATGCCTGCTTACACACCATACGGTGGTCATTCGTACGGCAGAGTCGAAGTTGGTCTACGTCACTTCACGAAGATCGAAGGAAAACTACCCGGACGTTCGATGAGAAAACTTAGTGTGTGCAAACAAACATGTCACAGACAAAAGAATGTTTTCCGTACATTCAAATCCGTAGTGTCTGCAACGGGCGTTACGGCAAATGCACGAGGAACGATGCTCAGGAACGGTTGTTACATCGGCGTCGATGCAAAATCATTCATCGAGCACTGCTAAAATACATTCAGTCAAACTGAAATATGTATATGACGCAACGTTGATGTTAAGTCTTCAAAACGAAAGGCAAGAAGCGCTGCGTGTAAACATATAAACGTCTTCGCGGTTGCGTAAACTTAACGTTAACGCTTTCAGCAAATGTATGAGGATCGATTCCCACGAATAATTGTTGCAGTCCCGTCGGTGCAGCGGCATTCGTGGAACAGTGTCAAGATACATTCATCGAAATCAAGCGTATACACGCGGTACAACATCGTAAACGCAAACGTAATTTTGAATACACACGCAGCGCTTCTTGTCTTTTGTTCTGGAAGGAGACATAATGAAATACTCCTTGTATAGCATTGCAGCTATTCCAGAACCTTCCATGTGCAGTTTTTCTCACAAACCAAAGAACTTTAGGAACATATAACTGAACACAAAGCTCAGAGTTCTTCGTTGCCGACTTATGTTTCACTCTTTTTACTTCCCTATACACATTTAACGTAGGCTTATTGTGGCAAATACAAAAAACAACTACCTATATCTAACAGATACTCGGGCAATACGTATTTCATTGCAGAGGAAACAATTGCCAGAATTTTGTTTTGATTTGGACAGGGGATTACCTGAAGACTAGTTTCGAAGTCTTGCCTCTCATTAGTACAGAATAGGTCACTACAAACAGTTTTGAGTCCATCTTTTATTAAACGATCTCCCAAAAGAACATTGCGTTCAGACAGCTGACTGGATCTCTCAACCCGGAAAATCGGTGTGCTTCTTGATCTGCTCGCGAGGTGGAGCGGCTTACACCCGTTTCATGGCCCTAATGGTCTCAGTTGCTTTAAAATAGGCCTAGTAATCATCAGTATCAGGGACACGCGACCCAACAAGCGACTAGGGTTGATCAAGGTGTTGAGGACACCAGCCTTACAGGGCATTATGAATTCATTGGTCTTCGATTTTAGTCCACTCGGCCTGAGGAAGGCATTGGCTAACCCTTACGTTTGAGCACTGGTTCCAACTTGGTGATAAAGTTAGAGTCACCCCGTGTCGAAAACGAGACGAGCAGTGGCACTCTGTAACTTTCGACTCAAAGCAAAGGCATGCAAAATCGACTGCCATCACCAGTCAGATGGTCACTATCTTTCGGATGATATCGTCAACACCGAACGTGTATTCGGAAGTAAAGCAAAAGCGTCATGGCTATGGTCGCGCTCCAGATTCGATTCATGCTACACTGGCAGACTAAGTCCAACGCTTTTGCTCTGCTTCCGACTAGATATTCATCGGTGTTGCCGATCTCATATTTCTCTCAAAGATTGCACTGCTGGGTTCGACCCCTGTCAACGAATAATCTTCTTCTATGAAAATTATATACAAACCTTTTATCGTAGAACATGCCGGGAGGCTTATTCATGTTCGGCCTGAACTGCGGAAGGATATTTGGTAGATTATCGATTCTCTTGTAGGCTATATCGGATGGAGGTCTTGGTGGACGGTTGTACTCAGGCTTGCCGCTGTAAAAGTGCCCCGGCCTAGGATCCCATGGAGGCCGCACAGGCCGTTGCTCCGGCCTTGGAGCGGGCGCGGGCTCAGGCTCGCGAGGCGGAGTCAAATCACTGGGTAGCTGGTGGTACATAGGCTTCGAACTCAGCTGCAGTACCTCGCGGTCGTTATCGACCGGGGGTGGCACAAGGTCTAGAAACTCCGAGTCTTTATCGTCGGGAAAAACTATCTTGTTCCCGGTGCCGCTTTGCGGGAACTCCACTGGGTTATCAACATCGAGTGTTTCGTCGACAACTTGGCCTGGGACTTGGTTGACTGGAACGCCTATAGCCAGGGAAGCCTCGGACTGCCTCTGGGGCTGGATGGTTACCGCGCTGCCCACCACTTCGGGACGGAGCTTAGAAGGGACTCCAGGATGCACCAAGTGGAAGCTAGCTTCAGGCTCGGCTTCGATTTTGTAATTTCCTCCGTCGGTGTAGCCACCTTGCTGCACGTAGGGTGGCCTGTAGGGGTTTCTATCGTATCCATTGCCCCCCTGGGGAGTGTTACCGGCGTATTGCCCTCCGTCAACGTTCTGCTGGTTGCCTACAACGAACGACACGATATCCTGGTCGTGGGCTATGTGGACGTTGGTGGTGCTCGGCGGGGTTGGGGCTTTCTGGAACGGTTTCGGCTGAACCCTCTCGCTGTTGAGCTTTTCCCTGAGGTTTTGCGTAGCGACGATGATGGGGTCTCGGTTGAAGGGCTCGTGACTCGGCGTGCTCAAATGGTTGCGGCTGGTGGTTGTCAAATGGTTGCGATTGGTGGTTATCAAATGGTTGCGACTGGTAGTTGTCAAATGGTTGCGACTGGTGGTTGTTAGATAGTTGTCGCCGAGGGGCAGGGACGTTACCCTTACGGTAGCAGCAGTGCTTGTTGTGGTTCGGGTTGCAGGTGTCGTGAAAGAAATCGGAGTCGTTGCTTTTTCCTCGGGGTAGACGTGGTAATCTGTATTGTTCTTTGGTATCCACATTTCAGCTGTGTTGTTGGCAGAAATGTCTGGGTTATTCGTGTTTAACGGTTCTATGCTCAAATCTTCGTCAACGCTGACGACAGGTTTGGTCGGTACAGCGATATTGTCTTCGTATTTCTCGTTGCCGTACTCTTCATACTCATAATTCGATTCCAGACCTATGCTGGTACCTGGAAGATAGACATTATTGATACTACGTAAGATAAACATAAATATTCTAAGCACAGAGTAATAGCTATAGAAATTCATTTGGGTGATATAATAATAAATTTGTTTGTTCTTTGGTAACTTTCTTTCGTTGTTCTCAGGTTACAGACATGTTTGTATTATATCATCTTGAACTTTGATGAACGGGAATACGTGAACGTATACGTATACGTGAACAACAAATTTTGTCAGTAGCATCATCACAGAGGACGTCACAGGGTAACCTTAAATGAGACGGGGTGGTATTGTCGTGCTCTATGGTTAAAAAAGAGTACTAGTAGTGGAGATGATGATGTGATGTTATGTGATGTGAGGCTTATAGTTCGTGGTGAGAAAAAAAATCAATGATACTGGCAGACTGGTGATTGGCATCAAGACATCATGGTTAGCTCAACCAGCTGTCCCAGACCATAAGTAATAAGAAAGACCTCAATTCGAAGACCTGTCTCGTATGTTTTGTTGGAGAATGTAGTTTATTGAAATCTCCCATGATGATGATTTCAAATTTGCGGGATGAAGTCCAGTTTGAGTAATGGAAACACAAAAAGGTCGCCAATAGAATCTTTATTGAGGTGATAACTAGTATTTATAATGGTATTTTAGAGTAAAGTCAAACTAATGAATCTGAATCGAGTTCGTAACCAGGTGTGTACCTTGAAGTAGATATGTTAGATATCTCTCCCTAAGAAATATGAGAGGAGAGGTATTATGCTTCAGTAGTACTTTAATCGAAGAAACTCATCATAATTGTTCTTATTGGAATAAAATCAAAAAATAAAAGGAAAAGACCAAACACAAAAACATGAAATATCTTAGGTTACAGCGCCTATAGTCGATATGGTGCAGACCATTTTCTTAGCGATGTTTATATTCATAAAAAATAAAACCTTGTTTTTGAAGAGATTTTTTTTTATTATTTATCTGAATAGGTACAACCGGTAATTTTTTTTCAAACCTCGGGCGGGCAGGGAGGTACATTTTTTAAAAATTATTATATTGTCATCGTCTCTCATACGTTCTGGAAAATAGCATTGCAATTTTTGAACTGGAAAGACAGACAGACAGAAAGACAGACAAACAGACATACGAATAAAGCAAGTTGAATAAAAGCTTGTTCAAATATGATTAACTCAAATAATTGGTCTACCTGTTGGAATATTCGGACCAGCATGAGAGTTGTGGACTTGGTTAGGATCAGTGGTTGTCGTAGTGGAACTAGTCGTAGTGGAACTAGTCGTAGTGGTCGCTGCTGTCGTAGTACTAGATACCGGTTTCTCAGTCTTAGGGTATTTATTGTACTTATTAGACGGTAAATTCCCGAACAAAGACGGAGCTACGGTCGTAGTCGGTTTTGTAAGCGCCACAGTTTCATCGTACTCCCCGAATAGCTGTTCGAACAAGCTCATCGACTTCTTAGTCGTAGTTGTCGGATTCGTAGTGAAATAGAGGTGGTTAGCGTTCTCTGTAGTCAGGTACACCTCGCTGGCGGTGGAATTTTTCGTAGTGGCCGAAGGCATCTCATAGTAGTCGTCGAACTCTTCCATGAAGTTCTGATTCCCCATACCTAAGTGTAGTAGAAAGAGCGTAAGAGGTTGAACTAATTGAAACAGAAATGATTCTTGTTGTAAATGATAGGTAACTGGCTCCTAACTGACTTACTGAAAGTATACGTCCGTACTTTTACGCAAAATGCCTTTTTTTACCGCCATTTTGGAAAAACATAATTAATTTGGAAATATCATGAAAAATCATGTGTGTTATCAAATCACAGAAAATTTTATGGTGAAAAATAATAAAACATTGGTTTGGAAAGCAAAATGTATATACAGTGTGACCCACCTAAGACTGGAACTCCCTTATAAAATCTACATTTTCCAACCAATTGGAATGATTTTTTTTCATTAAATAGACATTCAAAAAGTTTACTAAATTTCATGAATAAATCTCCATCTCCAGGGCCAACTAATCTGATTTTTCAAGGTCAAAAATCGAAAAAAATTAATATAGATTTTTTTAGTAAAATTCTAACTACACCACTGTAAATTGTAATATATGTAAATTATGTTGAAATGCATCAATCTATAAAAAAGTTATAAGGGAATGAAATTTGAAAAATATGCCGTTTAGTCAACTCACCAATTCAATTTCAGAACTTTTATCAAAATACACAAAAGTTACCCATATGAAGATACAAAGTTTTTGAAATATTAAAAAAACTGCTTTTTTCAATTTCCCTGCATTATCATTTATTTCAAACTTTGTTTTTCTGTATTAAATTGAATTCAAAGCAACTTTTTCATATAACTTTTTTCGATATCTTACCATATTACCACACCTTTTGCATTTTCATAGCCTTTTTTATTTTTTTCATTTGCCCCATAACAGCGATCACATGACATGTGTCAAAATCGACTTTCAGGTTATCGGACATGCACAAATTTTTGAAGATTTTTTTTTCAATATTCTAATAATAACCTTTTTTCCCATATGGCAGATACTTTTTGGTGGTCACTGTACATTTTACTTTTAAAATCCCATATTATTTTTCACCATGAAATTTCCTGTAATCTGATATCACACATGATTTTTCAAGATATTTTCAATTTTTTATGATTTTCAAGATGGCGGCCAAAAAAAAAAGGCATTTTGCGCAATAGTACGGATGCATATTTTTAGTATGTTGATTAGGATCATAATATTACCTATCGTTTGCAACAAGAATCATTTCTGTTGCAATTTGTTAAGTTAAAGATGTTTTTCGTCGACCTCTACAGAAAATTACATTTTATGTACTAATTTCAGGACGAAAAATCGACTATTTTTGAAGGCAAGTACTTTTCGTCCGCAAACACTTTTCGTCCGCAAACACTGTGGTCGCTATGATACAAAGTGTTTGCGGACGAAAAGTATTTGCGGACGAAAAGTGTTTGCGGACGAAAAGTGTTTGCGGACGAAAAATACTTGCCTGAAAAAAATAGTCGATTATTGATTCGGAAATTAGTACCTAATTTGTAGAGGTCGACGAAAAATGTAATATGCACCTCGGCGAGAAACTGGCTATTGTGTCGCCTGCTTGCTAGACTCGGCTGCGCCTCAGCTACCAATTTGCAGGCTCGACTATAATGGACAGTTTTTCGTCGTTGGTACAGAAATAACTATTTTTTACTGATTTCAGTTCCACTAACCAGTGCTCAGAAGATTACCCGGCTTGTTTGTGAGATATATTTTCGTCGTCGGCTTCGGCGTTGTAGTGGTGGTGGTAGTGGTGGTTCTGGTGGTTGTTTGAACGGGACTAAAGTATTGACTAGTGGTGTAGTAAGATGGACTCCCCACTGGTTTCTTCGTAGTGGTTTTCGTACCGTAGTCCTTGTGGTTATGGAACTTGTTGACGCTGCCCTGTACTTTGGTGCTGGCGTAAGAGTTGGAAATCAAAGGGTACACGTACTTGGCGGAATTGTACTTCACCGGCAGATTGAGGAAGTCGTGGAAGTTGGGCGTCAGCTGGTTCACGTCGCTCGGCCTGTGACCGCTCAAGCTTCCGTCCTTTCGGTCGATATTGGACTTGTCGTAGATGCTATGGCTCGGTTGGTCATCTACGTAGTCGTATAGGTCATCGTCCAGCTTCGGGGAGGGGGATTTCTGGCTGAAATCTATTTTGCCTGTAAGAGGATCCTTTTCCACGTAAAATGGTTTACCGTGGTTGAAGATGTTCTCTGGCAAGTTGTATCCCGGGACGACTAGAGGGGAGGGGTCTGGTATTTCTTCGGATTGGGACTTTGGAAGATCACGTTCCTGAAAAATATAATTGTGGTAATATGATTGAAATACTTCATTATTTATTTAAAATATCACATTTTTACAATAAATGCTAACAAGAACAAAGTAAAAACATCAAAATGATTGATCGGCGCTCCGGGGCGGCTTAAATGGCATTGGTGGCGCATTCGCTTTCAGAGCTGCAGGGAAACACGGAAAAACCTGCAACACCACATCATCTGAAGAGTTGGAATTCATTGGTAGAGAACTTCTAAAGAGGTCCGACGAATTGTGACAATTTGCTCTATGGTAAAATAGTTTTTATGGTGTCTTCGAAGGCTCCAAAAGGTCCAGTTCCAAGGAAGGTATTCTATTTACGCAATTGTCATCAAATTTGAACCAGTCCGTTCTATCTTTGGCTAAGGTGTTAGTGTCCAAAATCAGCTCCAGAACCACAGTGAACAATGACTGCGTAAAGCTCGTAATTGCAGTCGGCTAGATTGGGGTGTTCTTCTAGCTTGATTCCTTGAAGTAGTTGGATACGTCTTTGAGTTGCTGAGTCATAACTGAAGAGCTTCAGAGTTATGATCAGATTTGCAGGTGTTTCAACTATACTTGTTATTTTATGGCTGTCAGTTGATATAGCACAGATTTGACAGTACAGAGTTGACTATCACCTGTTAGGTATTCTGGTCTCAGGTGATGAATGAGTAGATTCTGTATGGGCTGAATTTCTGAAAGATTAGGAAACGCGAGCTCTAATTCAAAAAAGTCATTGAAGATCCTGCTATTCATTCTGCATTTTCTACAACGTGAAACTGTAAGGATCCTTCCCCCAAAAGATTTTTGTACTGATTTATATTGGAGGATATGTCGGGATCTCGAGATCCCGAGTTAGAAGTCGGGATCCCGACTTAGATGTCGGGATCTTGAGATTCTGAGTAGAAGTCGGGATCCCGACTTATATGTAGGGATCTTGAGTTTCTGAGACAGAAGTCGGGATCCCGAGATAGAAGTCGGGATCCCGACTTTGATGTCGGGATCTCGAGATCCCGACTTGGATGTCAGGATCTTGAGATTCTGAGATAGAAGTCGGAATCCCGAGATAGAAGTCGGAATCCCGAGATAGAAGTCGGGATCCCGACTTAGATGTCGGGATCTTGAGATTCTGAGATAGAAGTCGGGATCCCGAGATAGAAGTCGGGATCCCGACTTTGATGTCGGGATCTCGAGATCCCGAATTAAAAGTCGGGATTCCGACTTGGATGTCGGGATCTTGAGATTCTGAGATAGAAGTCGGAATCCCGAGATAGAAGTCGGGATCCCGACTTGGATGTTGAAAAAAAGAAAAAACCGTGGCCCTTCTACGCCTTCGTAGAAATATAAATAGGAGTGTTTTTGAAGTAGTGCCAATACAAAATTCCAAATTTTGATTGGTAGCTTCTTATTTCTTATATTACTTACTCTGCTGTATAAACACTCCAAAAATCATTACTTTACATCTTACTTTATTTTATTTCTTATTTTATTTTACTTGCTGTATAAACTCACCATTACTTGCTATCCGTGGCGCGAGCCGTTGATTAGTAATAATAATTGTGTTGTTGAAGTTCCGTTGTTGCGGAATAAATATTGGAACAAAGTAGAAGTCTTCAATTGATAATCGGGTACACATTTATATTATTATTATCATAAGGCGATATCAACTGATAATAATGAATTTTCAATGAAAACTAGAGAAAATAAAAAAAGTCAAGTAGAGTCTTTTCACAATATCCATTTTATAAATATTCTTTTCGTATTTTCGAACAAAAATCAAAATGATAATAATAATTCGAACTTACCTGATCCTCAAGTTCTTGGCTGTCCATGAGATCGTAATCATAGTAGGCATCTGTAACGTTGGTGGAGTTCCTATTTGTCGGCTCACCTAAAAGAGCTGCACCAGTTGTTCCAGAAATTTGGAAGAGCAGCAGAAGATATGGCGTGGAAATAACAATTTTCAGCAGTGTCATTAGAGCGAATTTTATCTCCATTTTATCTGAAAAAATACAAGAAACATGATAATAATAATTCACTATGAGTAAATGAGAATATGCGTTTTGTATACTATACTTTTACTAAATACTAAAAATACTAAAACTTTTGAAGGATTTATTAGAAATAGAACACTCTGTACAGTGTACAGTGAAAAAAAATCCAGAGATTTCAAATCGTAGTTATTTACATTTCATCATTTTCATGCACTTTTCAGAACTTTATTTATATTCTTAGTTATTCATTTTTTGTTATCACTGATTTCTTCAATTTTCGGAAAAGTGGATATTTATTTCATTGTAACAACAGATTAGTGTCACTTTATGTGTTAATATATTTTATTTTTTTTTTGTTCTATTGATTTTGTTTCGTTTAAATGAAAAATTATTTAGGTTCCCCCCCCCCCCCCCCGACTTTTCGGTAAACATTTTTAACATGATATCGAGATGTCATGTGCCGAGTTTCCGAGTCCTACAATTCATTCTTCACTTTTTGCTCGAGTTTGTCTGTCGTTACTGGATTAATATTATTATGAGAGCTCGTAGCAGCGAGTAATAAGTGAGGGAACAGTCTGGATTTGGAAGGTAGGGGTTGAGGGTTCAAATCCCACATAATCAAATTTTTTTTCTTTCACGAAATCGATTAGTGTTCTATTTTCATTATAATTTTCAATATTTGTATGTTCAATTCCTTTTTTACGTTGTATGTATTATGGGAATCATGACGGCAGGAAAGTTTATTAAAAATATTGCAGATTTTTTTATGATTCAGATGGTCGTAGAAAAAGTATAGTGTACAATTTACATGAAATGACCCATTTCCCACTCGTAGGTATATTTAATTTCATGCTCATTGTATACTATTTCCATACTAGTTATACAAATACAATACACTATATCTGTAAGCTATTTTTCGTATCGTCCTGTAATTCAAATCGAGCCCCAGAATGCCGCAGTGTAGGTGTGAATTATAACGGACCGGAGTTGATGATGTTCTTGGGCATACATACAAGCTTGGTCAAGGTTGAAATACATGACCTTGCTTTAGTCTGTTGACCCACTTTTGGGGATAGTCAGGAAGTACTAACCGCGCACGAATGCACGATGCTCCTGCGTATGCAAAGGCCTCGATATTGAACATTTTTGTAGGTAAAAGTTCTCTGGTGACCAGTGGCGTACCCAAGATTTTTTTCTGGGGGGGGGGGTTATCAGTTCAATCAATGGTTCAATAGTTTCATAAAAAATAGTTGTTTATGCAACAACACGTCGAGTGCAATAAACTCTTTTTGCACGAGTTTCATACAATATTTTTTCTACGTTCATGCAAAAACCAGAAAATGTTTCATTTAGGTGGCACTAACCTGTAAGGAAGACATTGTTTGTTTAAATCTATCTGCTGAAAGTACTTCAAAAACATTTTGTGTAATTCAGTTGATATTCGAAGGAAATAATTTTATTTTAAAAAAATTGTATTTTCTAGTAATTTCATAGTCCATTATGTAATGAGTATGATGAAACATGCAACTATTTAAAACTTAATACAATCTCACAGAAAATGGGCTAAATTTGGCGTCAATTTGAAAGTTTATGTCTGTCATGATGACAGAACGCTATAGTATTATGACACCCGGACTACGGGCTTACAGCTGCTAGCAACATGAAAATAAACAGAATGATGAATATAAAATAAAAAATGTATTCAGCAACAACAAAAAATCCATATATCTAGGACAACGCTTCGACGGCTCGCGACAGCACAATAGGAAATAGATCTAAGAAATGTGAAATATTCTATCGGTCGGATCTAACCCCCAACCCCCCCCTTGGCACGCCACTGCTGGTGAGAAGCAAACGTTGGTTGGGTTTCTTGCGTTCGTATCACGTTGTCATGAAGTAGGTCTCACAATTTAACATTATCGAAGATCAGGCAAGATAACAAATAATTCAAATGAAATAATATTATATTGTGCAACTAGTGCGGAAAATAGTATATTTCTTAGGAGTTTGACGGTTCGTAGTTCATCATCATCTTGTCAAACGAGTATGAAATATCCAGTATCCGCACGAGTTGTACACTATACTTTTCCGACTACCTACATGAAAAGCATAGGTCTGTCGAAATCATCACAATGAATGCAGATGTTATATCATTTAAATCGCATATTTTTACACTAGCCAATTCAACTCGTCTCAGACCTATATCTACTATAAAATGAGTGTATAGTCCCACACAGCACGTCCAATGGACGTCCAGGACACTACTATGGACGTACAATTAAAGTCCAGAAAACGTCCAATGGATATACGTTGTACGTATTTTGGGCATCCATTGTATAATGTACATATTTGGTACAATGAATGTCCAGAATATATCCAAACAACAACCACTGTGGATATTTTCTGGACGTCCAATGTACATCCATTGTATATCCGAAATGAATCCGGAGGATACATATTATACAAAAGAGATATCTCAAGATAATACCAAAATGATTTAATAACAAAATCCATAGAACAAAACAAACTAAAATATATTAACACATAAATTTGACACAAATCTAAGTATATAAATGAAGTTCTGAAAAGTGCATGAAAATGATGAAATGTAAAGAACTACGATTTGAAATCTCTGGATTTTTTCAATGGCTCTTCCTCAGCTATTCCACTGTACAGCGTGTTCTATTTCCATTTATGTATGTTTTTCACATGTGTTTTCTGTTGATATGAAATAATTATACTGGAGCAGAAATCAGTACCCTCTTTGGACCATATGCAACGATTTCAGGCTTGAGGCTTGATTTCAAGTTTGAGGTTTGCGGGGATATGAATAAGCGATTATTTTTAACATTTAGTAAAGAGAATGCCGATTTTATGGGTAAGTTGAAAATGAGGCAGGAGTAAAACAAAGTTTTTTTTGTGGCATGTGGGATGTGTGACCAGTCACACTTCTTCAAAATTGTTGCGTATAGTCCAAAGAAGGTATGGCTTGCTACTTCAGTATAATAATTCCATATTTACTGAATTATTCATGATTTTCGGATCATCCGCAAACATCTCCGTGAAGTGCGACAAAACACATTTTAGGTACTCAAATACTCGCATATTATATTTGCATGAGAAGGTAGGAGTCTTCAAAAACGATATGAACTTTTTCTTCTCCTTCTCCGATCATTTTTAACAGAGTTATGACCAATCAAATATTCGGCTCCGTCATAACTTTCAGCGGCGGGTAAGGGTAAACCTGAAATTTGATGTCGGCATTCAATCACGTTATCTGGGAAAACGAGCGCATTTCATAAGAAATTACTAGGAATAATTTTTGTGGAAAATTGAATTGTTTTTTACCCTTTTTAGTTGATTTTTTGAAGATTACAGCAAGAATCTATATATTTTTAAACGAAAAAAAATATGTTCCACCACTGGAATTTTGGTAAACAATTTTTTTTTGTGTTTATTGTGGTTCCAACTACTAGCATATCAAGTTTGGTGGTGCTACAATCGATTCTTGCCTCAAAATCCAATCGTACTGAATTAAATAAAACTTGCAGAATTACCACTATTATATATACAGTGTGACACATTTAACATGGCCAACTTCTCTTATTTTTCAAGGTAAAAAATCTAAAAAAATTACTGGTTATAAAAAAACTGACTACACCACTGGATTCGCAAAATTTTCAAATGGTCCATATATAAATTACGTTGAAATGCGTCAATCAATAAAAAAGTTATAAGGGAATGAAATTTGAAAAATATGCCGTTTAATCAACACACCAATTCAATTTCAGAACTTTTATCAAAACTTCGACTACACAACCGGATTAAGGGAGTCTCGAAATATCACTGACTCTAATTTCATTGAAATTTGTTGTTAAATAAAAATTATGAGATAAAATGACATTTAGATATTTTATTTTAATTGCGCTCAAAATGTACGATCTCCAACAGTCTCTACATTGAAAAGTGAATAAGTCGCCAAAATTCACTAAATAGCCCTACTACAAATAATAATGATAGCTATTCTCCACCCGCAAAGACTATACCTCTGGCTACAGTCGTACGAATATTCAATAATGTTATCATATCATTATTATTAATATCAAGTTTTTCCTTATGACGACCACTGTGACTGAGATATTGCTCTCAGCGCGTTAATTACGATGATAATGGCATTCGTGTGAAAGTTGTACGTTACGGTGATACAAGCCTTTGTTATTAGCATGAGTCAACTTTGACCGAGACTAGTGACCCATATTTGCTCCGAATATTGCTGCGTTCCGAAGAAACAACTGCTATTCTACTTAGTAACTGATATTTGACAAACTAGTACCACGCAATGTAGCGGTACCTGCGGCCCAAACAACTCCGGTACGCCTTGCCCAAGTAATACTCACGCTACGAAGAACTACCACGCTGTTTCGCACGGTGTTATCGACTGGGTTCGAGTTTTTCAGAAAAGCTATTTCAGATGAAACCAGTTCGAGAATTTCTGCCGGAAAGCATCAAATAAATGGAATAGTAAAATCGAAAATGTCGAAGTACCCTTCTCTTCAAATATTTCCACCACGTGGAAAATATGAGCGAACATCTGACAGAAAACAAGTACTTCTCTGGCTAATACCACGACGGACATTGAATTACATCTGACAGATATTTGTGCACCGTTCTTCCAAGAAGACCCAGGTGCAATTGCTTAATGTAATTATATAGCAAACTTAAAAAAAAGTCCACTTTTTTTGTGTGGTTTGTGTGCGTAAAGTATTACAATATTTCACTATCAACATCCGATTTCATTATTAAACGGAAAAGCGTAAAAAAAGTGCACTTTTTTTAACGGCTGCTGCTAGGCTACGGACAGTTTCATGCAACAACAGTGACAGATCCGAATAATAACGAAATCCTGTCATAAAGCCAGTTCTCATTTTCTTTGGCAACTAATAAACTATAAATATCTGATATACAAATGTTTCACCAATAATATTCTTAGCATTCTTACTATTAAATAAGTATCATCAAAATTCCAAACTATCGCGGCGAATATATTCAAAATAATAGCATATACCTCTAAGGAACTATTGGACCCAATCTAAACTAGTTAATCCAAGGTAGCTATGGCTGTTTGGCCGTCAGAAACTAGTTGACAACAATAATTAATGAAATTTGTGAAATTGGGCATCTATCTAGATAACGAATTCTTGATAACTATAAATTTAATTTAGGTAGAAATGAAAAGTGATGAAGATTGAACGGAGAAGATCGTGGATAGTGCAAATATGAGATTTGCTTGACATAGTTCAAAGAAAGAAATGGTATTTGTTGCTTTACGAGGATTGTTTATTTATTTTGAATACAAATCTAAGAAAATGAAAAGTTACTTCGATGGACTAAGTTATTCGAAAGTCAAGTCAACATTATTAATAATAATATTGACCTCGATCAATATGTTATATTAATATTCGCTTAAAAATTTTTCATTTTGCAGGATAGTGTGAAGAAAAAGGGATTTCGACTCTGTCGAAATTATTCGTTTCATTTGTTTGAAACTCAACTCTCCGGCATACTCTTCGAACTTTGTTCGAATAATGAATCAATAAAAATATACCAAATTCATTTCATATTTGCAAAAAATATGAATTGGTTATTTTTTTTGACAGTTGTAGAAACAATACTGTATGAAACTCGTGAGTAAAGAGTTTTTTTTACTCGTAGGAATTCATTTCCTACTCGTAAAAAAGTATCACTTTACTCACTTGATTCATAAATAACTATTTTTTTTTGAACTCACTGTTTATTATTCAGCTGGAATTGATACTGCGTTGTAAAAAGAAAAGAATATTTTTTTTGCATAAGAGGGGTAATGATCACAATTGTCAGTTCCGGAAATTAGACTGCTAATGAGTTGTAATTGAGTATTGTCACGATATGATATTCATTTCTATATAGTTTGGTACGTGTTCCTTCGGAAATCGGCGATTTTAACAGTTATAATATTGAAATGTGTGTCAACCGAGAACCTATTAACATCAATTGGAGCTTAATGAAATTTGCTGGTAATTTGCAACGATTACAATATTCTGCAGAGCTTGGAACCTCTTTATTGAACGCGTGTTAATCATTTTTACCTGCTTTCTGATAAACCGGAATTTCCTTTTTTCTTTCCGAGGAGAAAGTTAACTTTTTTTCCTACGAGCGTGCGGAAAACTAACTTTTCCGCACGATTTTTCGTTGTACTTTTCCGCACGATTTAAAATCTTTCGGAAAAGTTACTTTTCCGCACGATTTTTACTTTTCCGCACGATTTTTGTATTGTTGAAAATGAGGATATTCACGACTAACTAAATGATCTATGTAACTATTATGTCTTATTAGTCATTTTGTAGCATTATTATAAAATCTTGTTTATTGAAAACCTTGTTTTTTTTCACAAATAAGATGACAAGCACACTCGTAGGAAAAATATTGCACCTAACTCTTACGGAAAATGTCTTTTCCGCCCTTAACGGCTTGCCCGAACTCCTCTCCGCGTCGTTCGAGCAACTGCCGTCGCGTGCGGAAAAGTACTACTTTCCGCACTTGTTAGGTAAATAACTATTTTGGAATTAACGACTTCCTCACTGTTGTATGAAAGTTCTACAGGCAAGTACTACGATAATGTATCTTGCGCTCTTGATTCATCTCAGAAAGTTTTGTGGGGAACTATAAAAAAATCGCTAGTAATTTTTTTTAGATTTTTTACCTTGAAAAATAAGATAAGTTGGCCCTGGAAATGGAGATTTATTCATGAAATTTGGTGTCCTGGTGGACTTTTTGAATATCTATCTGACGAAAAAAAAAATCATTCCAATCGGTTGAAAATAGTTATTTATCTAACAAGTGCGGGAGGTAGTACTTTTCCGCACGCGACGGAAGTTGCACGAACGACGCAGAGCGGAGTTCGGGCAAGCCGTTAAGCGCGGAAAAGGCATTTTCCGTAAGAGTTAGGTACAATATTTTTCCTACGAGTGTTTTTGTCCATCTTATTTGTGAAAAAACAAGGTTTTCAATAAACAAGATCATATAATAATGCTACAAAATGACTAATAAGACAGAATAGTTACATAGATCATTTAGAAAAGTAACTTTCCTGCACGATTTTAAATCGTACGGAAAAGTACAATTTTCAATGTTGACAAAACACGTGCCAATAATTGATATTGATCTGTTTTTTTTTTCAGTGGTATTCAAGACCACAGGGCAAAATCAGTTTTGAAAAAAAAAAAAACAGGAAACCAAACAATGAGTAAAAATTTACAACATTCGTCGACCAATGGACCAAATATAAATTCAAGTCCGAGGAATCGAGAAACCGGACTGCTTCAACTGATTTCACAAAATGATTTGTATTTGATATGCCTTGTACTTGTTAATGCCAATTAGCAATACCAGGACCACGCTTATTGCCATAATCCTATACAATAGGAATAATTGGGTCGAAAATCCATCAGAAAACAACTACTTTCCTGGCTAATACCACGACGAACGTTAAATTACATCTAATGAATTTCCGTGCAGAGTCCTACAAGGATGTCTCCGCAATTGCTAGTTGCATCGAAATGTTCATTGAAACATTTGGACCACCTATAGATCGATTTCTAGGTTCTTGCCCTCATCAGTATAGGGTAGGTCTGCAGACAATAACTAATGTATATTCCTATTGTATAGGATTATGGCAATAAGCGTGGTCCTGGTATTGCAGGACATTTTCTCATAAATGTTTCTCTATAAATGTTAATGTTGATATTAATATTAAATAAGTAAAATGTTATTGATTCAAGATATTATTTTTCATTATTGCCCTAGTGGAATAAAGTAAATTCATTACTCCAAGTGGATAAAGTGGTACTTTATACGGTTCATAAGTGTGGATAAAACTTCAATAATACAGGGTGTTCCTTGAAGACATGCTAATATTTGAGGGGGTGATTCTTTGACTTATTTTAAGGAAAAAACTTTCTATAAACGTATGTCCTAAAAGTCCTAACTTTTGAGATACAGGGTGATAAAGTTTTGAAAAAAAATCAGTTTTTTAATAATAACTGAGATAATATTGTAGACGTTTTTATAAAATTTGGTACATGTCTTCTATGCATCAAGGTGCATTTTTTAAAGCACAAACATTTTCATTTTCTCAACCAGTGGCGTCCGTACGGGTTTTGCATTGAATATTTTTGGAGAAAAAAATACTACGCCACTGCTTTCTCAAAAAAAAAAATAGTTTTGAGATCCTCATTTATTTTTGAGCAAATTTAATCTCTTGAGTTTTCTTTGTCCGCCGCATGGTTTTCGCTTAACAAATAAAAATCGTTTTACTTCAGGATCAATTCCTCAAAAATCTGATGTGGTGTGGAAATGATTGTGCATCGACTTAAAGCAAATAAAGGGATCAGATTTGTTCCAAAATGAATGAGAATAAAAAAAATATGGATTTCAGCTTGTACAAAAACGAATTTTATTTTATTTTATAAAAGTAAGTTTAAATGAACGGATCAAATTCATTAATTATTGACAATACTAACACTGATTATAAAAATTGTTGGAAATGGCCACCTTCACTTAATAGGCATGCTTCCGCCCGTCTACGCATGGAATTTCGCACCACACCGCATCAGATTTTTGAAGAATTGATCCTGAAATGAAACGATTTTTATTTTTTTAAGCGAAAACCATGCGGCGGACAAAGAAAATTCAAGAGATCAAATTTGCTCAAAAATAAATGAGGATCTCAAAAGTATTTTTTTTTTCAGTAGAAAGCAGTGGCGTAGTATTTTTTTCTCCAAAAATATTCAATGCAAAACCCGTACGGACGCCACTGGTTGAGAAAATGAAAATGTTTGTGCATTAAAAAATGCACCTTGATGCATAGAAGACATGTACCAAATTTTATAAAAACGTCTACAATATTATCTCAGTTATTATTAAAAAACTGATTTTTTTTCAAAACTTTATCACCCTGTATCTCAAAAGTTAGGACTTTTAGGACATACGTTTATAGAAAGTTTTTTCCTTAAAATAAGTCAAAGAATCACCCCCTCAAATATTAGCATGTCTTTAAGGAACACCCTGTATAAGGTGATTCAGGTGATTGTGTATACAAAAATTAAAAGCTCAACTCACCTCAATTTGAATCGCCTTCCAAAATAACACAATTTCAGTCGAGGAAAAAAATGTTCACATCATTCTTCAGAATTCACGTATCATAATCCTTCGGAATCGTCGGAAAATCGAAAACTTCACGCGCGAAAAAATCGCCAACGTTCGCGTATCTTAGCGCAATATCTTCACGTACACTCCTCGGCGTTCACTTACGCCTCGAGTGGCGATCTCAGCTGAAGAATCGAAGAAACCGTGACCTGCGAGAGATAGTGTCGAGGAAGTGGTGTCGACTAACGTTCACTAAGTACTTCACCGAGAACGAAAACTGTTCGAAGAAGCCGCTTTTTTCTTCACTCAACGTCGTACTCGATCTACTTCGGACTGAGATTTGGAATTTGGGCTGGACCCAGGACCGGATTACAAAAGCTTTCCGATTATGGAATCAGAGAAAATGCCTTGAATCTCTCAACATCTTGTATGTATGAGTTCTTCTCGGGTTTTACAGATATTGAAAAAGGCGTACCGCAGAACAGTGTTCTGGGTCCTTTACTATTCATCGAATATGCTAATAGAGAATTTCAACAGAAAGGAAGAAACCCTGAATATCAACCGCATATGGGCCCCAATTCTGAGAAATGCGAGGGAAAGGACAAGTAACGAATTAATGACAGCAGGTAATAAGGAGATGTTTTCGACTACCACAATAACAAGTGCAAATGCGACCCAGGTAATTAATACCCAGAACTACCTTACGACCGAAAATGGGATATTGGACGCCTGTGGTGTCACTCAATGAGAACAAAAAGTATTTTACCCCTTCACCACACAAGTAATTTAATTCCTAGATGCGCATTTCGATAACAAAGTTACCTTCATCAGTAGGATTACTAAACAGTTTAGTACTAGTTAGAGTACTAGTTAGATTACTAAACAGTTTAGTAATCCTACTAATGAAGGTAACTTTGTTATCGAAATGCGCATCTAGGAATTAAATTACTTGTGTGGTGAAGGGGTAAAATACTTTTTGTTCTCATTACCTTACGACCCATAAATATGACTTGCGAGCAGTGTTGCCAATGAGGGGATAATTGTCCGATTTGCGGATAATTTCGAGTACTCGGGGATCCTGAAATTTTGCGGATAATTTTCGGACATTTTCGCAGTCGCGGAACTAATCCTGAACGCATTAAAATTTGTCTAGCGCGGCGAGGAGCACCGCGAAAATTACTAAATGTTCTGTGTTTTGACTGTTTTGTGATCTAACCTAACTCATCTCACTCCAACTAGTCCAACTGTCTACTGTCGATCTGTAAAATAAACACCAGGAAGGCGGGAAAATCAACAGGAAGAAAAACCGCTGTTAAAAAGTATAGACAGGCCTGGTGACAGTTGACAGTGGTGACGTCAAATGATCGCTAAATTTGTCCAATATACCATGATCTATCCTTTGTTGTATCTGCACTTGATTCAAAATCTGGTGTATAATCAAGAGAACCTATAGATAGGCACAATTTTCGAAATTGGTGCGTTTTATTTGGGAAAAGTTGAAGGGGATATTTGCGGATAATGTCATTCTACTAGGGGGATAATTTTTATATTTGACATTGGTAACACTGCTTGCGAGTCAGACCTAGCTCAGTCATCGGAGTAGAACGAAGATGAACGGACCTCTGAAGAAGCTAGCCACTCCCGCTAGCGAAACGTTAGGAAAGTATTCCAAACCACGACGGCATTCAAAATAGTGATAGTATGCTAATAGTTTTTCATTTTTTTATTATCAACACCTCTGATGATAGAATGGTAACATTCTCGCTCGTGATATTGAACAAATATTCTACAGCACTTGCTGTCTTATGCATTTTGCGTGTATACTTCATTCCATCACTTGTATAAGAATGATCTAGCCTAGGAAAAAAAAACGGAAAAAACGAAAAAAAAAAAAACGAAAAAAAAAACGGAAAAAACCGAAAAACAAAACAAAAAAAGCACAAGTCTGTTACTCGGTTAGAATGAAGATTCGCGATGCTTGTGGATCTTCACACTCGCCAAGGCGAAATATAATTCAATTCTCCACAAGATAGTAATTTATGTATCAAGTGAGTAAAGTGATACTTTTTTTTACGAGTAAGTAGGAAATGTTGACGCACGACGCTGTAGGCGGAGTGCGGCATTCCTACGAGTTAAAAAAATACTTTACTCACGAGTTTCATACAGTATTTTTTCTACAACTGTAAAAAAAAATAACCAATTCATATTTTTTTGCAAATATGAAATGAATTTGGCATATTTTTATTGATTCATTATTCGAACAAAGTTCTAATACCGGAGAGTTGAGTTTCAAACAAATGAAACGAATAATTTCGACAGAATCGAAATCCCTTTCTCTTCACACTATCCCGCAAAATGTAAAATTTGAAGCGAATATTAAAATAGCATATTCATCGAGGTCAATATTATTATTATTAATGTTGACTTGACGTTCGAATAACTAGTCCATCGAAGTAACTTTTCATTTTCTTAGATTTGTATTCAAAATGAATAAACAATCCTGTTGAAGCAACGAATACCTTTTTTTTTCTTTGAACTATGTCAGTCAAGGAAATCTCATATTTGCACTATCCGTAATTGTGATGAGAACGAGTGAATAGAAATTTCACATTTGTTTTACCCTCTGTCTTTCTAACTGCAGCACAATCATTGGAAATAATAAAAAAGGGATATACTGAAGTATATTCTACCATCAGGATCTGAAAGGAACCGAAAAATTCATGGGAAAATCATTTTAATTCTCTTCAAATTGTGATGAGAACGAGTGAATTGAAATTTCACATTTGTTTTACCCTCTGATTTTCTAACTCCAGTACAATCATTGGAAATAATAAAAAAGGGGTATATTAAAGTATATTCTACCCTCAGGATCTGGAAGGAACCAAAAAATTCACGGGAAAATATTTTTAATCCTCCTCAATCGTGATGAGAACCAGAGAATTGAAATTTCACTTTGTTTCACCCTCTGATTTTCTAACTCCATCACAATCATTAAAAATAATAAAACTAGGGTGTACTGAGGTATAATCTTTCTTCAGAATCTGAAAAAAACCGAAAATTTGCGGAGGCAATAGTTTTAATCGTATTCAAATCGTGATGAGAACGAGAGAATAGATATTTCACATTTGTTTCACCCTCTGTCTTTCTAACTGCAGCACAATCATTGGAAATAATAAAAAAGGGATATACTGAAGTATATTCTACCCTCAGGATCTGAAAGGAACCGAAAAATTCACGGGAAAATATTTTTAATCCTCCTCAAATCGTGATGAGAACCAGAGAATTGATATTTCACATATTATGTTTCACCCTCTGATTTTCTAACTCTATCACAATTATTATTAATGATAAATCTAGGGTGTATTGAGGTATAATCTTCCTTCAGAATCTGGAAAAAACTGAAAATTTGCGGAGAAAATATTTTTAATCGTTTTTAAATCGTAATGAGAACATTTGGTTTACCCTCTGATTTTCTAACTCCAAGTGCCCGATTCTCAAATGTCTACTACCCTATGTCATGCATGCGACAAAATATCTCCATCTCTTTTTAACGCTTGGTCGAGAAAAGCGATAGAAATATTTTGTCGCATGCGACATAGGGTAATCGACATTTGAGAATAGGATCCCAGTACAATCATCACGATTTTCTCCGTTCAATCTTCATCACTTTTCATTTCTACTTAAATTAAATTTATAGTTATCAAGAATTCGTTATCTGGATAGATGCCCAATTTCACAAATTTCATTAATTATTGTAGTCAACTAGTTTCTGACGGCCAAACAGCCATAGCTACCTTGGATTACCTAGTGTAGATTAGGTCCAATAGTTCCTTAGAGGTATATGCTATTATTTTGAATATATTCGCCGCGATAGTTTGGAATTTCGATAATACTTATTTAATAGTAAGAATGCTAAGAATATTATTGGTGAAACATTTATATATCAGATATTTATAGTTTATTAGTTGCCAAAGAAAATGAGAACTGGCTTTATGACAGGATTTCGTTATTATTCGAATCTGTCACTGTTGTTAAAAAAGTGCACTTTTTTACTCTTTTCAGTTTAATAATGAAATCGTATGTTGATAGTGAAATATTGTAATACTTTACGCACACAACCACACAAAAAAGTGGACTTTTTTTTGACAGTTGTAGAAAAATACAATTTATTATTCATTGTCTGATCAACGCGTAATATTTGCTGTTGTCCGTTCAAATAAAAAAGGTGGAGTCGTCCGAGGACGATCCTGACATAAATCAAGAGCAGACGCCTCATGAATATACCAGAATGAAATTCCCAGAAAACAAAAGAAAGTTCGGCTACCGGAGCAGCATGTTCGTATGACTCAAGGAGAAATTCACGTGGTATTCCTCAATCTCTGACGGACTGTTTCCCAGAGAATTACAAGAGAAAGTATCAACTTGTTTTCACCACAACAAGGAAGGTAGGCGATATAATAATAGTTTGAAATGGTAATAAAAATTGTTCGTATTTCAATTTGTTATAATTCAGTCTAACGCCTAGGATATCAGAAATGCCAACGCTACTAGATTTTTAATAAATACCGGGGCGTAATAAGATGACGTCATGTACCCCTCAGATGTTTTCGAGAGACTTGTGCGAACTAGGGACGACGAAACCCTTACCTTCCAACAGGGGTGAAACAGATTTTTTTGGTTAAAAATTTATAAATAAATTTTTGCTGTAATCTTGGAAAGTAAATGATTTATCGAAAAATAAACTCAACTGAGTGAATAACGTTAATACACCTAACACTCCAACTTACGACCTCTCTGATAAAAACACTGAGGGGGTGACAATCATTTCATCACTACCTTTCGATGGAGTTATTCAATAGCAACAATTTGGTATGTAGTGCAACTCGAAATATCGAAATATCGTGAATACACTTGACACTTCAACTTTCGACCCCTCTGATAAAAAAAACTGAGGGGGTGACAATCATTTCGTTGTTACAGTCTTATAGAATGAGTGACGAAAAACAATTTGACATAACGCGCAAGTCTACAGAATGTATGAAAATTATTTTATGGTAGAAATATCGTAGATATACTTTATTAATCAAAATGAATGATGTTGAAAGTTAAAATTAATTTATCGCTTCCATATCTATCAAAAAATTCCTACTGGCGATTGATTTCACCATGAGGTACTATATCCCACTGAAAATTTCCTGTGTTCGATTTCGTGGATGAGAATTCGTAGCTAACTTCACATATTTCGTGGATAGGAATTCGTGGATAACTTCACACCGATGTATACAATTGGATACTCTACAAATATCGCTACTGTTCATTGTAGCAGCTGAAAGCAACCGATTTCCTCAAATCTTTTCGATCGACTTTGACCTCAGTCGCGTTACATGTCATAATTGCCTCGAGACAAGAAGAGAGAATGCAAGAAAGCATGGAAATGGCATCCGTAACCAGGCTTGATGGTAGGTAGCTGTGATAACGACTTGCGATGCTGAATGAAACCGAATCATTAGTGAAATGCGTACGTACAGCGTACAGCTGTGGTTCAATTATTGCGATCTTGGATGGCGTCAAGCAGCGAGGAAAGTGCCGTGGAAGCTAGTTCAGCATGTTTGCATCTTTTTAACACGCTTGTATTAGCTTCACGTGATTTTCACCCATTTCCAGAAGTCCGATTTGAATGTTTTGAATAATGATTTGAAGTTTGGCATGTGTTCATAATTCTGGTGACAATGCAATATGACACAGAAAAAAAAAGGACTCACGGACTAAAAAGTTCCCTCGAGCTCTTGAACGCTCAATATTTTTAAATTAAAAATAAAATATGAGAATATAGATCGAAAGCACATACGCATTTTTTACGTTTGATTATTTACATTGTCAATAATTATTTTTTACTTTTTAGTCCGTATTGGAAGTAAACATTTGCTTGTATATATAGGGTTTGATTCTTGGAAGTTTGGTTCAGTAAAAAAATCTATTTTTGAACGGTGGTGATTTTTTACACTTTTTTTATTATCAACGTTTCGAGGGGGGGAGGCTCTCGTCTTGATCAGGATATTATATTGAGATAGAAGTGGCTAAAACAATTTTTTCATTTACATTAAAAGAGTGATGGACATTAGTGCTTCTATTTTACTCAAAAACATGATTTTATACACGCTTATACGTTTCATTTTTGTTTGCTTCGTGCTCATAATTATGATGAGCTTTTCAGTTGGTTTTTTTAATTTTCGTATTCTTACGTGTTTAGTGAAAACTTTTGATTGTTGGCTGATAAAATGGCGAAGTTCATTCAGCATTTCATCAGCCATTTTATCGCACACCCAAAATGCACACAAAACACAAACAAAACAAACACAAAACACACACAAAACACATACAAAACACACAAACAAAACAGACTAAACACACAAAACACAGACAAAACTCATACAAAACACATACACAACACACACAAAACACACACAACACACACGAAACACACACAAAATATACACAAAACACACACGAAACAAACACGAAACAAACACAAAACACACACACAACACAACAAAACACACCCACAAGACACACAAAATACACCCACACATTACACACAACACACACAAAAACACACACAATACACACAAAACTCACACAAAACACACACAAAATACACAAAAAATACATAAAAAACACACACAAACCACACAGAAAACACACGAAACAAACACAAAACACAAACAAAACACACAGACAAAATACACAAAACACACAAAACACACGAAACATACAAAACACATACAAAACACACACAAAACACACACAAAAGACATATAAAACACACATAAAACTCACATGAAACAAACATGAAACAAACATGAAACACGCACAAAACACACACAAAACACATACAAAACACACACAAAACACACAATATACACACAAAACACAGACACATACAAAACACACACAAAACCATAATTATAAAACTCGTCCGCCATCTTGGATTTATGGACATCGATAAAAAATTCATAATCTTCGATCTCGAAAACCCTCACGTACCAAATTCAAATAGAATCGAACCATAATCACAAGAATCGTCCACCATCTTGGAGCTGCCATTTTGAATTTATGAATTTTAACAGAAAGATTCACAATGCCCGTCCCCGAAAACCCTCACATGCCAATTTTGAACCGGAATTATGACCACTTGCCAAATAATCGGACGACTAGAAGTGGGTCAAAATTCACTTGCAAGTTTTGCACCCTCACGTACTAACAGGGAAAGTTAAATAAAGGCTTTTTTGTAACAATCTTGAAAATACCTTAGGTACTGTTGCTTCATACAGGGATTGGTAATTTTTGTTACCAGATTTGGTGACAGAATTAATAATACATGGCCTGTGCGGGTAGAGGACGGCTATTATTTTTATTTGCCGTGGCGCTCCGGGGCGACTTACTGATTTTTGGTGGCGTATTCACTTTTCAGCTGCAGGAAAACCCGGAAAACCGACAGCACCACCTCGGGTGGCCGGCGTGCACTCCAAGCTAGCACTAGCCGAGATTGGCATCTAGACAACACACAACACACTTGCTTTCAACAAGGACTGTGGTCGTCTATCGATTTCGATATTGGGTACTTGAGAAAAAATCCCTCGTACTAACGTCGGGCTCGAACCGACTACCGCTATACTGAAGTTCTGAACGGCCTGCGCCTTAGACCGCCAAACCACCGACCACCACAATTAATGTATAACACCATCCCAAGGTATTTTACTGGTCTGGCGTCAGCAGCTCTACTAACTGGATTCAATAATAATATAGTCGATCAAAGCCAGGGGCTGCATAACATAACAGTACCGACAATACTCACTGCAAGTGGTACCGTTTACGAGCATAGGCGTACCCACAGGAAAGTAGAAGACTTTAAAAGAGCCTTCGGCGGCCTCAAGTAATTTCGGAGATATGCCCTATTTTTGGATTTTGACTGGCATTTTCTAGAGACGTTCCTACCGCAAAAAAAAACTCCCCTTCTAGCCCGATATACACATCCTGCTTCCTCCGTCCCACGCTTTTTTTATTGGTAACGGCACTTTTTTTTAAATATTCTGTTTTTTTCCTATCATGTCAGACACAATAAGCTAGCGAATATGACAAATAGGTATTAGTCAATTCGAATTGTATGTATGGTTGGTAACACTGAAATCAATTATTGCCAACTTTTCAGATTTATCAATAGCTGCGTTTTTTTGTGATGACATGTGACAGCTCCAATCCAATCGCATTAGGTCGGGACTGAATAAAGGCGAGCGAAGCGAGTCTAACGACGACGAGCGCAGCGAGCACCTAATTTAATTTATGTTTTAGGTGAGGTTGGGTTAGGTAGGGTAGGTTAGGTGGCTGAGTTAGGTTATTTTCCCTTCTTTTGCCTTAAAACATTGGATCTGTGTTCTGTTAGGTCGGTACGTTGTAAGGGCGAGCGAAGCGAGCCTGATCTAACCTGAAACGTAAATAGAAAAAAGCGCTCGCTTCGCTCGCCTTTATTAGGTCTCGACCTAACTGCACACAGATCCAAACTTTTTAGGCAAAAGAAGGAAAAACAACCTAACCCACCTAAACTAACCTACCCTACCTAACACAACCTTAAACGTAAATAAAAATAGGTGTTCGCTGCGCTCGCCGTTAATAGGCTCGCTTCGCCCCTCTTATCAGGCCGGATTTTCATGCATATGCGATGATCCGATGATCCGATGATCCGTTGATCCGATGATCCGATGATCCGATGATCCGTTGATCCGATGATCCGATGATCCGATGATCCGATGACCCGATGATCCTATGATCCGTTGATCCGATGATCCGTTGATCCGATGATCCGATGATCCGATGATCCGATGATCCGATGATCCGATAATCCGATGATCCGTTGATCCGATGATCCGATGATCCGATGATCCGATGATCCGATGGTACAAAAATGTTCTTTTTGGTTAATAAGATCATTTTCGTACCATTGGATCGTCGCATCGTATGCATGAAAATCCGGCCTTCCGTCTTGACCTAACTGCACAATTTTTTCTGGTTAATGTGATTGGATCTAGAGCTGTCAAAAAAATATTTATTACTGAAAATTATAATGTAATATTGTAATATTTTTTTTAATATCTGTAAAATAAAAAAACTTCTACAAAATTGCATTTTCGACCAGTTGCATCAAACTTCCAAAAACTGATGGTATAAATATTAAAGGAAAGGAGGTAGGGGCCTAGTAGCATACTCTGTCCCAGGCCCAATGCTGGCTCTCTCTGGCCTTGGGCTTAGAACATAATCAAGAAAGCAATACACAAAAGCTCATATTATTTCAACAAAACAAAGTTTGTTCTACTTATTTGATCAATGCTGCTTTTTTGTTTCGCTTTTTTATGTTCATGGCCACCTTCGTTGAAGAATATCTAAGTTGGAGAACACTCATGATAAAACATCTTGTATTTGCGATTTCTTTCGGAATTCTTCAACATTTTTCACCGAGTAATCTGATAATTATTCATTTTTCATCAAGACGAAGTGAAAAGAGCATGTTGCCATTTGAGAAATAGAAGTTGATCATTTCTTTATGGGTACTATTCCGTTTTTAGGAAATTATTGATAATTGTTGGATTATGTGGGAACTGCAATTACACGAGAAACTCAGTTTTCAACTGTTTCGCACTTCGAAACTTCCTCTGATCACTTCTAATGTGGTTTGTCAATTGTGATGATTTAAGTTTGAATTTCATGGCCAACTTTGACTGAGCAATCAATTGTATATCCGCCATTATCAACCGATTTTCAATTTTGAAGAACAGTGTTGTCACAAATTGCGTTTTCGGATTATGGAAAAATAAAAAAAAGTTTTGGGTCACTTCCGGTTGAACCGGAAGTGGTGAATTTTCAGTAGAGGGGTCAAAATATGCGTATTTTTTAAAACTATAGAAAAATTGGGGGGGCGTACCTCACCTCGTGGTCATCCGGTATACAGCCGTTTCCATTCTTTTCTGAAAGTCAGCAAATTTCAAAGCTACTAATATTGGCGCTCTTTATGACGTATTTTCCGATGCCCAATCAGCGAAAGGGCGTATATTCTAATTGGGTTGAATGTGACGTGAAACGGCAATGCTATTGGTTGCTCGGAATTCTCGGGAGAGTACGTCACAAAAATTTGCAATGGCGCGAGGAAGAAGCTGTTTGAATTTTGTCTACTTTAAATATTTTTTTTAATTCAAAAATATTGACAACAAAAAAAGGAAAAGTGCCAACAGAGTCTTCAGAAGCTGCAGAATCCATTGAAAATATTTTTGAAATTTCGTGTTCTCGCCTTTTGTGCAGGTTTCAACACCTTTCTGCTTTCATGAATTTCCATTTGTATTTTCAATCTTGGAAGATTCTTCAACAATTTTTCTGACAGTTTTTCATTTATATTTCATTCAACAAAGTTGAATACCCAAAAAGTCTTTCCTCATATTTATGGGATGAATGTGGAATTAATTAATTAATTAAGAAGAATTAAGAAGTACTGCCGATTTTACCCATATATTCTATATCGCATTTTATATTGTTCTTCAAACCAAGACCCCATGGAAAGCACATCCATGACGTTCAACTGTTTGTTATACCGTAAGAGAAGAAGCCTTCATTTTATTATTGACATTATTGTTAATTTAAACAAATATTTTGGGCAGGTATTTTGAAGTCCTCCCGACATTTTTAAAGCGCAAACAATAAATAGTATACGTAATGTTCTGGTTTACATTTATTTTCGTAGAGTTCCACGTCGATAATTCAACACGCGCCGGCTCTAAAATCAGTTTATAAACCAAAGTTTTCACATCCGTAGGATGAACTAGAAGTTTATATTGATCAAAAAATCCTATTATGAATCTGAAATTTGAGATCCTTGTGACTGGCGCAAATGTATCATAATAGCCCTGAAAAATATCGAGCTACGAGACGAGCTTTTATATTGATGGGTTTTCAGATTCGTTATTTTCAAGAGCAAATATCCATTTAAAGTTAACTATTTTTGTTCTTCTAGTTTTGTTAATTTGATCAGAATTGATTTAATCTTGAGTATCTTGTTTCCACCGAAAACCAGAGTTTTATTGTATATACAATAGATTAGGCTCATTAGTATAATCATTTGATACATCATTTTCATTTTGATTATATTACTTCCTCTAAGTTCATCTTGGAAATTTGGTATTTAACTTTTATAATTGAGGGATGGAGATCGTTCTATTTCACATGTATAATTCTCATGTAATCCAGTGTGATTGGGTTTTGAGACGAGGATCGATTATAGCACCACCAAACTTGATATACTAGTAGTTGGAACCATGATAAACACGACAAAATAAATTGTTTACCGAAATTCCAAGGGCGGAACATATTTTTTTTTCGTTTAAAACGAGCGTATTTCGTAAGGTATTACTGAAAATCATTCTTCTGGAGAATTGAATTATTATCTGTCAACCTATCGAAATCATTTTTTGATAAATCTTATATTTTCCGGAATAACAACAAAAAAAATATATATTTTTTCAAATGAAAATTTTTTTAGGTTCCACCCTTGATTTTTTGGTAAACAATTTTTTTCCAATAATACATGAAGTCGAGATGTCATGTGCCGAGTTTTAGAATGCTACAATTCATTCTTCACTTTTTGCTCAAGTTTGTCTGTCGTTACTGGATTATATGAATATGTATCAAATACATTAAGATATATTCCGAATTAATTCGTTTATTTCATAGATGAAAAATATTGAATAGGTATCACATTCTTGTTTCATTCTTTTTAGAGCGTGATTTCTCAGTAATCGGTTTGAGTTTTTGAACTTTGAGCTTTTGAACTCTTCATTATTATTATTATTTATAAATATTTGCCACATATGTCATCTTATAGAAAGAGATCATTCTTCATACTTCGTTGAAATTTATGAACAACGTGATCATCAACGTTCCCAATTATTGTAACTAATGACAAACCTGAATGGTCTTAACTGTGCAATTCTGACGTTCTAATGTTTCTATTCAAATTACATCTCGGATATGAATCCAAACGCAAAAGAAGTATGTCATCTCGAACCTTCTTATAGACTACAATCTTACGGAACTACGAATATGCGACCTTATTCAGATCGTGTTATAGGCCAGTAAATATAGAAAATTAATTCACAATAATTTCAAAAACAAACTATGAAATTTTGCAACCTTTTCCGGAACATTATCAAAATTGCAATCGACTTGAATTTTGCTGTATACATATACATATACAATAAACTAGCAAATGACACACACGTGTGTTATAATCTATAACTCACTAGTTATTTATGGTACTAGTGTGTTATGTTGAAAATAAGTCACGCGAGAAAGATTTATATAAATTCTCAAGTGACTTAGGAAACATAACACACGAGTGGCATACAATGCTTTATCCAACAAGTGAATGAAATCGTTTTTTTATGAGATAATAATTAATAAGTTTTATCCAACACATGACAGTTATGACTGTCATTATTAAAGTCATTTTAGACAAGTCAACTATCAAATAACATACTAGTGAGTTATAATCCATAAGTCACTAGTGAGTTATGGATTATAACTCACTAGTGTGTTATTTGATAATTTACTTTTCTAAAATGACATTAATAATGGGTCATAACTGTCATGTGTTGGATAAAACATTGTATGCCACTCATGTGTTATGTTTCCTAAGTCACTTTCGAATTTATACCACTGGGCCTGTCGGCCTCGTGGTATAAATCTTTCTCGCGTGACTTATTTTCAACATAACACACTAGTACCATGAATAACTATTAAATATGAACGTGAGTTATAATCCATAACTAGTGAGTTAAGGATTATAACACACTAGTGTGATATTTGATAGTTTACTTGACTAAAATGACATTAATAATGACAATTATAACTGTCATGTGTTGGATAAATAACTATTATTTCATATTACGAATTAAAGTTGCATCCAAATTAAGCGTACGAAACATTTTTTAAAATTTTTTCTTTGATATACCACAAAAAAAATTCCAAAAGTTCTGCAAACTTGATAGATACATCAGAAAAATATTCCGAACAGTTGTACAGATTTTCAACCTTTTACGTTTACCGGAACATGTTTATTTATATATTTTTCTAATCTAAAATAAAATTTTGGTAAAATTAGATTTTTGCAAATTTCATGAACTTCCGGATCGTGTACAAGGTTGCAAATTTGTGAATACATCAGAATAGATGTTTCCAAAATTTGTAACAAAGTTTCAAAACTTCTGTAATTATTCCGAGATCACCTTGATCAAAAAAAGGACCACGAATTGAAAGAATATATACCAAAATAAATATGTTTCGGTCAACGTAAAAGGTTGCAAATCTGTACAAGTTTGCAGAACTTTTGGAATTTTTTCTTGTGGTATATCAAAGAAAAACATTGTGTTACGACCGGAAAATAAAACACATGCGCACGGCTCAACAGTTTATTCTATGCTGACTTTTACAATGCAGCTAGTCAGACTCCAGCCATGAATAATACTTTGGTTACTCTTTTATCTTCTAATTACGCAAGTAACTCAGATAGCGTACCGGTACGTTGCCTGTCCATTTGGGACTAACATGTACAGGGTGATGACAATAATAATACTAATGGTAACAATGATATTAATAGAACTAATTATGATTATGAGCTGTCTGATTGGAAATAGTTGTCACAATTGGTTTATAATAAAAAAAAATGTTTTGTGCACTTAAATTGGTTGCAAATTTGATTTGTGATATAATGGTATATTCTGTAACAAGGTTAGGATGAAAAATTCGATGCGAAGAACCACGAGCATAACGAATTTTCATTCTAACCGAGTGACTGACTGTGCTTTCTCCACAACCACAAATTTCACATCTTGTCACTATGATGCCAGTCAAGGCTAACGTAATTATTTTACAACAATGTCAGAATATTCATTCTTGTACAAGTGATTGAATGAAATACACGTAAAATGCAAAAGACAGCAAGTGTTTTAGAATATTTATACAATATCACGAGCGTGAATGTTACCATTTTGTTATCAAATATGATTTCAGAATGGGCAAATTCTGTGAAAGTTGTGGAGAAAATAACATACAGTGACCGCCAAAAAGTACGTACCATATGGGAAAAAAGTTTATTATTAGAGTATTGGAGAAAAGTTTCTTGGGAAAAGTTTGTGTCCGATAACCTAAAAATCGATTTTGATACATGTCACGTGATCGCTGTTATGGCGGCAAATTAAAAAAAATTACTATGAATAGGCAAAAAGTTGTGCAAAATGGCAAGATATCAAAAAAAGTTATTTTAAAAAGTTGCTTAGAATTCAATTTTATACACATATACAAAGTTTCAGAAAGTGTGAGAATATTGAAAATAGCAATTTTTTAAAAATATTTTTCTAGCTGTAGAAAGATGTCAAATTATTTTCTCATGAATAGCTTGACCATACGGAAATATTTGTATTCCGATAATAATAACATAACTTTCTCATTTTCTCTACACCAGAGAGCACTAATTTGAAAAAATTGAATTTTGTCTGAACCCTTGCTGTTACAATTGTTCGTATCTAACAGTTATATCACAATTCCACTATTATTGCGATGATAGGGAAATCCAAAAATATCGTGTTTTTTCGATTTTAATCAATTTTTGATGATAATAGTGCACGAATGTTTCACTTCGCACATAATCTTAAAAATGTGCGTCAAATTAAAGAGGCTAGAGTTTTCAACATTGCATGCGAAGTGAAACGCTCTGGCACGATTATCATCGAAACTTGATTATAATCTGGAAAACACCATGTTTCTGGAGTGTCATGTCATCACAATGGTCGTGGAATTCTGATATAACTGTTAGATACGAACCAATGTAACAGCCAGTGTTTTAACAAAATCCAATTTTTTTAATTTTGTGCTCACTGGTGTAGAGAAAATGAGAAAGTTTTGTCATTATCATTGAAATACAAATGTTTCGGTATGGTCAAGCTATTCATAGGATAATAATCTGATATTTTTATACAGTCAGTAAAATATTTAAAAAAAATTGCTATTTTCAATTTTCTCTCATTATCTTTTCAAACTTTGTATATGTGAATAAAATTTAATTCTAAACAACTCTTTCAAATAACTTTTTTTGATATCTTGCCATTTTACCCCACTTTTTGCCTTTTCATAGTAATTTTTTTCAATTTGCCGCCATACCAGCGATCACGTGACATGTGTCAAAATCGATTTTTAGGTTATCGGACATGCACAAATTTTTCCCAAGAATCTTTTTTCTAATTCTCTAATAATAACCTTTTTTCCCATATGGTACATACTTTTTGGCGGTCACATATAATACTACTCCAAGTTTGCAGAAATTTTGGCAATGTTCCTGACTTCGGAGCAGGGTCCAAACTGAGATTTATGGCTTTCTCGATGTACCATTCACTTAATCAAAGTTTGAAAACTTTTGGAATCATTATAAAATTTTCCATTTTTAATGTCTATCTTCACTGGCCTATTATTCGTTGTATAAGGAACAGCCGCATTGGTCTGAATAAGTTTTATTGTTCAGTGATTTTGTAGGCCACCGCACTTGCCATACTCATTAAACTATCAACGAAATAAACGCATCGAAACGCTCGGTATAATTACCAGGTTAAGTGGATCGGTACAGATTCGGATGATCGACGTATGCACGAGATGAAAAAGTTTATTATCGGATGATTATTCGAGGTATTCTGTTCTGAAATTGGGGAAAGTTCTGTGAACAGTTTTCATGGATTCAATACTCATAAAATGATTATTGTGTCGTCGAGGTTGAACATTTGAATTCATAGAATTCGGTTCATTTCTGAACCCGAACCGGCTAGCTCTTTTGGATTCGGGGTTTTCAACCTGACGTCCGTTCTCCATCTTCTCTTACGAAGAAAAGAGACTTCCGATGAGGATATAAAATGGAATATTACACGAATTTTTACCGCTTTGAAAAAGCTTCAAATTTAAAAATTGTTTATAATGGAAAATCTCCGGATCTACTTCCTGAAGTATATCCTAGCTTGGTACGCAAATAATTAGTAAAACAGAATCAAGAATGCTATCAAAATTACACCTTCTTTTCCAACAAGATTAAAGTTAATGTAAATATCTGAATATTACTAACAAAAGGAAATATCTAGAATATGAATTTAGCAAGTTTCGAGATAACCTAATATTAATATTATATCACAAAAGTCGGTTAGTTTTCAGTATATATACAAGGCGTCAATGTACACCGATAGAAAGCACATATGTATGCGCAACATTCAATGTGAACTATCTTATACCTGACCCGTGCCTCTCGAAGACGAATTCTTTCAGATTTGGTTTGTTCTAAAAAGAGCGGGCTCTAAAAAGAGCTTGCCCGAAGGCAGACAGGAACTAGGCACAAAGTCAGAGTAAACAGGAGTATCACGGTGGAAGGTGAAATGAGCGTTATCATAGGCTAAACATCACAAAATGAAATAAAGAAATTGCAAGTCCACTTTATTCACTTTAAAACAAGAGTACTTGAGGAGCTATGAGCTTTATCATAGACTCAGGCACTAAAATATGAGTTCACTATGTAGTGACTACCAAGAGTTGTACTCTTACCCACAATTATCACACTAGTTCTTTTTTCACTGCTGAAATGTAGACAGGATGGGTTGTGGAAGAAAACTTGGAGTTTCAGGGTAATACAACCCCCGATGTTGATGGAAGGTGCGGCAATACTTCAGAGTGTTAGCTGTAGATTTCCAGATACCAAAAACTCCAACGCCGACAGCCAAACAGCCGAGCTCGTTGTTTAGGACGTTGAAGAACAAAAATAGCTTTGTTATGTAACGAAAGTTTATCTGCCGTAGAATATCACTGGCTAGAATATTAAGAACTGCAGTGCCAACGGTATGTTTCAACCGAAAATGTGACCTGAGTTACAAAACAATGTGGCTTTTACAAAAGCAGAGTAGAAAATAGTTCAAAAGTTTTTAGCCACTAGAGCACTACTAGTTGATCTAACTCGGACCAACAAGTAAAACGAAATGCTTGATTCCTGGAAAAGCCACTCTATTTATACAAAAGAGCTTTTCCCTCATTTCGCGAGAATATTCGCGTCCGCGAATATTTTCCGCGCAATGAGATCGCGAGGGCGTGGCCTGCCAAGCGAACTTCGCTGGTCAGGAATCACAATCAGCGCTGCTGATTCAAATGGGCGGAGCCTAACGGAAATTCTCTCCGAGACTTACCCTTTTCAGAGATTGATGTCCGTCGTCAGACTAGACAAGAATAATTGTAGAAAAATATCAATATTCTTTAGTAAAAATGATTCTCAAAAATCCCTTTTCGAGCTTTGTACTCTCCAAGAGTTTTTGGAATGAAAATCAGTCCAATAATTGTTTATTGGCAGATTATGACAATTGGACGGTATCGTGACCCTGACCTAAGAGTAGTGTTTTCATGCAGCAGCAGTTTATTTCAAAACTATCAGTTCTGGTCGTGGTACAGTAACGACAGACAAATGTAAGCCACATTTGAAGAATGAATCGTAGCAAAAAATTATAATTTTTTTTGCTGGTGTTTCGGAAAGTATAAGATTTATCAAGAAACATTTTCAACAAAGTGAAAGATAATTCAATTTTCCACAAGAAATATACTTAGTAATTTCTCACAAAATGCGTTCGTTTTCTCAGACAACCTGATTGAATGCTGATATCAACTTTCAGGCTTGCTATAACCCACCACTGCCATTTCCGGCAGGGCCCAGAGCCGGCCTTAAGGGCGGCCAAACGGGGCTCCGGCCCCGGACCTCGCGCATGTAGAGGCCTCGCGTTACCGAAGGTTTCGTTAATAAAATCACTGATTACAAAAAAAAAAAACAAGCTCCTAAGTACGAAACTGTACTCCACCACTTTCCCGCCTATCTACATTTAGGATGATCACGTGTTAGAACGACATGTCATTAGTCACCATCATAGTTTCGTATTTAATAATAACTGACTGTTTCGTGTACATACAGTGCGGCTTTTTATAGTCCCCCCCCTGTTAACTTTTGAACGGTTCGACGTAGAAACAAAAATAAAAAACCGTTTCGAGGGTTTCACCAATAGTACTTTTTGAAATAAAACATTTGGTGATTGCTCAATAAGGGGCGCGAGGGGGGCCATCGACTCAAAATTTTTAAATGGCATGGGGGGTCAAATGGCACATCGTTGAAAAGAGAATTCAATTCTCTTCACAACCATCTAAATATTTTCGAGTTGATGTTCCACCAGCGCTATCAACATTTAAATCGATATGAACAGCTAGCGCCATCTGTTAAAGGGTAGCGGAGTCAATAATCCGTTTTAGAAACGAATAGAAAAAAAAGGTAGTGGATTCTAGAAAAGACGGGAAAGTCTCTCTGCAGCTATATAAGAACGTGTCACTCGCCGCCAGGGGAAGTATTGACGTTTTGGAAGAGCCGATTGAAATTATATTGTAGTCCAGTTATTGTTGTATATAATTTTGTTTCCCTGTTTGTATGCCGAACCATTCAAAAGTGAACAGGGGGAACTATAAAAAGCCGCACTGTATAAACGGTGATTAATTCTGGAATAAGGATTATACCGCTATATTTCTGGGAAATTTCGAAAAACAGATCATGGTTTATTCCATAGTCGTTTGATCCTTGTTACGGATACTGCATTTGAAATGATTTTAATTAATTAATCGACTCAAAATTTTTAAATGGCATGGGGGGTCAAATGGCACATCGTTGATAAGAGAATCCAATTCTCTTCACAACCATCTAAATATTTTTGAATTTTGTCCATAATTTTTTTCCCCATTTCGATTTTTATGCCTTTCGATTTTTTTTTAGTAAACGTTCCTCCAGCGCCATATGTCGAGTAATTGCAATGTTTTCTCTCTCAAAAAGTATCGGTAATACCCTTCAAAAAAATTTTGGTTTCATTGTTCAAATTTATCGAGGTATGAGTAGTACTCAGTTCCATATTTATATTTGATATTTCCAATTAAAATTGCAAAAAAAATAATAATGAAATTCAAAAAAATTCAGATGTTTGTAAAGAGAATGGAATTTCCTTGTCGACGATGTGCCACTTGACCCCCCATGCCATTAAAAATTTTGAGTAGATGGGCCCCCCCGCGCCCCCTATTGGGTAATATTTTTATTTCAAAAAGTAGTATTGGTAAAACCCTCGAAACGGTTTTTTATTCATGTTCCTACGTCAAACCGTTCAAAAGTTAACAGGGGGGGGGGACTATTGAAAGCCGCACTGGATATTGAAGACATTAACGTGAACGTGTTTATGTAGTCGCAGACAGATTCATTATCGTTATTATGGGCCGAGACCGCGATAAATTTAGAAAATTCACCAGAGGAAATATAAAATAAAATTACGTAATGTATTATACAGTGCCTTCATTTCAAAACTTCCCACCCCTATTACGTCTTGTTGCAGGGAGAATTTGTCGTAGACAAAAAACACGTCAATGTAGATATCGAGGGGGAAGTTTAAAACCAGTGCCAGTGGTATATTAGGTTTCACCCCCTCACCCCTAGCTACCCCCACTTAATAATTTTAAATGGCACCCCCACACTTGTAATACATCATTTTAAAGATCTTAAAAATCCTCACTCAACCCCGTTTAGAAAACTGAAATTGGTTGATCCGTTCTCGTAAAAAGGGCAAAAAGAAAATTAATTATTATAACAAATAAAATAATAGCTATTGCAATTAAATAAATGTACTTTACTTTATTAGGTGTTCAAAATGTTCACCATTGTTAGCTAAGCAAAAGTACAATCGATTCTCGAATTCCTGTCGGACTTTTGTAAATGTTTCCTTATTAATTTGTCTGCATGTGTCAGTAATCCTGTGTCTTAGATCCTGAATGTCCTGCGGGGGAGTTTTGTATACCATTGTCTTCAAATAACCCCAGAGAAAGAAATCCAATGGAGTTAAATCCGGAGATCTTGCCGGCCATTCCAGAGCGCCTCTTCTGCCAATCCATTTGTCAGGATACCGTTGATCGAGCCACTGTCGGACATGCAATGCGTAGTGTGGCGGTGCGCCGTCCTGTTGAAAATGTAAATGTTGTTCATCCAAGAGCGGGTTGTCGTCTTCGTCAATTTGGCTTTCTAAGGACTGTGTTATCAGTGGATCGATTACATTTTCCAATAAGTTTAAATACAATTGACCAGTTAAATTTTCTTCAATAAAAATAGGGCCAATTATTTCGTTTCCCAGAATTCCAGCCCAGACGTTAAGTTTTTGTGGATATTGCGTATGATCCTCTCGAAACAAGTGTGGATTTTCATTATCCCAGTATCTACAGTTATGCTTATTTACAAAGCCATTAAGAAAAAAAGTTGATTCATCACTGAAGCAAATATTTTGTAGTAAATTCGGGTCATTTTGAATTCTCGCAGTCATTATTTCACAAAATTCAATTCTCCTATCATAGTCATCCTCACTGAGTTGCTGAAGAATACTCATTTTGTAAGGAAAGAACTTGTTTAGTTTTAAAACTTTGTGTATAGAACCAACTGAAATATTTACTACCTTAGCGACTTTCGAAATTGAAGTAGTAGGCTCAATGGCAAATTGGCCTAAAATCTCAATCTGTGCGGCTTCAGTAAGAACTCTCGGCTGCTTTACTGCTTTGTTGCACACAGAACCGGTCTCTTCAAATTTTTGAACAAGGTCTAGAACATATCGGTGACTCACATTTTGGCCTGCATGCCTTTCATTAAAAACCCGGGCTGTCCTACGAGCACACCTATTTTCAGCACCATAAATAAAAATAATTTCAGTTCTTTCTTGTAAAGTGTACACCATTACGATTTGTATTACTGTCAGTGCAACTGACACCACTTGACAAACAGTTTAAAATCAGGAATCACTAATTCTGATAAATGTTTTCACCATTTAATTTTAACTGACCCCAAGAAGAAACTGTGAGACCTTATCTCACTTTTAGCTAAACCAAAAAACTCTGTGTAAAAAATGAACAAACATACCGTTATTGAGTCAGTGGTAGCGGTTCCATAAATTCATTAATTTGTTTTGCATTTTGTTATAATTTATTTTCTTTTTGCCCTATTTTACGAGAACGGATCAACCAATTTCAGTTTTCTAAACGGGGTTGAGTGAGGATTTTTAAGATCTTTAAAATGATGTATTACAAGTGTGGGAGTGCCATTTAAAATTATTAAGTGGGGGTAGCTAGGGGTGAGGGGGTGACACCTAATATACCACTGGCACTGGTTTTAAACTTCCCCCTCGATATCTAAATTGACGTGTTTTTTCCCCACAGGAAATTTTCCCTGCTAAAAGAAATAATAGGGGTGGGAAGTTTTGAAATGAAGGCACTGTATAATTGTTTTGTTTAGATTTTGTTACCTTTCTCATATCATTTTATCTAGTATTAATTATTATATTGTCAAAACATTCAAAAGTGTTTTTCCCGCCAAATAAATTATTGATTTAAATTATGTGTTTTATATTTTGAACATATATTTAGTAGGCACATCCGATAGGCAGTAAGGGGAAGGTGAATAAAATAAAAGGAGAAAAATATCAATCAATAAATAAAATATATAAGGGCCTCGCACAAGTTGGCCCCAGGCCTCGCGCTCACTAAGGCCGGCTCTGGTAGGGCCGAAAATTAGATTTGTCATAACTTTGCTAAAAATTATAGTAGAAGAAAAAGAAAAAATGCATAACGTTCCTGAAGACTTCTACTTCCTCATGCAAATATAACATGTGAGTATCTGAGTACCCAAAATGTGTTTTATCCCACTTCACATAACCCTTCTACGATATTTACGGAGGATCCGAAAGTCATGGATATTTCAGTTGATATGAAATAATTATACTGAAGCAGGAATCAGTACCCTCCTTGGGCCATATGCAACGATCTTGGACTAGTGAGACAAGTCTCATACATGCCAAAGAAAAAGCTGGGGTTTACTCCTGCCTCATTTTTAAACTCACCCATAATCCCGGCAATTTCTTCTGTAAATGTTGAAAATGATTGCTTATTCACATTCTACATAAAAAATGAAGTATGTGATTCTAAGCTTGAGGTTTGCACTTCACAATAGTGTTATAAAACATATACGTAGGATATGAATAAGCGATTATTTTCAACATTTACAGAAGAGAATGCCGGTTTTATTGGTAAGTTGAAAATGAGGCAAGAATAAAACAAAGCTTTTTTTTTGGCATGTATAAGTGGGACCTGTCATACTACTCTAAAATTGTTGCATATAGTCCAAAGAGGATATGGGTTGCTGCTATAGTATAATAATTCAATATTTACTAAATTATTCATGATTTTCGGATCATCCGCAAACATCTCCGTGAAGTGCGACAAAACACATTTTAGGTACTCAAATACTCGCATATTATATTTGCATGAGAAGGTAGGAAGGAGTCTTCAGAAACGATATGAACTTTTCCTTTTCTTTCTCCGATCATTTTTAGCAGAGTTATGACCAATAAAATATTCAGCTCCGCCAGAACTTCCAGTGGCGGGTAAGTGTGAAACTGAAATTTTATTTCGGCGTTCAATCTCGTTTTCTGAGAAAACGAGCGCATTTCATAAAAAATTACTCGCAATAATTTTTGTGGAGCATTGAAATGTCTTTCACCGTGTTGAGTTGTTTTTCCGATAAATCATATACTTCCCAAGATTACAGCAAAAATCTAATTATTTATATTTGAACGAAAAAATATTTCCACCCCTGGAATTTCGGTAAACAATTTTTTTTTCATGTTTGTCATAGTTATAACTACTAGCATACCAAATTTGGTGGTGCTACAATCGATTCTTGTCTCAAAATCCAATAGTAGGTTGTTTTCTGGTTTCCTCCCTTTCGGGTATTCAGAATAGTGGTATTATGGAGTCATTATTGATTTTTTTTAAATTCTGGTTCGCACGAAAAAGAAAATCCTGTCGCCGACAAAGAGTAGGTGGAACATAAGAGGCATTATACTACTTCCTATCCTCATTCCACCTAAAGCTGTAATCAGTCCGTTGTGTTTGAACTGTATGCAAAGACATTGGTGATGAAATTAACCAAAGTGCCTATGCTCTGTTTTGAGCTTTTATTATAGTGCATTGACATTTGAAATTCATACTGCAAACCTATTGCTATATGGATTACCCACTTTTCAGAGCTGACCAACTCGAGAACGGTTAGAGATAGACAAATTCTGCGAACGCCAATCGATTCAGAATGGTCGAATTAGTATATACTGAAGATTTGAACGGAAAAAATCGACGGACTTAACAGTCGAGTATATTATTTATTACCTTATTTATTTACCATACATAATTTTTTGCACTTTTTTATTTTTCATTTTTTTAATTTCAAATATTTGTCCTCCAACGTATTTTGACGTGCTGATTCCGAATCTTTGAACGAAAATGTCGAAAACCCATCAGAAATATTTTTGGCGACAAAAAAACCATTTGAAAACTGATTCAGAGCTGACCAACTCGAGAACGGTTAGAGATAGCCCAATTCTGCGAACGCCAATCGATTCAGAATGGCCCAATTAGTATATACTGAAAATTTGAACAGAAAAAATCGACGGACATAAAAGTCGAGTATATTATTTATTTACCATACAATTTTTTTTGCACTATTTTATTTTTCATTTTTTTAATTTCAAATATTTGTCCTCCAACGTATTTTGACGTGCTGATTCCGAATCTTAGAACGAAAATGTCGAAAACTCATCAGAAATATTTTTGGCGCCAAAAAAACCATTTAAAAACTGATTCAGAGCTGACCAACTCGAGAACGGTTAGAGATAGCCCAATTCTGCGAACGCCAATCGATTCAGAATGGCCCAATTAGTATATACTGAAAATTTGAACAGAAAAAATCGACGGACATAAAAGTCGAGTATATTATTTATTTACCATACAATTTTTTTTGCACTTTTTTATTTTTCATTTTTTTAATTTCAAATATTTGTCCTCCAACGTATTTTGACGTGCTGATTCCGAATCTTAGAACGAAAATGTCGAAAACTCATCAGAAATATTTTTGGCGCCAAAAAAACCATTTGAAAACTGATTCAGAGCTGACCAACTCGAGAACGGTTAGAGATAGACAAATTCTGCAAACGCCAATCGATTCAGAATGGCCGAATTAGTATATACTTAGAATTTGAACGGAAAAAATCGACAGACTTAAAAGTCGAGTATATTATTTATTACCTTATTTATTTACCATACATAATTTTTTGCACTTTTTATTTTTCATTTTTTCAATTTCAAATATTTGTCCTCCAACGTATTTTGACGTGCTGATTCCGAATCTTTGAACGAAAATGTCGAAAACTCATCAGAAATATTTTTGGCGCCAAAAAAACCATTTGAAAACTGATTCAGAGCTGACCAACTCGAGAACGGTTAGAGATAGACAAATTCTGCAAACGCCAATCGATTCAGAATTGTCAAATAAGTATATATTGTGAATTTCGAGTCAATGGAAAAATTGAAAATTACTCGAAAAAAGTTGAAAGGGGGTTACCCCTAAAAATCATGAAAAATACTGAGTCGTCACATCGATTTGGAATTTGCACTATATACGTGAAATTTCCTGCTCATTCCGAAAATGTATGATTTCTATAGGCTCAGATAAGTCAGATATAAGATTTAGCCGGAAAAGAGTGTTTAAGGTAGAAGATCCAATTTTATGAGAATTTTTATTTTTCATTTTTCGAATTTCAAATTTTTGTCCTCCAACGAATTTTGACGTGCTGATCCCGAATTTTTGAACGAAAATGTCGAAAACTAATCAGAAATATTTTTGGCGCCAAAAAAAACCGTATGAAAACTGATTCCGAGCTGACCAACCCGAGAAAGGTTAGAGATAGACCAATTCTAGGAACGCCAATCGATTCAGAATGGCCGAATCAGTATATACTGAGAATTTGAACACAACAAATCGACGGACATGAAAGTCGAGTATATTATTTATTTACCATACATAATTTTTTGCACTTTTTTATTTTTAATTTTTTCAATTTCAAATAATTGTCCTCCAACGTATTTTGACGTGCTGATTCCGAATCTTTGAACGAAAGTGTCGAAAACTAATCAGAAATATTTTTGGCGCCAAAAAAACCATTTTGAAACTCATGCAGAGCTGACCAACTCGAGAACGGTTAGAGATAGACCAATTATGCTAACGCCAATCGATTCAGAATGGCCGAATTAGTATATACTGAGAATTTGAACGGAAAAAATCGACGGGCATAAAAGTCACGTATATTATTTATTTACCATACATAATTTTTTGCACTTTTTTATTTTTCATTTTTTCAATTTCAAATATTTGTCGTGAAAATCGTGAAATTTCATGCTCATTCCGAAAATGTATGATTTCTATAGTCTCAGATAAGTCAGATATAAGATTTAGCCGGAAAAGAGTGTTTAGGGTATGAGATCTCCAACGAATTTTGACGTGCTGATTCCGAATCTCTGAACAAAAATGTCGAAAAATAATCAGAAATATTTTTGGCGCCAAAAAAAACATTTGAAAACTCATGCAGAGCTGACCAACTCGAGAACGGTTAGAGATAGAAAAATTCTGCAAACGCCAATCGATTCAGAATTGTCAAATTAGTATATATTGTGAGTTTCGAGTCAATGGAAAAATTGAAGATTACTCGAAAAAAGTTGAAAGGGGTTACCCCTAAAAATCATGAAAAATACTGAGTCGTCACATCGATTTGGAATTTGCACTATATACGTGAAATTTCCTGCTCATTCCGAAAATGTATGATTTCTATAGGCTCAGATAAGTCAGATATAAGATTTAGCCGGAAAAGAGTGTTTAAGGTAGAAGATCCAATTTTATGAGATTTTTTATTTTTCATTTTTTGAATTTCAAATTTTAGTCCTTCAACGAATTTTGACATGCTGATTCCGAATCTTTGAACGAAAATGTCGAAAACTAATCAGAAATATTTTTGGCGCCAAAAAAAACCGTATGAAAACTGATTCCGAGATGACCAACCCGAGAAAGGTTAGAGATAGACCAATTCTAGGAACGCCAATCGATTCAGAATGGCCGAATCAGTATATACTGAGAATTTGAACACAACAAATCGACGGACATGAAAGTCGAGTATATTATTTATTTACCATACATAATTTTTTGCACTTTTTTATTTTTAATTTTTTCAATTTCAAATAATTGTCCTCCAACGTATTTTGACGTGCTGATTCCGAATCTTTGAACGAAAGTGTCGAAAACTAATCAGAAATATTTTTGGCGCCAAAAAAAACATTTTGAAACTCATGCAGAGCTGACCAACTCGAGAACGGTTAGAGATAGACCAATTATGCTAACGCCAATCGATTCAGAATGGCCGAATTAGTATATACTGAGAATTTGAACGGAAAAAATCGACGGGCATAAAAGTCACGTATATTATTTATTTACCATACATAATTTTTTGCACTTTTTTATTTTTCATTTTTTCAATTTCAAATATTTGTCGTGAAAATCGTGAAATTTCATGCTCATTCCGAAAATGTATGATTTCTATAGTCTCAGATAAGTCAGATATAAGATTTAGCCGGAAAAGAGTGTTTAGGGTATGAGATCTCCAACGAATTTTGACGTGCTGATTCCGAATCTCTGAACAAAAATGTCGAAAAATAATCAGAAATATTTTTGGCGCCAAAAAAAACATTTGAAAACTCATGCAGAGCTGACCAACTCGAGAACGGTTAGAGATAGAAAAATTCTGCAAACGCCAATCGATTCAGAATTGTCAAATTAGTATATATTGTGAGTTTCGAGTCAATGGAAAAATTGAAGATTACTCGAAAAAAGTTGAAAGGGGTTACCCCTAAAAATCATGAAAAATACTGAGTCGTCACATCGATTTGGAATTTGCACTATATACGTGAAATTTCCTGCTCATTCCGAAAATGTATGATTTCTATAGGCTCAGATAAGTCAGATATAAGATTTAGCCGGAAAAGAGTGTTTAGGGTATGAGATCTCCAACGAATTTTGACGTGCTGATTCCGAATCTCTGAACGAAAATGTCGAAAAATAATCAGAAATATTTTTGGCGCCAAAAAAACCATTTGAAAACTCATGCAGAGCTGACCAACTCGAGAACGGTTAGAGATAGACCAATTCTGCGAACGCCAATCGATTCAAAATGGCCGAATTAGTTTATACTGAGAATTTGAACGGAAAAAATCGAAGGACATAAAAGTCGAGTATATTATTTATAATTTTTTGCACTTTTTTATTTTTCATTTTTTCGATTTCAAATATTTGTCCTTCAACGTATTTTGACGTGAAGATTCCGAATATTTGAACGAAAATGTCGAAAACTCATCAGAAATATTTTTGGCGCCAAAAAAACCATTTGGAAACTGATTCAGAGCTGACCAACTCGAGAACGGTTAAAGATAGACCAATTCTGCGAACGCCAATCGATTCAGAATGGCCAAATTAGTATATACTGAGAATTTGAACGGAAAAAATCGACGGACACAAAAGTCGAGTATATTATTTATTTACCATACATAATTTTTTGCACAATTTTATTTTTCCTTCTTTTTTAATTCAAATATTTGTCCTCCAACGTATTTTGACGTGCTGATTCCGAATCTTTGAACGAAAATGTCGAAAACTCATCAGAAATATTTTTAGCGCCGAAAAAACCATTTGAAAACTGATTCAGAGCTGACCAACTCGAGAACGGTTGGACATAGACCAATTCTGCGAACGCCAATCGATTCGGAATAGCCGAATTAATATATACTGAGAATTTGAACGGAAAAAATCGACGGACATAAAAGTCGAGTATATTATTTATTTACCTACCATACATAATTTTTTGCACTTTTTTATTTTTCATTTTTTTAATTTCAAATATTTGTCCTCCAACGTATTTTGACGTGCTGATTCCGAATCTTTGAACGAAAATGTCGAAAACTCATCAGAAATATTCTTGGCGCCAAAAAAACCATTTGGAAACTGATTCAGAGCTGATCAACTCGAGAACGGTTAGAGATAGACAAATTCTGCAAACGCCAATCGATTCAGAATTGTCAAATTAGTATATATTGTGAATTTCGAGTCAACGAAAATATTAAAAATTACTCGAAAAAAATTGAAAGGGGGTTACCCCTAAAAATCATGAAAAATACTAAGTCGTCACATCGATTTGGATTTTGCACTATATACGTGGAATTTCTTGCTCATTCCGAAAATGTATGATTTCTATAGGCTCAGATAGGTCAGATATAAGATTTAGCCGGAAAAGAGTGTTTAAGGTAGAAGATCCAATTTCATGAGAATCTTTATTTTTCATTTTTCGAATTTCAAATTTTTGTCCTCCAACGAATTTTGACGTGCTGATTCCGAATCTTTGAACGAAAATCTCGAAAAATAATCAGAAATATTTTTGGCGCCAAAAAAACCATTTGAAAACTGATTCAGAGCTGATCAGCTCGAGAACGGTGAGAGATAGACGAATTCTGCAAACGCCAATCGATTCAGAATTGTCAAATTAGTATATATTGTGAATTTCGAGTCAACGAAAAAATTAAAAATTACTCGAAAAAAATTGAAAGGGGGTTACCCCTAAAAATCATGAAAAATACTAAGTCGTCACATCGATTTGGAATTTGCACTATATACGTGAAATTTCATGCTCATTCCGAAAATGTATGATTTCTATAGGCTCAGATAAGTCAGATATAAGATTTAGCCGGAAAAGAGTGTTAAAGGTAGAAGATCCAATTTCATGAGAATCCTTATTTTTCATTTTTCGAATTTCAAATTTTTGTCCTCCAACGAATTTTGACGTGCTGATTCCGAATCTTTGAACGAAAATGTCGAAAACTAATCAGAAATATTTTTGGCGCCAAAAAACCATTTGAAAACTGATTCAGAGCTGACCAACTCGAGAACGGTTAAAGATAGACCAATTCTGCGAAAGCCAATCGATTCAGAATGCCCAAATTAGTATATACTGAGAATTTGGACGGAAAAAATCGACGGACACAAAAGTCGAGTATATTATTTATTTTCCTACCATACATAATTTTTTGCACTTTTTTATTTTTCATTTTTTTAATTTCAAATATTTGTCCTCCAACGTATTTTGACGTGCTGATTCCGAATCTTTGAACGAAAATGTCGAAAACTCATCAGAAATATTTTTGGCGCCAAAAAAACCATTTGGAAACTGATTCAGAGGTGATCAACTCGAGAACGGTTAGAGATAGACAAATTCTGCAAACGCCAATCGATTCAGAATTGTCAAATTAGTATATACTGTGAATTTCGTGTCAACGAAAAAATTAAAAATTACTCGAAAAAAATTGAAAGGGGGTTACCCCTAAAAATCATGAAAAATACTAAGTCGTCACATCGATTTGGATTTTGCACTATATACGTGAAATTTCATGCTCATTCCGAAAATGTATGATTTCTATAGGCTCAGATAGGTCAGATATAAGATTTAGCCGGAAAAGAGTGTTTAAGGTAGAAGATCCAATTTCATGAGAATCTTTATTTTTCATTTTTCGAATTTCAAATTTTTGTCCTCCAACGAATTTTGACGTGCTGATTCCGAATCTTTGAACGAAAATCTCGAAAAATAATCAGAAATATTTTTGGCGCCAAAAAAACCATTTGAAAACTGATTCAGAGCTGATCAGCTCGAGAACGGTGAGAGATAGACGAATTCTGCAAACGCCAATCGATTCAGAATTGTCAAATTAGTATATATTGTGAATTTCGAGTCAACGAAAAAATTAAAAATTACTCGAAAAAAATTGAAAGGGGGTTACCCCTAAAAATCATGAAAAATACTAAGTCGTCACATCGATTTGGAATTTGCACTATATACGTGAAATTTCATGCTCATTCCGAAAATGTATGATTTCTATAGGCTCAGATAGGTCAGATATAAGATTCAGCCGGAAAAGAGTGTTTAAGGTAGAAGATCCAATTTTATGAGATTTTTTATTTTTCATTTCTCGAATTTCAAATTTTTGTCCTCCAACGAATTTTGACGTGCTGATTCCGAATCGTTGAACGAAAATGTCGAAAACTCATCAGAAATATTTTTGGCGCCAAAAAAACCATTTGAAAACTGATTCAGAGCTGACCAACTCGAGAACGGTTAAAGATAGACCAATTCTGCGAACGTCAATCGATTCAGAATGGCCAAATTAGTATATACTGAGAATTTGAACAGAAAAAATCGACGGACCTAAAAGTCGAGTATATTATTTATTTACCATACATAATTTTTTGCACTTTTTTATTTTTCTTTTTTTTAAATTCAAATATTTGTCCTCCAACGTATTTTGACGTGCTGATTCCGAATCTTTGAACGAAAATGTCGAAAACTCATCAGAAATATTTTTGGCGCCGAAAAAACCATTTGAAAACTGATTCAGAGCTGACCAACTCGAGAACGGTTGGAGATAGACCAATTCTGCGAACGCCAATCGATTCAGAATGGCCAAATTAGTATATACTGAGAATTTGAACGGAAAAAATCGACGGACACAAAAGTCGAGTATATTATTTATTTACCTACCATACATAATTTTTTGCACTTTTTTATTTTTCATTTTTTTAATTTCAAATATTTGTCCTCCAACGTATTTTGACGTGCTGATTCCGAATCTTTGAACGAAAATGTCGAAAACTCATCAGAAATATTTTTGGCGCCGAAAAAACCATTTGAAAACTGATTCAGAGCTGACCAACTCGAGAACGGTTGGAGATAGACCAATTCTGCGAACGATAATCGATTCAGAATGGCCAAATTAGTATATACTGAGAATTTGAACGGAAAAAATCGACGGACACAAAAGTCGAGTATATTATTTATTTACCTACCATACATAATTTTTTGCACTTTTTTATTTTTCATTTTTTTAATTTCAAATATTTGTCCTCCAACGTATTTTGACGTGCTGATTCCGAATCTTTGAACGAAAATGTCGAAAACTCATCAGAAATATTTTTGGCGCCGAAAAAACCATTTGAAAACTGATTCAGAGCTGACCAACTCGAGAACGGTTGGAGATAGACCAATTCTGCGAACGCCAATCGAATCGGAATGGCCGAATTAATATATACTGAGAATTTGAACGGAAAAAATCGACGGACATAAAAGTCGAGTATATTATTTATTTACCTACCATACATAATTTTTTGCACTTTTTTATTTTTCATTTTTTTAATATCAAATATTTGTCCTCCATAGTATTTTGACGTGCTGATTCCGAATCTTTGAACGAAAATGTCGAAAACTCATCAGAAATATTTTTGGCGCCAAAAAAACCATTTGGAAACTGATTCAGAGCTGACCAACTCGAGAACGGTTAGAGATAGACAAATTCTGCAAACGCCAATCGATTCAGAATTGTCAAATTAGTATATATTGTGAATTTCGAGTCAACGAAAAAATTACAAATTACTCGAAAAAAATTGAAAGGGGGTTACCCCTAAAAATCATGAAAAATACTAAGTCGTCACATCGATTTGGATATTGCACTATATACGTGAAATTTCATGCTCATTCCGAAAATGTATGATTTCTATAGGCTCAGATAAGTCAGATATAAGATTTAGCCGGAAAAGAGTGTTAAAGGTAGAAGATCCAATTTCATGAGAATCCTTATTTTTCATTTTTCGAATTTCAAATTTTTGTCCTCCAACGAATTTTGACGTGCTGATTCCGAATCTTTGAACGAAAATGTCGAAAACTAATCAGAAATATTTTTGGCGCCAAAAAACCATTTGAAAACTGATTCAGAGCTGACCAACTCGAGAACGGTTAAAGATAGACCAATTCTGCGAACGCCAATCGATTCAGAATGGCCAAATTAGTATATACTGAGAATTTGGACGGAAAAAATCGACGGACACAAAAGTCGAGTATATTATTTATTTACCATACATAATTTTTTGCACTTTTTTATTTTTCCTTTTTTTAAATTCAAATATTTGTCCTCCAACGTATTTTGACGTGCTGATTCCGAATCTTTGACCGAAAATGTCGAAAACTCATCAGAAATATTATTGGCGCCGAAAAAACCATTTGAAAACTGATTCAGAGCCGACCAACTCGAGAACGGTTGGACATAGACCAATTCTGCGAACGCCAATCGATTCGGAATAGCCGAATTAATATATACTGAGAATTTGAACGGAAAAAATCGACGGACATAAAAGTCGAGTATATTATTTATTTACCTACCATACATAATTTTTTGCACTTTTTTATTTTTCATTTTTTTAATTTCAAATATTTGTCCTCCAACGTATTTTGACGTGCTGATTCCGAATCTTTGAACGAAAATGTCGAAAACTCATCAGAAATATTTTTGGCGCCAAAAAACCATTTGAAAACTGATTCAGAGCTGACCAACTCGAGAACGGTTAAAGATAGACCAATTCTGCGAACGCCAATCGTTTCAGAATGGGCTAATTAGTACATACTGAGAATTTGAACGGAAAAAATCGACGGACTAAAAAGTCGAGTAAATCATGATAGATGATTTTCTTGAACTTTTTTTATTTTTCATTTTTCGAAATTCAAATTTCTGTCATCGTACGTATTTTGACGTGCTGATTCCGAATCTTTGAACGAAAATGTCGAAAACTCATCGGAAATATTTATAGCGCCAAAAAAACCATTTGAAAACCGATTCAGAGCTGACCAACTCGAGAACGGTTAAAGATAGACCAATTCTGCGAACGCCAATCGTTTCAGAATGGGCTAATTAGTACATACTGAGAATTTGAACGGAAAAAATCGACGGACTAAAAAGTCGAGTAAATCATGATAGATGATTTTCTTGAACTTTTTTTATTTTTCATTTTTCGAAATTCAAATTTCTGTCATCGTACGTATTTTGACGTGCTGATTCCGAATCTTTTAACGAAAATGTCGAAAACTCATCGGAATAATTTTTGGCGCCAAAAAAACCATTTGAAAACCGATTCAGAGCTGACCAACTCGAGAACGGTTAAAGATAGACCAATTCTGCGAACGCCAATCATTTCAGAATGGGCTAATTAGTACATACTGAGAATTTGAACGGAAAAAATCGACGGACTAAAAAGTCGAGTAAATCATGATAGATGATTTTCTTGAACTTTTTTTATTTTTCATTTTTCGAAATTCAAATTTCTGTCATCGTACGTATTTTGACGTGCTGATTCCGAATCTTTGAACGAAAATGTCGAAAACTCATCGGAATAATTTTTGGCGCCAAAAAAACCATTTGAAAACTAATTCAGAGCTGACCAACTCGAGAACGGTTAGATATAGAAAAATTCTGCAAACGCCAATCGATTCAGAATTGTCAAATTAGTATATATTGTGAGTTTCGAGTCAATGGAAAAATTGAAGATTACTCGAAAAAAGTTGAAAGGGGTTACCCCTAAAAATCATGAAAAATACTGAGTCGTCACATCGATTTGGAATTTGCACTATATACGTGAAATTTCCTGCTCATTCCGAAAATGTATGATTTCTATAGGCTCAGATAAGTCAGATATAAGATTTAGCCGGAAAAGAGTGTTTAAGGTAGAAGATCCAATTTTATGAGAATTTTTATTTTTCATTTTTCGAATTTCAAATTTTTGTCCTCCAACGAATTTTGACGTGCTAATCCCGAATTTTTGAACGAAAATGTCGAAAACTAATCAGAAATATTTTTGGCGCCAAAAAAACCATTTGAAAACTAATTCAGAGCTGACCAACTCGAGAACGGTTAGATATAGAAAAATTCTGCAAACGCCAATCGATTCAGAATTGTCAAATTAGTATATATTGTGAGTTTCGAGTCAATGGAAAAATTGAAGATTACTCGAAAAAAGTTGAAAGGGGTTACCCCTAAAAATCATGAAAAATACTGAGTCGTCACATCGATTTGGAATTTGCACTATATACGTGAAATTTCCTGCTCATTCCGAAAATGTATGATTTCTATAGGCTCAGATAAGTCAGATATAAGATTTAGCCGGAAAAGAGTGTTTAAGGTAGAAGATCCAATTTTATGAGAATTTTTATTTTTCATTTTTCGAATTTCAAATTTTTGTCCTCCAACGAATTTTGACGTGCTAATCCCGAATTTTTGAACGAAAATGTCGAAAACTAAACAGAAATATTTTTGGCGCCAAAAAAAACCGTATGAAAACTGATTCCGAGATGACCAACCCGAGAAAGGTTAGAGATAGACCAATTCTAGGAACGCCAATCGATTCAGAATGGCCGAATCAGTATATACTGAGAATTTGAACACAACAAATCGACGGACATAAAAGTCGAGTATATTATTTATTTACCATACATAATTTTTTGCACTTTTTTATTTTTAATTTTTTCAATTTCAAATAATTGTCCTCCAACGTATTTTGACGTGCTGATTCCGAATCTTTGAACGAAAGTGTCGAAAACTAATCAGAAATATTTTTGGCGCCAAAAAAACCATTTTGAAACTCATGCAGAGCTGACCAACTCGAGAACGGTTAGAGATAGACCAATTATGCTAACGCCAATCGATTCAGAATGGCCGAATTAGTATATACTGAGAATTTGAACGGAAAAAATCGACGGGCATAAAAGTCACGTATATTATTTATTTACCATACATAATTTTTTGCACTTTTTTATTTTTCATTTTTTCAATTTCAAATATTTGTCGTGAAATTCGTGAAATTTCATGCTCATTCCGAAAATGTATGATTTCTATAGGCTCAGATAAGTCAGATATAAGATTTAGCCGGAAAAGAGTGTTTAGGGTATGAGATCTCCAACGAATTTTGATGTGCTGATTCCGAATCTCTGAACGAAAATGTCGAAAAATAATCAGAAATATTTTTGGCGCCAAAAAAACCATTTGAAAACTCATGCAGAGCTGACCAACTCGAGAACGGTTAGAGATAGACCAATTCTGCGAACGCCAATCGATTCAAAATGGCCGAATTAGTTTATACTGAGAATTTGAACGGAAAAAATCGAAGGACATAAAAGTCGAGTATATTATTTATAATTTTTTGCACTTTTTTATTTTTCATTTTTTCGATTTCAAATATTTGTCCTTCAACGTATTTTGACGTGAAGATTCCGAATCTTTGAACGAAAATGTCGAAAACACATCAGAAATATTTTTGGCGCCAAAAAAACCATTTGAAAACTGATTCAGAGCTGACCAACTCGAGAACGGTTAGAGATAGACAAATTCTGCAAACGCCAATCGATTCAGAATTGTCAAATTAGTATATATTGTGAATTTCGAGTCAATGGAAAAATTAAAAATTACTCGAAAAAAGTTGAAAGTGTTACCCCTAAAAATCATGAAAAATACTAAGTCGTCACATCGATTTGAAATTAGCACTATATACGTGAAATTTCATGCTCATTCCGAAAATGTATGATTTCTATAGGCTCAGATAAGTCAGATATAAGATTTAGCCGGAAAAGAGTGTTTAGGGTATAAGATCCAATTTTATGAGATTTTTTATTTTTCATTTTTGGATTTCAAATTTTTGTCCTACAAAGTATTTTGACGTGCTGATTCCGAATCTTTGAACGAAAATTTCGAAAACTCATCAGAAAAATTTTTGGCGCCAAAAAAACCATTGGAAAACTCATGCAGAGCTGACCAACTCGAGAACGGTTAGAGATAGACCAATACTGCGAACGCCAATCGATTCAGAATGGCCGAATTAGTATATACTGAGAATTTGAACGGAAAATATCGACGGACATGAAAGTCGAGTATATTATTTATTTCCTTATTTATTAACCATACATAATTTTTGCACTTTTTTATTTTTCATTTTTTCAATTTCAAATAATTGTCCTCCAACGTATTTTGACGTGCTCATTCCGAATCTTTGAACGAAAATGTCGAAAACTCATCAGAATTATTTATGGCGCCAAAAAAACCATTTGAAAACTGATTCAGAGCTGACCAACTCGAGAATGGTTAGAGATAGACGAAATCTGCGAACGCCAGTCGATTCAAAATGGCCGAATTAGTATATACTGAGAATTTGAACGGAAAAAATCGACGGACATAAAAGTCGAGTATATTATTTATAATTTTTTGCACTTTTTTATTTTTCATTTTTTCAATTTCAAATAATTGTCCTTCAATGTATTTTGACGTGCTGATTCCGAATCTTTGAACGAAAATGTCGAAAACTCATCAGAAATATATTTGGCGCCAAAAAAAACATTTGAAAACTGATTCAGAGCTGACCAACTCGAGATCGGTTAGAGATAGACAAATTCTGCAAACGCCAATCGATTCAGAATGGCCGAATTAGTATATACTTAGAATTTGAACGGAAAAAATCGACGGACTTAAAAGTCGAGAATATTATTTATTTCCTTATTTATTTACCATACATAATTTTTTGCACTTTTTTATTTTTCATTTTTATAATTTCAAATATTTGTCCTTCAACGTATTTTGACGTGATGATTCCCAATCTTTGAATGAAAATGTCGAACACTCATCAGAAATATTTTTGGCGCCAAAAAAACTATTTGAAAACTCATGCCAGTCTGATCAACTCGAGAACGGTTAGAGATAGACCAATTATGCTAATGCCAATCGATTCAGAATGGCCGAATTAGTATATACTGAGAATTTGAACGGAAAAAATCGACGGACATAAAAGTCGAGTATATTATTTATTTACCATACATAATTTTTTGCACCATTTTATTTTTCATTTTTTCAATTTCAAATAATTGTCCTCCAACGTATTTTGACGTGCTCATTCCGAATCTTTGAACGAAAATGTCGAAAACACATCAGAAATATTTTTGGCGCCAAAAAAACCATTTGAAAACTGATTCAGAGCTGACCAACTCGAGAACGGTTAGAGATAGACAAATTCTGCAAACGCCAATCGATTCAGAATTGTCAAATTAGTATATATTGTGAATTTCGAGTCAATGGAAAAATTAAAAATTACTCGAAAAAAGTTGAAAGGGTTGTGTTACCCCTAAAAATCATGAAAAATACTAAGTCGTCACATCGATTTGAAATTAGCACTAAATACGTGAAATTTCATGCTCATTCCGAAAATGTATGATTTCTATAGGCTCAGATAAGTCAGATATAAGATTTAGCCGGAAAAGAGTGTTTAGGGTATAAGATCCAATTTTATGAGATTTTTTATTTTTCATTTTTGGAATTTCAAATTTTTGTCCTACAAAGTATTTTGACGTGCTGATTCCGAATCTTTGAACGAAAATTTCGAAAACTCATCAGAAAAATTTTTGGCGCCAAAAAAACCATTTGAAAACTCATGCAGAGCTGACCAACTCGAGAACGGTTAGAGATAGACCAATACTGCGAACGCCAATCGATTCAGAATGGCCGAATTAGTATATACTGAGAATTTGAACGGAAAATATCGACGGACATGAAAGTCGAGTATATTATTTATAATATTTTGCACTTTTTTATTTTTCATTTTTTCAATTTCAAATATTTGTCCTTCAACGTATTTTGACGTGAAGATTCCGAATCTTTGAACGGAAATGTCGAAAACTCATCAGAAATATTTTTGGCGCCAAAAAAACTATTTGAAAACTCATGCAGAGCTGACCAACTCGAGAACGGTTAGAGATAGACCAATTATGCTAACGACAATCGATTCAGAATGGCCGAATTAGTATATACTGAGAACTTGAACGGAAAAAATCGACGGACATAAAAGTCGAGTATATTATTTATAATTTTTTGCACTTTTTTATTTTTCATTTTTTCAATTTCAAATATTTGTCCTTCAACGTATTTTGACGTGCTGATTCCGAATCTTTGAACGAAAATGTCGAAAACACATCAGAAATATTTTTGGCGCCAAAAAAAACCATTTGAAAACTGATTCAGAGCTGACCAACTCGAGAACGGTTAGAGATAGACAAATTCTGCAAACGCCAATCGATTCAGAATTGTCAAATTAGTATATATTGTGAATTTCGAGTCAATGGAAAAATTGAAAATTACTCGAAAAAAGTTGAAAGGGGGTTACCCCTAAAAATCATGAAAAATACTGAGTCGTCACATCGATTTGGAATTTGCACTATATACGTGAAATTTCCTGCTCATTCCGAAAATGTATGATTTCTATAGGCTCAGATAAGTCAGATATAAGATTTAGCCGGAAAAGAGTGTTTAAGGTAGAAGATCCAATTTTATGAGAATTTTTATTTTTCATTTTTCGAATTTCAAATTTTTGTCCTCCAGCGAATTTTGACGTGCTGATTCCGAATTTTTGAACGAAAATGTCGAAAACTAATCAGAAATATTTTTGGCGCCAAAAAAACCGTATGAAACCTGATTCCGAGCTGACCAACCCGAGAAAGGTTAGAGATAGACCAATTCTAGGAACGCCAATCGATTCAGAATGGCCGAATCAGTATATACTGAGAATTTGAACACAACAAATTGACGGACATAAAAGTCGAGTATATTATTTATTTACCATACATAATTTTTTGCACTTTTTTATTTTTAATTTTTTCAATTTCAAATAATTGTCCTCCAACGTATTTTGACGTGCTCATTCCGAATCTTTGAACGAAAATGTCGAAAACTCATCAGAATTATTTATGGCGCCAAAAAAACCATTTGAAAACTGATTCAGAGCTGACCAACTCGAGAATGGTTAGAGATAGACGAAATCTGCGAACGCCAGTCGATTCAAAATGGACGAATTAGTATATACTGAGAATTTGAACGGAAAAAATCGACGGACATAAAAGTCGAGTATATTATTTATAATTTTTTGCACTTTTTTATTTTTCATTTTTTTAATTCCAAATATTTGTCCTCCAACGTATTTTGACGTGCTGATTCCGAATCTTTGAACGAAAATGTCGAAAACACATCAGAAATATTTTTGGCGCCAAAAAAACCATTTGAAAACTGATTCAGAGCTGACCAACTCGAGAACGGTTAGAGATAGACAAATTCTGCAAACGCCAACCGATTCAGAATTGTCAAATTAGTATATATTGTGAATTTCGAGTCAATGGAAAAATTAAAAATTACTCGAAAAAAGTTGAAAGGGGGGGGGTTACCCCAAAAATCATGAAAAATACCAAGGCGTCACATCAATTTGGAATTTGCACTATATACGTGAAATTTCATGCTCATTCCGAAAATGTATGATTTCTAAACGCTCAGTTAAGTCAGATATAACATTTGGCCGGAAAAGAGTGTTTAACGTAGAAGATCCAATTTTATGAGATTTTTCATTTTTCATTTTTGGAATTTCAAATTTTTGTCCTTCAACGTAATTTGACGTGCTGATTCCGAATCTTTGAACGAAAATGTCGAAAACTCATCAGAAATATTTTTGGCGCCAAAAAAACCATTTGAAAACTCATGCAGAGCTGACCAACTCGAGAACGGTTAGAGATAGACCAATACTGCGAACGCCAATCGATTCAGAATGGCCGAATTAGTATATACTGAGAATTTGAACGGAAAATATCGACGGACATGAAAGTCGAGTATATTATTTATTTCCTTATTTATTAACCATACATAATTTTTTGCACTTTTTTATTTTTCATTTTTTTAATTCCAAATATTTGTCCTCCAACGTATTTTGACGTGCTGATTCCCAATCGTTGAACGAAAGTGTCGAAAACTAATCAGAAATATTTTTGGAGCCAAAAAAACCATTTGAAAACTCATGCAGAGCTGACCAACTCGAAAACGGTTAGAGATAGACCAATTCTGCGAACGCCAATCGATTCAGAATGGCCGAATTAGTATATACTGAGAATTTGAACGGAAAAAATCGACGGGCATAAAAGTCAAGTATATTATTTATTTCCTTATTTATTAACCATACATAATTTTTTGCACTTTTTTATTTTTCATTTTTTTAATTCCAAATATTTGTCCTCCAACGTATTTTGACGTGCTGATTCCCAATCGTTGAACGAAAGTGTCGAAAACTAATCAGAAATATTTTTGGAGCCAAAAAAACCATTTGAAAACTCATGCAGAGCTGACCAACTCGAAAACGGTTAGAGATAGACCAATTCTGCGAACGCCAATCGATTCAGAATGGCCGAATTAGTATATACTGAGAATTTGAACGGAAAAAATCGACGGGCATAAAAGTCAAGTATATTATTTATTTCCTTATTTATTAACCATACATAATTTTTTGCACTTTTTTATTTTTCATTTTTTTAATTCCAAATATTTGTCCTCCAACGTATTTTGACGTGCTGATTCCGAATCTTTGAACGAAAATGTCGAAAACGGAAAAGAGTGCTTAAGGTAGAAGATCCAATTTTATGAGATTTTTTATTTTTCATTTTTGGAATTTCAAATTTTTGTCCTCCAAAGTATTTTGACGTGCTGATTCCGAATCTTTGAACGAAAATGTCGAAAACTCATCAGAAATATTTTTGGCGCCAAAAAAACCATTTGAAAACTGATTCAGAGCTGACCAACTCGAGAACGGTTAGAGATAGACAAATTCTGCAAACGCCAATCGATTCAGAATTGTCAAATTAGTATATATTGTGAATTTCGAGTCAATGGAAAAATTAAAAATTACTCGAAAAAAGTTGAAAGGGGGGGGGGGGGGGTTACCCCAAAAATCATGAAAAATACCAAGTCGTCACATCAATTTGGAATTTGCACTATATACGTGAAATTTCATGCTCATTCCGAAAATGTATGATTTCTATAGGCTCAGATAAGTCAGATATAAGATTTAGCCGGAAAAGAGTGTTTAGGGTATAAGATCCAATTTTATGAGATTTTTTATTTTTCATTTTTCGAATTTCAAATTTTTGTCCTCCAACGAATTTTGACGTGCTGATTCCGAATCTTTGAACGAAAATGTCGAAAACTAATCAGAAATATTTTTGGCGCCAAAAAAACCATTTGAAAACTCATGCAGAGCTGACCAACTCGAGAACGGTTAGAGATAGACCAATTCTGCGAACGCCAATCGATTCAGAATGGCCGAATTAGTATATACTGAGGATTTGAACGGAAAAAATCGACGGAATTAAAAGTCGAGAATATTATTTATTTCCTTATTTATTTACCATACATAATTTTTTGCACTTTTTTATTTTTCATTTTTATAATTTCAAATATTTGTCCTTCAACGTATTTTGACGTGATGATTCCCAATCTGTGAATGAAAATGTCGAAAACTCATCAGAAATATTTTTGGCGCCAAAAAAACTATTTGAAAACTCATGCCGAGCTGATCAACTCGAGAACGGTTAGAGATAGACGAAATCTGCGAACGCCAGTCGATTCAGAATGGCCGAATTAGTATATACTGAGAATTTGAACGGAAAAAATCGACGGACATAAAAGTCGAGTATATTATTTATAATTATTTGCACTTTTTTATTTTTCAGTTTTTTAATTCCAAATATTTGTCCTCCAACGTATTTTGACGTGCTGATTCCGAATCTTTGAACGAAAGTGTCGAAAACTAATCAGAAATATTTTTGGCGCCAAAAAAACCATTTGAAAACTGATTCTGAGCTGACCAACTCGAGAACGGTTAGAGATAGACCAATACTGCGAACGCCAATCGATTCAGAATGGCCGAATTAGTATATACTGAGAATTTGAACGGAAAATATCGACGGACATGAAAGTCGAGTATATTATTTATTTCCTTATTTATTAACCATACATAATTTTTGCACATTTTTATTTTTCATTTTTTCAATTTCAAATAATTGTCCTCCAACGTATTTTGACGTGCTCATTCCGAATCTTTGAACGAAAATGTCGAAAACTCATTAGAAATATTTTTGGCGCCAAAAAAACCATTTGAAAACTGATTCAGAGCTGACCAACTCGAGAACGGTTAGAGATAGACCAATACTGCGAACGCCAATCGATTCAGAATGGCCGAATTAGTATATACTGAGAATTTGAACGGAAAATATCGACGGACATGAAAGTCGAGTATATTATTTATTTCCTTATTTATTAACCATACATAATTTTTGCACATTTTTATTTTTCATTTTTTCAATTTCAAATAATTGTCCTCCAACGTATTTTGACGTGCTCATTCCGAATCTTTGAACGAAAATGTCGAAAACTCATCAGAATTATTTATGGCGCCAAAAAAACCATTTGAAAACTGATTCAGAGCTGACCAACTCGAGAATGGTTAGAGATAGACGAAATCTGCGAACGCCAGTCGATTCAAAATGGCCGAATTAGTATATACTGAGAATTTGAACGGAAAAAATCGACGGACATGAAAGTCGAGTATATTATTTATTTCCTTATTTATTAACCATACATAATTTTTGCACTTTTTTATTTTTCATTTTTTCAATTTCAAATAATTGTCCTCCAACGTATTTTGACGTGCTGATTCCGAATCTTTGAACGAAAATGTCGAAAACACATCAGAAATATTTTTGGCGCCAAAAAAACCATTTGAAAACTGATTCAGAGCTGACCAACTCGAGAATGGTTAGAGATAGACGAAATCTGCGGACGCCAGTCGATTCAAAATGGCCGAATTAGTATATACTGAGAATTTGAACGGAAAAATCGACGGACATGAAAGTCGAGTATATTATTTATTTCCTTATTTATTAACCATACATAATTTTTGCACTTTTTTATTTTTCATTTTTTCAATTTCAAATAATTGTCCTCCAACGTATTTTGACGTGCTGATTCCGAATCTTTGAACGAAAATGTCGAAAACTCATCAGAATTATTTATGGCGCCAAAAAAACCATTTGAAAACTGATTCAGAGCTGACCAACTCGAGAATGGTTAGAGATAGACGAAATCTGCGAACGCCAGTCGATTCAAAATGGCCGAATTAGTATATACTGAGAATTTGAACGGAAAAAATCGACGGACATGAAAGTCGAGTATATTATTTATTTCCTTATTTATTTCCTTATTTATTAACCATACATAATTTTTGCACTTTTTTATTTTTCTTTTTTCAATTTCAAATAATTGTCCTCCAACGTATTTTGACGTGCTGATTCCGAATCTTTGAACGAAAATGTCGAAAACACATCAGAAAAATTTTTGGCGCCAAAAAAACCATTTGAAAACTCATGCAGAGCTGACCAACTCGAGAACGGTTAGAGATAGACCAATACTGCGAACGCCAATCGATTCAGAATGGCCGAATTAGTATATACTGAGAATTTGAACGGAAAATATCGACGGACATGAAAGTCGAGTATATTATTTATTTCCTTATTTATTAACCATACATAATTTTTGCACTTTTTTATTTTTCATTTTTTCAATCTCAAATAATTGTCCTCCAACGTATTTTGACGTGCTGATTCCGAATCTTTGAACGAAAATGTCGAAAACACATCAGAAATATTTTTGGCGCCAAAAAAACCATTTGAAAACTGATTCAGAGCTGACCAACTCGAGAACGGTTAGAGATAGACAAATTCTGCAAACGCCAATCGATTCAGAATTGTCAAATTAGTATATATTGTGAATTTCGAGTCAATGGAAAAATTAAAAATTACTCGAAAAAAGTTGAAAGGGTGTTACCCCTAAAAATCATGAAAAATACTAAGTCGTCACATCGATTTGAAATTAGCACTAAATACGTGAAATTTCATGCTCATTCCGAAAATGTATGATTTCTATAGGCTCAGATAAGTCAGATATAAGATTTAGCCGGAAAAGAGTGTTTAGGGTATAAGATCCAATTTTATGAGATTTTTTATTTTTCATTTTTGGAATTTCAAATTTTTGTCCTCCAAAGTATTTTGACGTGCTGATTCCGAATCTTTGAACGAAAATTTCGAAAACTCATCAGAAAAATTTTTGGCGCCAAAAAAACCATTTGAAAACTCATGCAGAGCTGACCAACTCGAGAACGGTTAGAGATAGACCAATACTGCGAACGCCAATCGATTCAGAATGGCCGAATTAGTATATACTGAGAATTTGAACGGAAAATATCGACGGACATAAAAGTCGAGTATATTATTTATTTCCTTATTTATTAACCATACATAATTTTTGCACTTTTTTATTTTTCATTTTTTCAATTTCAAATAATTGTCCTCCAACGTATTTTGACGTGCTCATTCCGAATCTTTGAACGAAAATGTCGAAAACTCATCAGAATTATTTATGGCGCCAAAAAAACCATTTGAAAACTGATTCGGAGCAGACCAACTCGAGAATGGTTAGAGATAGACGAAATCTGCGAACGCCAGTCGATTCAGAATGGCCGAATTAGTATATACTGAGAATTTGAACGGAAAATATCGACGGACATGAAAGTCGAGTATATTATTTATTTCCTTATTTATTAACCATACATAATTTTTGCACTTTTTTATTTTTCATTTTTTCAATTTCAAATAATTGTCCTCCAACGTATTTTGACGTGCTCATTCCGAATCTTTGAACGAAAATGTCGAAAACTCATCAGAATTATTTATGGCGCCAAAAAAACCATTTGAAAACTGATTCAGAGCTGACCAACTCGAGAATGGTTAGAGATAGACGAAATCTGCGAACGCCAGTCGATTCAAAATGGCCGAATTAGTATATACTGAGAATTTGAACGGAAAAAATCGACGGACATAAAAGTTCAGTATATTAATTATTTACCATACATAATTTTTTGCACTTTTTTATTTTTCATTTTTTCAATTTCAAATAATTGTCCTCCAACGAATTTTGACGTGCTGATTCCGAATCTTTGAACGAAAATGTCGAAAACTAATCAGAAATATTTTTGGCGCCAAAAAAACCATTTGAAAACTCATGCAGAGCTGACCAACTCGAGAACGGTTAGGGATAGACCAATTCTGCGAACGCCAATCGATTCAGAATGGCCGAATTAGTATATACTGAGGGTTTGAACGGAAAAAATCGACGGACTTAAAAGTCGAGAATATTATTTATTTCCTTATTTATTTACCATACATAATTTTTTGCACTTTTTTATTTTTCATTTTTATAATTTCAAATGTTTGTCCTTCAACGTATTTTGACGTGATGATTCCCAATCTTTGAATGAAAATGTCGAAAACTCATCAGAAATATTTTGGGCGCCAAAAAAACTATTTGAAAACTCATGCCGAGCTGATCAACTCGAGAACGGTTAGAGATAGACCAATTATGCTAATGCCAATCGATTCAGAATGGCCGAATTAGTATATACTGAGAATTTGAATGGAAAAAATCGACGGACATAAAAGTCGAGTATATTATTTATTTACCATACATAATTTTTTGCACCATTTTATTTTTCATTTTTTCAATTTCAAATAATTGTCCTCCAACGTATTTTGACGTGCTGATTCCGAATCTTTGAACGAAAATGTCGAAAACACATCAGAAATATTTTTGGCGCCAAAAAAACCATTTGAAAACTGATTCAGAGCTGACCAACTCGAGAACGGTTAGAGATAGACCAATTATGCTAACGCCAATCGATTCAGAATGGCCGCATTAGTATATACCAAAAATTTGAACGGGAAAAATCGACGGATAAAAAGTCGAGTTTATTATCATGATAGATAAATTTTTGATTTTTTTTTCTTTTCATTTTTCGTATTTAAAATTTGTTCCTCGAATTTTTGTTGTGAAAGTTGTACTTTTCCGCACGATTCTTACTTCTACGTACGATGTTTACTTTTCCGCACGATTTTTGTATTGTTGAAAATGAGGATATTTAGGACGAACTAAATGATCTATGCAACTATTCTGTCTTATCAGTCATTTTGTAGCATTATTATAAAAACTAGTTTATTATATCATAAATGAGATGGACAAAAACTCTCGTACGAAAAATATTTTATCTAACTCGGAAAATATCTTTTCCGCCCTTAACGGCTTGCCCGAGCTCTGCTCCGCGTCGTTCGTGCAACTGCCGTCGCGTGCGGAAAAGTACTACTTTCCGCACTTGTTAAGTAAATAATAACTATTTCGTTTGCGTTCCATTTGATTATATGTGAAATTTGTGGTTGTAGACAAAGCAGAGTCTGTTACTCGTTTAGAATGAAAATTTGTTATGTTCGTGGTTCCTCACACTCGCTTTCAGCTCGCGCTCGGAACTTCCCACTCGCATCGAATTTTTCATTCTTATCTTGTTACAGAATATACTATTTGACTGGTAGTGATATTCCGAATAACAATATTTTTTTATAACGGCTCATAACTACTTGGAGACTGCACAAAAATTCATTTTTGTTCAACCAACAAAAACCATCTCATCTGCCATCTAGATGCACCGCACGTATAACAAACAAACAAATGCAATAATTAGACGTGACATAAGACTGTCCGCCAACAAGTGTGATTGTCTTTTATTAAACGACCGGCCAACTTCCTCAGAGCAAATCACTTTCGGCGAAGTCTAAAATTAAAATATCTGCTCTTTCCGAACGTTGTTCGCAGTGGGCTTTGGTTAGTTTTGCGAGGCTATTCTGGAAAGCGGTATCCAGTTTTCGCGGCAGGTTCGGCGATTGATTGTGTTGTTGTTATCGGTTGTTGGCGATTTCGTTTGCGTTTCGGGAAAGTGCAGTTTGTCGGTTGTGCTTGCGACAATTGGACCGATTACTTAACGAGCAGATTCATTGATGAACTGGTACAGCGGACGATCTCGACGTTTCAGAGGTTGTTTGAAAATTATTGAGTGCCGCGTCAATCTTAGACTGGTGAGTACGAAAATAAATCATTCTGTTTTTTGTGGGCTATTTTCGTAAAGAAATTTACGTACAGGAAGTATTATACAGTACGGCTTTTTATAATCTCCCCCCCCCCCTGTTAACTTTTGAACGGTTTGCCATAGAGAGATAAAAAAAAAACCGTTTCGAGGGTTTCACCGATACTACTTTTTGAAATATAACGCATTGTGATTGCTCGATAGATGGCGCGGGGGGGCACAAAAACCTAATTTTTTTTAAATGGCATGGGGGGTCGAGTGACACATCGTTGAAGAGAGAATTTGATTCTCTTTTCAACCATCTAATTTTTTTTTAATTTCGTTGACACATTTTTTCACAATAAGCATTTGAAGTGTCAAGTGTAAGAGCGGATCTGAATTCGTTTCCTTACCTTACCTCAATAACTTTTGAAGGGTTTGATGTGAAATAATGGGACGGAAAATATTTTGGGTGGTATTAAAATAATAATGTTTGAAGAAAAATACCTTAATTGTTCGAGTGATTCACAATTGCAATCAACCACGAAATACGGTCAATAAAGACAATTCAAAACATTAATAATTATTCATTTTGAATTCCTTTCAAAGCTTAATTAGGCATTAGGATATCGAAATTATACCCATTTCATTTATTTTTAATGACAAAAGTAATTACAGTTACTACGAAAGGACTATTTATTGGATTTGTTTAAATGACAATAATTAATTAGTTACCTATAAAAGTACAATGGATTGATGAATTATTGTATTCATATTCACTGAGGAGTTTTGTCTACTTATAATTATTATTTACTTTGAATATTTGATATCATCATGGTTCGTATACGTCCTTTCGAAGAAAAAATTGAAGCAATTTATAATTTTGGTGAGGCCCATCGGAACTACCACGAAGCGGAGAGAATTTTTAATGAAAAATTTCCTGAACATCCTATAACTCGGAAATATTTGAGGGAACTAGTTGAAAAATTCAACAGAACTGGCAGTGTTCGTAGGAAAGGTGGAGCTGGTCGAAAATCAATTCCGGAAGAGACAAAGGTTTCGATAATTGCCGAAATGGTGGTAAATCCGCAACAAAGTACCTCTCGTGTAGCAAGTACGATTGGGGTCTCAACAGCTACAGTAAAAAAATATTTGAAGAAACACAAGTTCCATCCATACAAATTAGTAATGTTACACCAACTCACAGGAGACGACCCAGACCGAAGAATGGAATTTTGTGAAATTATGGAGGAAAAGGTAGCTAGGAACCCCAATTACATTAGGAATATTTGTTTTCCAGATGAAAGTACCTTTTTTTTGAACGGAAATGTGAATACACAAAATGTGCGATACTGGAGTGATATAAATCCCCATATCTTTCGAGAAGGTCACACACAGTTCCCACAGAAAGTAAATGTGTGGGCTGGAATTCTGGGAACCATATTGTAGGTCCCTTATTTCTGGAAGAAAACTTAAACGGTAATTTGTACCTGGATTTACTAAGAGATACGGTTGAACAACTCATACTTGGAATATTAGAAGAAAATGAGAACGAATTTCAGGAACACATCACCTTCCTGCAAGATGGGGCCCCTCCTCACTTCCAACGTCAAGTTCGAGAGTATTTTGATGTAACATACCCTATGAGATGGATTGGACGTCGTGGACCAATCGAATGGCCGGCACGATCACCATACCTTACACCTTGTGACTTCTTTCTGTGGGGATACGTCAAATCCAAAGTGTATGAGCAACAATCCAACTCTTTGGAAGAACTTAAAGAACGAATAACACACGGGTTTGTGCTGGTATAACTGCAGACATGTTGAATAATGTTCGGCAGGAATTTGTGAATCGAATTTTTTATTGTCAAGAAGTATTAGGTGGACATTTCGAACACCTGCTTCGTTAATTGACAACAATTTTGCTTCTAATTATTTAAATACTACATGTCATAATAGTTTGTTTTCTATTTGTTACTTTGACACTTCAAATGCTTATTGTGAAAAAACATATTAACGAAATTTTAAAAAAATTAGATGGTTGAAAAGAGAATCCAATTCTCTTTTCAACGATGTGTCACTCGACCCCCATGCCATTTAAAAAAATTAGGTTTTTGTGCCCCCCCGCGCCATCTATCGAGCAATCACAATGCGTTATATTTCAAAAGGTAATATCGGTGAAACCCTCGAAATGGTTTTTTTTTTATCGCTCTACGTCAAACCGTTCAAAAGTTAACCAGGGGGGGGACTATAAAAAGACGCACTGTATGTAAGATGGGAATTTTAAAACATACATCTTATTAAAGAGTCGATAGGTCTAGAATTTACCGAAACAGTTTCGGGTGTCCCAAACTGATTCAGCCAGGTTCTAGTTCCTGAACTAACCGAGATATTTAGTTGGAGCAAAATCTCTGATTTTCAGCTGTGAGAATACTTTAAAATTACAGCGCAATTTCATTTTATTACGAACAGCTACCCTTAAAAATTCACTCCTACTCTAAAATTTTAAATAGCACTCTGTACAATTTTTAACATATTCTTATTATCTTATGTCTAATTTTACATTCACCAGTTTTTTCCGATTCAAAATCGGTTTGATAAATAGCTGAGAAAATTGATATTTAATTTTGAATCTAGTTACCCATGAATATTTGGTAAAGTTGAAAATGCGCAAAAAAAGACAGAAAAGTAACGATTTTATAATAGATATTTACGATATAAGTGTCGTAAAGATTCATATTACTTTACCGCACTAGTGCAGTACAGGATTTCCCACGACTTTCATGAACCACTAGACTGTTATTTTTATGATCATAAATAATATAAGATCGAATCAAGTTTGTTAAAGTTCTAATAATTTGACATTTCACAACAGTATTTACAAAATTCGTTTAAAAAAATAAGTAATCGAAAATGAGTAGTAATAGTGCTACTTTCAATATAAAAATTGATGCCAATCGAATTCTGTATTTTCGAATGTTGGCAGGAAGTTTCTATAGCCGTTAAATTCATCATATTTTCACGTGAGCTCGTAGCAGCGAGTGCAGAGTGAGCGAACATTCGGATTTCTTATAGTGGGGGTGAGGGTTCAAATCCCAAATAAACCACTTTTTTTTCTTTTATGAAATCGATTAGTGCTCGATTTTTAATATAATTTTCAATATTTGTATCTTCAATTCCCTTTTCAGGTTGTATGTATTATGGGAATCATGACGGCAGGAAATTTTATGATAAAAAGTGATATTAAAAATATTACAGATTTGTTTGTGATTCAAATGGTCGTAGAAAAAGTATAGTGTACAATTTGCATGAAATGATCCATTTTATGCTCATTGTACAATATACTATTTCAATGTTTACTCTCTGCTTTCGACCAGTTAAGAAGTATTTCAGCCAAGCTACATACAGACAGTACATATAGAATAAATCTGACACCAACTTTCCAAGCTTGCTAATATTCGAGTTTCATATTTGTGATTTACTTTGATTGAAATCATGCTGTTGATTCATCATTAACTATTTACAAGATTCATGATGGATCTAGAAAAATGTGTCCATGAGAGTTTTTCCATGGTCTTCCATGTACAGGGCAGCAATGAGGTACATTGCACAAGTATCTGTTAGATATAATTCAATACATGTTGTGGTATAAGCCAGGAGAATAGTTGTTTTCCGACATGTTATTGCCACAATAAGCCTACGTTGTAGGCGTAGAGGGGAGTGAAAAGGGTAAAACATCGTCGGCAATGACTATCATTATTGAACGATCTTCCGAAAGAATTCTGAGCTTGTGACTGAATCTCGCTCGGAGTAATAAAAGACAATAGAGTGGCCTTTTCCATCCTTGTCTTGAAGGCAGGATAACTTTGTTTGTTTACAAGCGAGGGCCTTCTACAGGTTAAGTCCGTATTCAATCGGGTAGTTTCGTGTACGCCCGCTCATTTCATTCGGATCAAGTTGTCATTCTTCGTTTGTAATATGGACCTTCTTATTCTAAGTGTAAACAAACTGTCCATACCGTTTCACCACCCGTCACTCCCTCGCCTACAAATTTTTATAGAAAAGGATAGTTCATGTTCACTTCAAAACAGCTATTTGTGTGTCGCAATTCGGAGAATCGGACTGTTTCTTGATCTGCTCACGAGATGGAGCAGCTTACACCTGTTCCACCAGAGTGACCAAATGGACAGACTGGTGTAATGATTGGGACGGAAACAGATGGCCTCAATGCTGTCTGTGGTGACCTACCCTGTAGTGATGATGAGGCAAAAACCTTGAACCTAGTCTCCAGGTGGTCCCCCTGTCCGTAACAAAACAAAATTCTGCTATTTGGAGGAGCACTTGCAATTATTTCCTCTGCGATGAAGGACATTGCACAAGTATCTGTTAGATATAATTCAATATCCGTCGTGATATTAGCCAAGGGAATTAGTTGTTTTCTGACAGGTATTTGCTACAATGAGCCTAAGTTGTAAGTGTGTATGGGAGTTAAAAGGGTAAAACGTCGGTTGGCAAAAAAGAACTCTTGAGCTTTGTGATCAGATATCCTTTTGACAGTGTTCGATAATTACCTAAGATAATATTCTGTAGCGTCTCTGTTATATTGGAATTATGGCCATCCTCCAGGACTGGTTTCTTACAACTATTCTTAGAGTGTTTAAGTGATTTTAATTGATCAAAATTTGTTTGCTAATGATAATAATGAGTATGCTAAGCATAAGCCAAATTCTATATTGGAACACGCTTATCAAAACCTAGTCCATTTCATTCAGGATGTAAACACTCATGATTGGTTTCAAAACATGTATTTCAATGAATTTGCATACATTGATTCGTCTATCGAATGATCCCTCACATTAATTAATTAAAATCATTTCAAATGCAGTATCCGTAACAAGGATCAAACGACTATGGAATAAACCATGACTCTGTTTTTCGAAATTTCCCAGAAATATAGCGGTATAATCCTTATTCCAGACTTAATCACCGTTTATACAGTGCGGCTTTTTATAGTTCCCCCTGTTCACTTTTGAATGGTTCGGCATACAAACAGGGAAACAAAATTATATACAACAATAACTGGACTACAATATAATTTCAATCGGCTCTTCCAAAACGTCAATACTTCCCCTGGCGGCGAGTGACACGTTCTTATATAGCTGCAGAGAGACTTTCCCGTCTTTTCTAGAATCCACTACCTTTTTTTTCTATTCGTTTCTAAAACGGATTATTGACTCCGCTACCCTTTAACAGATGGCGCTAGCTGTTCATATCGATTTAAATGTTGATAGCGCTGGTGGAACATCAACTCGAAAATATTTAGATGGTTGTAAAGAGAATTGAACGATCTTTTCAGTGATGTGACACTCGACCCTCATGCCATATGGAATTTTTGAGTTCATGTGCCCCCTCCCGTGCCCTTTGTCGAGAAATCACCATATTTTGTATTCCAAAAAGTTGTATCGGTGATACCCCCCAAACAGGTTTTTTTCCATATTTGTACATCGATCCATTCAAAAATTAACAGGGGGGACTATAAAAAGCCTCATTGTATAGGTACTACGATGATCTCTATCGCATTTTCATCAACAGTGCATTTTGAACTATCGTTATTAACAATGAATTTGCAGCTAATATAGGCAAGCGTTTATATTTGAGGGCTTCTCATGAAAAAATATCGTTTAAGTAACTCCCTTCAACGCCTTTGACGAAAGATGTCAATGGACCACTATGACAGTTGGCAACAGAGGTACTATAGAGATGCAAAGTACGGCCATTAATAATGGCCTTGAAGATCATATTTCCAGGTATACGCATTGTTTGTATGGTTTAACCGGTAAATCTTTGACATTTCAAGCTCCTAAAATTTATATCTGTTCGGATAGTCAGGCAGCGCTCAAAGCTATCTGTCATCCTAGACCAAGCTCAGTTTTGGCACAGGAATGCGGAGATGCTCTTGAGAAATTAGCGGAAACAAAGGAAGTCGAGTTGGTATGGGTCCCTGGTCACAGGGGGGTGCCGGGAAACGAGGTGGCAGATGAGCTTGCCAGAACCGGTTCCGCTGCGCCGTTCTGTGGACCGGAGCCAGTACTAGGCATTACAAGAGGTCAAATCTCTTCTGCCCTAGATGAGTGGGTGGAAGGAGAACTAAACGAATCTTGGAGGAATACCGCCGGCTGCAGGCAGTCAAAAGACTTTGTGGCCGGCTCTAGCAAGTCAAGGATGACGTGGCTTTTAGGCAGAGATCGCCAAACACTACGCCTCCTTGTAGGAATACTAACAGGCCATAACAAACTAGGTAGACACCTGTCACTAATGGGTATAAAAGACAATCCATATGTGCGAAGAAGACGAAGAAACTTCGTCTCACTTCCTTGGCGAGTGTGAGGCGTACGGGAGACTAAGATTCGAAATCTTCGGAGTCGAAAAACTCCAACAAGAGGAAATCATCGAACTAGAGTAGACGGACATACTGACCTTCACTAGAAGGTCACAAAGGTTCGGAAAGGAAGACTAGAAGAGGCAATGTAGTTATGTGGAGAGCAGGGGATGGCAAAAAGGGCCCATTAGAGCCTACTTGCCTGGCTGCGGCAGCGGCCTCCCCACGATTACTACTACTACTACTACTAAGTGATTTGTCCGTAATGGAATCGGAACCTTTTCAAAACAGCAACTCATAATATATCGTAGATGAAAAAGTGTCAGCATTTGATGACATAGAAACAGAAGTAGACAGTGCAGGATCGGCGCCAAACGAGTTGAAGTTAATAAAAGTGTATCTATCTAATAAAACGAAAAAAATTACGGATTATTTCATAGTCGAGATCCTGAGAGTGATAAAAATACTGACAAACAAGGCAAATGTACCCTATGTACGGCGGTTTTGGTAATGAAAAACCGCGGAACAACGTGACTAAGGCGTAATTTGCAAGCTAAACACACTAGAGTCTAAAAATTAGTACATCCAGTCGACCAATTCCGGGGCAAATACCTCTACATCGAATAGGCGTAGCACAATTTCAGTTTCGAGTTGGCTTGAGAAGGTCAATCAATAATTAAATTTTAGCGATAACTATGTAGTAGTGTGTGACACAATTAAATAATCTACACGGTCGGTCAAAAAAATGTCCACATCTAATATTCTTCAATAATTTTTTATTTGTTGCTGGTTTTTATAAAATTTTGAATATCTACAAAAATCTATAAGATACAAGCTACCTAGTGAAAATTGTGGCACATAGCTTGTGCCACAATTTGTGCCGTGTGTAATTATGACAGATTGGTAACTGACAGGCGAGGCGCCAGTAACACCTTCAAATTAAATATTACAATAATAAATCTTTCTTTAATAATTGAAATATTATGTCCCACAGTAAATATACCTTTGTACAAAAAACTTTCATGTCGTACGCATTTATCAGAAATGTAATTATTTCTCCCTTTGTGAAGAAGTTCGTCTTCTTAAGTTTGTGCCCCTTTGATTTTCGTTAAAATGCCGTCAAGTTAGTATGTTTCTTGTTATCGACATTTTGTTTAATTGGAAATTCTATCCTCAACCTTGAATAATAGCACCAAAGAGATGACGGCCTCTGTAATGTGCTTAGTTCGATGGAATATAATATGTAAACAATTCCTTTTCGTCATTTTTCTCGGACTACATTTTTTTCTGTGACAGGGAAAATGTTCGACATTTTATCTGTGTTGACAGGTACTAAGATATGACTTTTCATGAAATTACTTTTTTCGGGGGAAAAAAGTACGTACAGATATACATGGTGTAACCTAAGTACGTAAAAATATTCAAGTGTCGTATTCCTGAGACAATTTTAAGAAAAAAGTTTGAATAAACTTGTGTCCGGAAATGCTTCGTTTCGGACATACAGGGCGTTGAAATTGAATTTCTTTGTACGCTTTTTAAAAATAACTTTTGCAAAAATTGAGTTATTTGCACGAAATTTGGTATCCGGGTTTTTTTTGACGTGGGAACTCATAACTTCGTATTATTTTTCATGTAACATCTAGATGGCGCTGCGTACGCTGTCAATATTTATTTCAAATTGCCCTAACATTTTTGACAGTAAACTTTTGGTACTTTTCATGAAACAATCTTATTCCCACACCTTTTCCAATTAAAAAAGGTATACTTTCTCAACAACGCTGGAGTTGATCTTTTTCGAGATATTTACAATTTTCTATATCAGTGCATGTTACTTAGCTCCTAGGGCGCTAAGTACTTTGCTTTGGCGCGTTCAAATCTCAACGCAAAGTTAATGTTATTGACAGCTTTTTCGCCCTAAAGCAACAAAATTGAGAAAACGCCCGCTCATTCAGATGTTTTCGATTTGCCTGCAAGTATAATAGATATTATGAGTAACATGTAACCTAAAACTATACGGACCTAAACCGTACAGACCAATGTTTAGAGATTCTGTCCGTCACGCAATGGCGATTGGGGTCCAAATCCTGTATTAACAATTTTTTTTAGGTATTAAAGATATAGATATATCCAATTTTAATCTGGTAAATAATAAAAGGAATGAATATTATTATCAGGTAACAAAGTATGATCAATAAAGTATCGAGTGTTTTTTCTGTATCTTACATCTGAGTTTGTCGAAAAAATATTGTGTGTACTTCGAGCACAAAGTGTAATTGCGCTCTAAATATGCAAATGGCTATTTTCATTCGCGGAATATACATGGTATTTTGAAGATACCTGAATCTATAAAGTAGACTTCGCAATTCTTTTGCTACTTGGTCAACATGAAAGTTTCATCTCAAATGCCTGTCAATCCACTGCAAAATTTGTTTCTGTTTATTTAATTACTATTTTATCTGTGATGTTTAGTGTATCATATCATGGAAGTAAATTCGCATAGCAAGAGAATGGCAAGAAATATATTTTGGCGTAATTCATGAATAGTTTTTTTTCATTGAAACAACTGAAAAGGTTTTCAGTGCCTATACAGTATGGCGGTATCACCAGCAAAATGAACAGAAATTCCAGGAGAATCTTATTCGAGTATACCGTTGATATAGATCGTGAAAAGTATTGGTCCCAGAACTGTTCCTTGGGGTACCCCACATTCGACAAGCCCTTATTCACTTATAATGACGTAGTGATCCCAGTCATTGAAATGGCTTTCCATAAGTTCGAGTGCATTTCCCCTAAAATCCATGTCTTGCAAGTGGTTCAGAGTTTCCAAAGCCTTGGTGAGATCGTAATATGATCTACTCGTTTCTAGATTTCCAGCAATTTTTGCTACGGAGAATGTCCCCTAACAATATCAGATTTGTGAAACTATACTGGTAATAATAAATTTGCCTGCATATACATTTATTTTTGCAATCACAGCATATCAATCAATCAATTAATTAATATAATATCAATAATATATATTTGAGCTGCATTTATACCATCATTGCCAACTTTATCTTCCATGATAATGCAAAAAATGCGGTTTCCGCATTAGGATTATTTAACGCCAATTGAGATCCCACGTATTTCGAAGAATCGACTTGTCTATTATGATATCTCTAACCCCCACATAATTCGTTATCATTTTATTATGGGATTTCCGAATCTCGAAATGGAAATATCAAAGTTTGTTTTCCAGAGATATTGTCTAGCTTTGAGTCGTGCTATATGTTAGATTTACTGGGGTTCCATCTTAAATTTGCCGTTTTTGACTGCCAAACTACCATTCTAGAAGGTATCTTTTTTTTCATATAATTTACAGTTGCAACTGTAAATTAGCACTAATATACAGTTGCAACTGTAAATTAGTGGTAGCAACTGTAAATTGAGTCTCAATTTACAGTTGCAAATGTGAATTAGTGCTAATTTACAGCTGCAACTGTAATTTAGACTAATTTACAGTTGCGACCACTAATTTACGCAACTGTATATTAGTGCCAATTTACAGTTGCAAATGTGAATTAGTCCTAATTAACAGTTGCAACTGTAAATTATATGAAAAAAAAGATACCTTCTACAATGGCACTTCCAAGCCGTCGTTTGGGACTAATATACAGTTGCAACTGTAAATTAGTGCTAATTTACAGCTGCAACGGTAAATTAGTCTAATTTGCAGTTGCGACCACTAATTTACGCAACTGTATATTAGTGCCAACTTACAGTTGCGAATGTGAATTAGCCCTAATTTACAGTTGCAACTGTGAATTAGTGCTAATTTACAGTTGCAACTGTAAATTATATGAAAAAAAAGATACCTTCTAGAATGGCACTTCCTAGCCGTCGTGGAAGCTACTTCTTCTCATACCAAACCATACAATATCGAAGGCGATCGCTGCAATTCATACCAATGCCAAATTCCCATTTTGTACGATTTGTGTCCATATTTTTTTCTACGACAACCTACTTCTAACGTTAAACCCTGATACAAATAAATAAAGATTTTTTTCATTTCTCTGAATACTTACACGAAAATGAGTGACATTTAGATTAAGTAGGATGATTTTCTCTACTGAAACTATTTTTTTTGCAGTTGTATTGTCTACTAGTGTGAAGAAAGAAGAATCATCATATATACACTGGGCATTGCCGCAAAATAAGTACTAGAAGAATGACCAAAACTTGAAACGTAAGTAAAGAATTTCCAAGTCCCAGCTCTTTCGCCATTTTTTGAAGGAAGGAATTTGTTATGACTAAAGCGACTTATAATCCAGTATGATTGGGTTTTGAGACGAGGATCGATTGTAGCACCGCCAAACTTGGTATGCTAGTAGTTGGAACCATGATAAACACAAAAAAAAAATTGTTTACCAAAATTCCAGGGGTGGAACAAATTTTTTTTGTTCGTTTAAAAATAATTAAATAGATGTTTGCTGTAATCTTGGAAAGTATATCGAAAAAAAAAACGACAAGGTGAGAGACAATTCAAAAATGATTCCTAATAATTTTTTATGAAATGCGCTCTCAGAAAACGTGATTGAACGCCGACATCAACTTTCCGGTTCACGCTTACCCGCCGCTGAAAGTTCTGGCGGAGCCGAAAATTTGATTGGTCATAACTCTGCTAAAAATGATCGGAGAAGGAAAAGTTCATCTAGTTTATGAAGACTCCTACCTTATCATGCAAACATAATATGCGAGTATTTGTGTACCTAAAATGTGTTTTGTCGCACATCACGGAGATGTTTGCGGATTATCCGAATTATTATACTAAAGCAGCAACCCATACCCTCTTTGGACTATATGCAACAATTTTGAAGTAGTGTGACAGGTCTACTTATTCATGCCAAAAAAAAAACTTTGTTTTACTGTTGCCTCACTTACCCATAAAACAGACATTATCTTCAGTAAATGTTGAAAATAATCGCTCATTCATATCCTACGTATATGTTTAATAACACTATTGTGAAGTGAAAACCTCAAGCTTGAAACCACATTTTCATTTTTCATGTAGGATGTGTATGAGCGATTATTTTCAACATTTACTGAAGAAATTTCCGGGATTATGGGTGAGTTGAAAACTGAGGCAGGAGTAAAACCCAGTTTTTTCTTTGGCATGTATAAGTGAGACTTGTCTCACTTGTCTTAAATCGCTGCATATGGTCCAAAGAGGGTACTGATTCCTGCTTCAGTATAACTATTTCATATCAACTAAAATATCCATGACTTTCGGATCCTCCGTAAATATCGTAGAAGGTTTATGTGAAGTGGAACTAAACACATCTGTTGCCGTCATAGCTTGAAACACACTATGCAATGAAGAAATGGGCAATACTTGTTTTAGTTCAACATTATTTTTATATCGGTCCATTCATGACCACATTATATTATCAGGGAACCTACACTTTATTTGTTCATGCTTGTGATATGATCTGTCAAAAGGTCTAGATACTGGGTATATCTTCTGCTGATCGATTATTTTGATGAGCTCAAATGAAACACGCATTATCATTGTCGCACTCTCATTCTGTTAATTCTCTGTGATTAACACGATGGAAGAGTTAAAACTAAATCAATATCAGGAGAGTTGATTAGATAAGGTCTTTCGCTTTTTCGGCCTCATTGTACGCGGGATCGACCCATTTTCCATGTGTTCGTCAGCTGAGTAAGTATTTTGATTTCTATATTAACCAAAAAGAACAACACAAATGGTATTTGGTCGGTAGAACCAATCTACAGTCAAAGTTGGTACGATTTAGTGTCTTTTTGGAATTTTTGGAGGTTGCAAACCCCGAGAAAAACATCTGTAGGCAATGAGTGCCAAATGGCCTTGAACGAACCCTAGGAAAAAGACGTTGGGCAATTCTTCAAAATGACGACAGAGAGAATATTAATGAAACTGTTAACATAATATGAGAACCATGCTAGTTACTATAGTCTAGATCCTAAATTGTTGATAGTGACTCATCGTACATTTTCAGGTTTTTACAGGATTTGAAAATGCGGGGAGATGTGAGAAAGTGGCAAAGTAAAAATTGCTTCAAAACCTAAGTACCCAGCTGATTTCTATTCCATTTCTTGCCCTGCTTCATATGAATTATGAACCGTACAACCTACGAGTCACTATCTACAATTTAGAAACTAGACTGTAGACATTGGGCGCTCTGCAAATACAAACGAACTCAAAATTAGGTCAGCTAGGAATACTATAAGCAACTATACCTAATTTCACCTCTAAGGCTGACAAGCTGATAAGGTGACAATCCTCATAGATCTTTGGGAAATTTTAAGTAATAACTCTAGATTCACACGCAATAAATATCTATAATATATAATAGTGAAAATACAATTGGTATTGGTATCGGTAAGTATGAATGGTGACTGATGTGCTGCGACCTGATTAGATCTATTGTGCCCCATCTTCTTATGCTATCACAAGGTGTTCTTGTTTACAGCAGCCCTTCAAGCCTCAATTCCTTCAGAAATTTTAGAATTTTGAGGGGGTCTACTCATGGTATTTCTTCCACAGTCAGCTGGTACGATGTACAGCGTAACACTCCGTCAGAATGTGGTGGGGTGTTTCTGGATGTTCCCCACAGAATCTGCAGGTGCTGTCCTCCTCCAAGCCTAGCTTCCTCAGGTGTTCTTCAAGTCTGCAATGCCCCGTTAGAAATCCCGTGATTGTCTTCAGACTAGTTTCGCTGAGGTTAATCAGTGTTTTCGATCTTGCTCGGTTGAAATTGCCGAGAAGGTCTTTGGCCTGCCTCAGCCCTGGAAGTCTTGGCCAGTATGTTGCTCTCATTGCTTCTTCAGCTTTATTGAGTTCTCGGAAGTAAGATTTTCCCAGTCCGCAGAATGGTTCTGGCCCGATCAATGGCGTTGATGCGCCTTTTCGTGCCAGGGTGTCTGCTTGTTCATTGCCCTCCACTCCGATGTGCCCCGGCACCCAGAGGAGGGTCACCTTGTTGTTCATGCCTAGATCATTAAGTTTGTCTAGGCATTCCCAAACGATCTTCGAGTTGATGTTAGAAGAGCTCAACGCTTTGATGGCTGCTTAACTATCGGAGAGGATCACGATTTCCTTGTTCCGGTATTTCCTGTTGAGGTTGAACTGAATGCACCTTTCTATGGCGTGAATTTCCGCTTGAAAAATGCTGGGGAACTGGCTCTTGGGTTTGGAGTATTTGGTGCGAGGCCCAAAGACTCCTGCTCCAGATCCCTCGGAAGTTTTGGAATTTGAACCCGTCCGTGTACCATGTTTTCGAATTATTCCCCAGTGCTCGAATGGATTATATGTTCCATTCTCGCTTGGTGTTAAGTTCTGTTCGAAAAAATTTCTCGAAACTGAAATTCCTGGTAATTTCGTCAGTTGGGATATCGGCAAGGTGTGCACAGTCGGTGGGGTTGAGCCCCTTTCACTGTGTGCTTTCCCTTAGCCAACCTGAGGTTTGCTTCCCAAGCAATTTTGTATTGTATTCTGGACCTCTATACAATACAATGATATCAAAAATAATGAAATAATAAACATGAGGAATGAATATATACCTTACCAACAAATTATTTAATGATCACTCTGAAATATTAAAGATGACCAAACATTTCCAAAAAACGACTCCCTTCAAACTCGAATAAAAATGGTGATAGTGAAAACTACGGTCGCGAAAGCCTTATCCATTTTATTACAGCGAGAATGGCTTGACAGAGAATTTCCTTATGAAAGGATTGGTGGAAGAGGTGCTCAAATGGCCGGCCAGACCTCCAGAACGTACACCACTTGATGTCTTTCTCTACAGTCATTTGAAGACAGTTGTATACGATCAGAGAAGTCAAGCAACCGTGAGAGCGGTTATTGATTGGATGGCTGATACATTTTCAGTTGGAATTCTCGACCGTGCTTGGGATCTCGTGTTAAAAGGTAAGACCCTCGTCATTCTCAGCTCGCAAGAGTCTTCTGAAGACTTCTGAGTGTTGCTCGAAGGGATGCAGCCGGATGACGTTTAGAACAAATTCTGGACAAAAAACTTGGCGTGAATGGCTGTTTTTGCAATGAAAGCACGGTTTAATCATAATTTTTTTGTTTCATCTGGCTTCCAGGAATTTCAAATTCGCTGAAAGGTATATTTTATGGGTTTCGTTCATTGCAAATACACATTCTATAAACAAATGTCGAAAATTATTCCATGAATCAAGAAACAACAAACTTTTATATTAGCATCCAGCTGCTTGACTTGAAAGAGTTTTCTATTACAAATTGTTCTGTCTGTTTATTTGAATAATGCTTTTCAATTTGTAAAATATGTTGTATGCTTGTTATTTCAGGTGATTTGTGTGAATTATTGTACTTTTTTCGAAGTTAACAAATTAGAAAATATTCACCTAGCCAAATTTGTCGCTGAGATGATTTAGAGAGTGGTAAATAATGAATGTGCTCTAATACGGCCAGCTCCATTACAGCATTATATCGTAATTCATATACAGAGTATTTATTATCTTCTGGTTTTGTCCGCACATGGTTTGCATATCAACTGTCCGAAATGTCACGGTTTTTTTTTTGTTAAACTGTTTCATTAATCAAATTCTATTAAATTAATTAGGTTTTTTTTGACTGTTATTATATTTTGTGTTTTCATGTGGAACTTCGAATCCTTCCTTTCACGGGTCAACACAAAATTTAACATCGATATTTATTTTAAGTATGAAATTTCGGTAAATTGGATCATATTTGAAATAAAAAAATTATATGGCATGAAAAAGTTTGCTTTTGTATCCAGAACATGTGCATATGTAAAAAAAAGCATCGGAATTTTACTTTTTTTCTTTTTCAAATTTCTGGTTCCCACGAAAATCCTGTATTGTTGTTCAGAGAAAATCTTGAGAGCCGGAGAAAAGTTGTTCTTGAATTTCTGAAAGCTGTATGCCTCAGGAAACACCTACCGTATCAATTTTAAATATAACTATATTTGAATCAGTCTGACTTTATCCCAAAAAAAATAGTCTAATATTCACGTCAACGTTTATACTTTTTGGAACAATTATGTTACTTTGCTGGTTTTCAATACTCTTCCACTTATTGCAGAAATTATAGAATACGTTTCGGCTTCAATGAAACGCCTTCGGTTATATCAACTATACCACTTCAACTAATTTAATAATGTTTCGTGTGCTGAACTATTGTTTTGATTGGTGCAATGTGGGTGTTTTCAAAAACAAGGTTATTGTTGCATATAGTACAGTATTTTTTCTGTGTTACTGATGTTTTCGTATCGAACCAAAGCCCAACAACTCAAGTTTTGTTTTCTTGGACATAAGTTCCTCGGAAATAATTAATAAAAAAATATTTTTCGCAGCCGATTGTAATGCGTATTTTTACAACCAGCGCAATTGGAACAGATGGTTCATGAGGTGTTTGAAGTGCGAGTCTTATCTTCGCTGTTTCGGGATATCTTTTTGGCACCCGTTCAAGTGTACGCCCATGCACACGTCGTGCTGTCGATACGACCCTCGGAATGTTTGCCAGATGACGAATTCGTCAGAGATATTATGCGTTTTCTACGACTACGTTTCAGGAGTTTTGTTGTGGAGTGATATATCGAAACACTAGAATGTGTAAATTATGGGATATAAACAAATGCGAAAAACAAAAACTAGTTAACTAGTGATTTCCTAATATCTTTATAATTCGTCATAAGCTCATATGGTTCCAAGATTTTGAGAACTCGTATTCATTGAATGATGTCTTGGAGGATTTGGGACTCAGAGGTGTAGTAAGGCAGTTGATGGAAAGTTACCTAACAGGGCGAACACAGCAGGCAAAAGTAGATCGCTTCACTAGTACTGAGCGAATTGTAATGTATGGGGTACCTCAGGGTACTGTTCTGGGGCCATTATTGTTCATTCTTTACATCAACGACCTTTTGAATTTGTTTCGTAGATGACACTGCTATAATATTTGAATCGCATACCTGGGAAAAACTGAAAGAAATAGCTCTAAAAAACATAAAGTTAATAAAAAAAGGGTTTGACTATAAACTTCTTCCAATTAACTTCGATAAAACATTCTATCTGTCGTTTTCATGCTATGAAAACGCTAAGCCTCCCTATTCGGTCCTGAAAATTGAAGAAAACATGGAAATAAGGCAAAATGATTCGATTGGCCATAAAAATTGACAAACATCTCAGATGGAACGTGCACATTACAACACTATGTAACGCACTATGAGAAGTATCCTCTATAGATTCGAGTACCTAGCGAAATACCCAGAAGAAAATCATCTGAAGATGCATGCTCTAGTAGAATCCAGAATTACATATGGAATCATAGGATGGGATAGTGCACTCAAAGACCATATAAAAAATGTGGAAATATTACAGAAAACTTTTCTTAGAATAATTTCGAAAAAACCAAATCGTTACTCAGCTGATAATTTATTCTCTGCGTCTAAAATTCTTGATATCCGACATAATTACTTCCTTATGGCATCGTGCTCTGAAATGAAACATAAATTGAATCTTCATATATATGAACATACTCACAACACAAGGAAAAAAAATTGTACAAAACTCCTCTTGCGTCAAAATCTATAGGACATGTCTACTCTTGTTATAAAACTCTACCTCTGAAATCCTATTCTATCTATATCATATTCTATACTCTACATTTATACAGTATATTTACTGTAAATAAATATTATTAGTATTATTTGATGTATTGTTATTATAGACCCGTATACTGTCAACAGAGAATGGTCTCAGAAATGGTATTGGGCTTCACATTCATGTTTTAGATTGAATCGCAATGTGACTTCCATTATTATCGCAAAAACGTCTATTCGGCACCCCGTTGGTCAGTTGAAGACATCAAAATGTGATGCAAAATGTGACTCGAAATTCGCCCAATGTGACATTCCATTTATACTTCGGAATCGAATGCACATCAAGACTCTTTCGATGCAACAATGTGGAATTGAATGGGCTGGTACTTATTTGAAAATACGCTTCACCAAAATACGTTTCTCCTATATGTCTCAAACACTTCAGATTTAGTAGTCGCTGATGCTTCCACATGTATGAATGATTTTGTAGGTTATAATTCAACTCGCATGTAGTCACTAGAGTTATCTACTGAGAGTATCTTAAATTCTCTTCAAAGTGAATTCACTGCTAGGACAATAATTAATTGGCAACTTGAATGAATATGAAATATAGAATATTCAAGAAGGAAACAAAGCTCACCATGTTTCAACATAAATGATATAATATGTTGTTATGTTTTTATATGTATACAGGGTGTTCCAAATTAAGTCGGCACCATTGCCAACTCCGTTATTATTGATGCTACGAATTCGGTTAGATGGGCAAACTAGTAGTATTTTTAATGGCCTTCTCGACGCCGAAAACAAAAAAAAATTGACAGTCGCGTTTTCGAAATATTCCATAAAATGATATTTTTTTAAATGGAACACTATATTTTATCATGCATTTCGACTCAGAACTACATTCTTAATAACAAAGCTCCTATGACTTTTTTTCCTAAAGTTGAAAATAAGTCAGATTTGTCAAAAGGAAACATTTATAAAAATCGGATTTGATAAAGCGCTATGAAATATCGGGTAATTATTCAAAAACACCGCCTTCTGTTTGGTCTAGAGGCTAAGGCTCCTTCACCTCAGGCCGGCGACCCGTGTTCAAATCGTGGTCGAGCCATTTTTTCTTTTTTATGTGTTAGAGATATGGATTGTATTGCCAGTAATTTGGATACCGACTTTGGCTATATCTATTAAAAATTGTAGGAATTGTACATTTAATTTTAATCTAGTGAATAATAAAAGAAATGAATATTATTATAAGGTAATCAATGATCAATAAAGTGTATTGTCTGTATCTGAGATCTGCGTTTGTCGAAAAAATATTGTGTGTATTTCGAGCACAAAGTGTAATTACCGCTCTCCAAAGATTACCGCGCTCTGCTTCGCGTCGTGCGGTAACTCTCTTTGTTCGAGCGGCAATCCATCACTTTGCGCTCTAAACACACAAATAGCTATTTCCAACCGCATTAATATGACGCTCCAGCATTTTCTGTTCTGTACAAAAACGGCTTCAAAGTTATCATTATGGCAGAAATATTTGGATTCACAAACTAAACACGACTAGTGGAATGGTTTTAAGATGGAAATTATCGTTTTGTAAATTAATACCAAATAGCTCAGTTGTGTCAATTGACGGGTTTCAGGAGTTCAAATCCCAGCGCAATTTTTTCTTTTTACTGTCTTATTTTGCTGTTAGTAACAAAATATTGTCATTCGTATAAATACCAAAATTGGGTGTTTGGACAATCACGAGGTTTTATTCGCCAAAACAAAGACATTTTTTGTACTAGTGAAAAAAATAAATATTTCCACATAAGCCGCTCATTTTCAACTTTAGGAAAAAAAGTCATAGGAGCTTTGTTATTGAGAATGTAGTTACGAGTCGAAATGCATGATAAAATATAGAGGGTTCCATTTAAAAAAATATCGTTTTATGAAATATTTCGAAAACGCGACTGTCAATTTTTTTTTGTTTTCGGCGTCGAGAAGGCCATTAAAAATGCTACTAGTTTGCCCATTCAACCGAATTCGTAGCATCAATAATAGCGGAGTTGGCAATGGTGCCGACTTAATTTGGAACACCTTGCATACAAACACGTAATCTACTCCAGTTTATTCTATTTGTCGTAATTTTCTTGTAATCAGGTAGTGATTCTTATTACATCTCTCACACATACATGAATAGTAAGTTCACCATAGACAGCGAAAGCTTCGCGATCTCTCTTTGTGTTTGTGTCAGACTTAAATATTTATCAAACAATCTTATAATAGTTATTTATGATACAAGTGTTAAAAGTGGCATTTTATTTTGTGAGTGGGGAATATTGCGAAACGAGCGTTAGCGAGTGGAGCAACCCCACGAGCAAAATAAAATCACTTTTAACAAATGTATCATACAAAATTTTTTGTTCAACAGTTACTGCTAGTAAGAAAAAAACAAAAAAAAATAAGATCCCTAAGGATTCGAACACACGATCTTTGGATTACAAGGCTGACTGACAGATACTTCAAATATAATAAACCCCAACGCACTTTATTTATGAATGTCATTATTTGTCAGTGATGAAGGACATTCTACAGTTGGACTAAATACTACTTCGTTTGTAACTTCAAAAGGAATTAGTATTATCAATTGCGCAAACGACCAAATACATGTGTGAACTTTTATAAACGATTCCTCTTGAGTAGGTGTTCTGATTATAATATCTGATTGAAGTGTTTCTATTAGAGAGATCTATATTACTGAGTATCCATCATCTCATCTGTCATTTTACTTTTAACACTAGTGTTAAAAGTGATTTTGTGAAAACGTCAGTTTTTAGTTCATGTGTCAATGAATTAAAAACGTCATTTTTAATGTCAGTTGTAAAATATCTTTTTGTACAACTGACATTAAAAATGACGTTTTTAATTCATTGACACATGAACTAAAAACTGACGTTTTCACAAAATCACTTTTAACACTAGTGTTAAAAGCACTTTTAACACTAGTGTTAAAAGTAAAATGACAGATGAGATGATGGATACTCAGTAATATAGATCTCTCTAATAGAAACTCTTTAATCAGATATTAATACTATTATAACAATCAGAATCAAAATTACTTATAAATATGTATTTGGCAATTTGTACAATTTGTGATATTAACTGACGAAGTAACTGCAGAAGCTTCATCGCCAATCAATAATGGTGCTATTATTGAAGTGGGATGATCAAATAATGCTGGGAGAGAACTAGAACTTATACCAGGAAACATTTTATCAGCTATTTTATTTTTATTTTCAATGGAATCCTCGATATAACCCTCAGCTACAGTTGAGGACTTCCACCCGCCATGTCGTTTTATTGTAGTCAAATTTGCTCCTGAATTCGCTAACAGAGATGCTGAAGATCTTCGAAAGCAATGGCCACGTTTTCCTTGATTTTCAGTTCAGCTTTTATCATAGAGAATTTAGACCACAGTGTTGATGATTTCCATAACTTCGATTTTTCTTCGAAATAAACTAAAAGTACGCTTTCGCTGAACTTGCCTTCAACTTTCTTCAGTTGACTCCATTCGATGAATCCATTATAAGCAATATCATATTGTTGCCGTGATTTTTCAGGCAACAGATCTAAAGTTGCTCTGTTTGCAGCTTCTTGAATTTCTGGTGGAAGAAAATCATCTGAATCATCCATTCCAACTTCCATTATATTTATATTTGCAACAGTAATAGCTACGAACACAAAGAAGCTAGGATCGTTTATTAATTTGTGGTAACTAATAAACAACAACAACAACAAATTATTAGGCAGTTGTTTTTTACCTGCCTGTCATGCTTGCAATTTAGATTTGAAATACAAAATATGGTTGTCAATTATAAAGTCCATGTAGCTAGATCCGTAGAGCATCTGACTTGTAATCCAAAGATCGTGTGTTCGAATCCTTATGGATCTTATTTTTTTTTGTTTTTTTCTTACTAGCAGTAACTGTTGAACAAAAAATTTTGTATGATACATTTGTTAAAAGTGATTTTATTTTGCTCGTGGGGTTGCTCCACTCGCTAACGCTCGTTTCGCAATATTCCCCACTCACAAAATAAAATGCCACTTTTAACACTTGTATCATAAATAACTATAAAGCATCTTGTACTGTACTTGACGATGAATTTAATTTTCAGGTGAAATGGACGGAGCCGAGGCGAATTCTCAAGCGATTTTGGATTGGTCCAGGTTTTATGTACAGAGGGTGTTCGTACCGATCTTGCTATGCCTGGGCCTAGCTGGAAATACCATCACTGTGATGGTTCTGACAAGGTACATTATTATACACTCGACAATATTTCCTTGCTTAACAACCAATCAGTGGATTTCAAATTTTAAAATTCAGCCAATAGAATCGGAACTACAGTGAAAATATAGCTTGTCGCTGTATTTTCATGGTGATAAACCTGCTTAGTTTTTGTTTCACTACCTGTCAAGTGAAGATAATGATTTAAATTATAAACGTCAAATTTATGTGTTTTGACTAGTTCTTTATTTATCAATATGAGCGATCGTTGGGGACAAATGTCCATTGGTATCATAGATGGGGCCGTGGAAAAGAGTATTCCGTTGAATACGGCTAGAAGTAAAGCATCAATTACCAGGTGACACGATTTTTCTTCATTTCAAATCGATATATTGTCGTCATAAATATAATTCGTGGTATGATTAAAAACCTATAATTTTTTGGAATATCAATTCATTGGCAATCCCAATGCAAGAAAATACAACTCGTCCTGCGGACTCGGTAATAATCATACTACTTATTATATTACCCCTGATAATACTGAACACTGAGGGTTTATTGTCGAACTCAACAAATAAAAAAATAAAAACAACAGTTTGCACTAATCATCACGGTTAAGCCTTTATACCTACAGTACATTTTTTTTTACGTTTAAGATTATTTCACTACCTCGCTCTAAGCCTGCATACTTATAGTTCGTTAATCTCACTATAATTCTTAGTAGTCTGTTCACTTTATTTCATTCTTCACTAATAAGCCTTGATATACTTATAGTTAGTTCACTTCACTTATAAGCCTTGATACAGATACTTACAGTTTGTTCTCTCTACTTACAAGCCTTACTCATAGTTCGTTCTATTTAACTATAAGCTGTAATATATACTTAAAGAAAACTTTGCCTTTACCTAATTCTCATTTGCGAAAAACAAACGGCTATTGTCTACACAGTAAATTTCCTCATAAAAAACATTTCTCTTGAACCTAGTCTCAATATTTATAGCGGTCGTTTGGAAAAACTCCTATTATTTTGAAGATGACTTTATACTTTTTTAGAATTTTTTTACTTTGATTGTGATTAAAATGATGGCGTAGAATGCGGGAAAAATATTTAAAAAATTCTAGAACTTTCGAAAGTATTTTTTTTGCAGTTTCACCAGTTATGATAGAAAGAAAGATAAGAAAATGGCCTACAAGAGGATGTTATTGTCTGCTGGCCTAACAGTTCGCTTGTAGGTGTTATACGTGGTTTTATGTGCTAGGATGCCGAATTCGTGCGATACAATTTTTGTTGCACATTTATCTGTGTTTTATGGTACACCGTGTATCCGAACATATTCAAATCATATATTTTCGGAATCAGCATAAAATTTTGAGTATATCGGTGGTAATTTCGAGTGAATCTGATGACTTTAAAATTTTGGCGATTTTTAAGGCTGAAAATTCATTTTGTGCCGATCGACTCGAAAATCATAGCATACAGGGTGTCAATTTGAAAACTTCCCACCCTTAATATCTTCCTTCCAGTAAACAATATGAGTAATCGAAAAAACAGGTCAATTTTATTGTCAAGGGGGACACTTTCACGGACTATTTGTAGCCCTCGTGGTTCAACCTCCTAGGAGGGGAAGATGTTACCCTTAGAATTTTAAATGGGAAGGGGGGTCAAGTGGCACATCATTTTGATGGGCGTTCAATTCTTGTTCCAATGGTACCCTGACTTATTATTTTTTGATGAGCATTTTCCGAAAAATTGCGTTCTAAACTAACAGAAGTAATTATTAGAACGCCTATACTGAGATGCATGGTTTGGCCAGAACTGGTTAGAATATTAGGAGGTACCGTTCCAACCCTTGATTAGGGGTAACATTAGCCATTAGCTCCAAAAACGTTACATAAAAAAGTAGTCTAATAGGAAAACGTAGATGGTAGTAAAGTTGTGTTTATTAAATGCTGAATTTTTAAGTGTCATCGCAGAAATTGTACAGATAGCCTTCCTTTTTTGCTACTTCTGCTGTAAAAAGTTTCTGTTTTCCGGCAAAAAATTGGTTAGCAAATTTGAACTATGTGGTAGTATTGTGAATACCGTTGTACCTGTTGGGCTGTTTAGGAATTACTTTAATAAGTGTATAAAAGTGTAAAAATGGTTTACATTCTTCAAGACAGAATTGAAATGATTGTAATTTATGGAGAAGTTGGAAAGTGCGCACGAAGGGCGTAAGTCACCGGTATGTGCTTGATTTGGTGAATAAGTTTTACGAAACTGGTTCAGTGACAAATAAAAAAAGAAATAACCCCAGAGTACTAAATGAAGCAGCTCAAATTGAAGTTTTGGGAACATTTGCTGCAGAGCCCACGAGCTCCTTACGATCAGTATCAGAACAGACGGGAATGTCACGCGAGACTATAAGAAAAGCATTGAAAATGCATAAATTTCATCCATATAAAATGCAGATTCTTCAAGAGCTCCACGAGGATGATTATGATAGAAGAATAGAGTTTTGTGAAATCATGTCTCATCGAGTCAATACCATCCCTAATCTTCTGTTAAACATCTGTTTCAGCGATGAGTGTTCATTTTTTCTGAATGGCAATGTTAATAGACAAAATTGTCGCTATTGGAGTGACGAAAACCCACATATTTTTCGGGAAGGGCATACACAACACCCACAAAAAGTTAATGTTTGGGCTGGTATTCTTGGAAATGCCATTCTTGGTCCATTATTTCTGGAAGAAAACTTGACTGGCAATCTGTACCTTGATATGCTTGAAGAGACTATCGATCCTCTTATAACTCACGAGCTAGAAACTCAAATTGATGCAGAAGGTAATGAACTTTTGCAGGAGGATCTGTTACATTACCAGCAGGACGGTGCTCCACCTCATTATTTTCTTCCCGTCCGACAGTGGTTAAACGAGAGATTTCCGGGTAGATGGATTGGCAGAAGGGGAGCAGTTGAATGGCCTCCGAGATCACCGGATTTAACACCCTTAGATTTCTTTCTTTGGGGGCATCTTAAATCCGTTGTTAATAAAACACAACCTTCTGATATTGACGAACTTAAAAGACGAATTACAGCAGCATGCCAGTCAATTCCTAGTGAAGTTTTCCGTAATGTTAGAGGGGAGTTCGAAAACAGACTGTATTACTGTTTAGAGCAAAATGGACAACATTTCGAACAGCTAATAAGATAAGCGTCAGTAGATTTTATGTTGGAAATGTCTTTCTCGCAAATTAAATTTTATTTTGTAGAAGGAAAATAATCACCAAATAAAAAATCCCATGCGTAATAAATTTATTCCTGTCATTCAAGGGTTGGAGCGGTGCCACCTACTCTTCTAACCATTTTTATTAAAGGGAGTCAATACAATAATGCATCTCAGTATAGGCGTTCTAATAATTACTTCTGTTAGTTTAGAACGCAATTTTTCGGAAAATGCTCATCACAAAATAATAAGTCAGGGTACCATTGGAACAAGAATTGAACGCCCATCAAAATCATGTGCCACTTCACCCCCCTTCCCATTTAAAATTCTAAGGGTAACATCTACCCCTCCTAGGGGGTTGAACCACGAGGGCTACAAATAGTCCGTGAAAGTGTCCCCCTTGACAATAAAATTGACCTGTTTTTTCGATTACTCATATTGTTTACTGGAAGGAAGATATTAAGGGTGGGAAGTTTTCAAATTGACACCCTGTATACTAATTTTGGCATGCTGAATCGATTGGCGTTCGCAGAATTTGTCTGTCTCGATCCGATCGTCGGTTGAAACTGTTATCTAGACGTTGCAGGTGCCGTTTTCCCGCCAAAATTTGTTCTAATTTTTTCTATCTTATATTCGTTAAATTCAATCATTTTTCTATACGCCGACCGAATTTGAAATCGATTGCCAGTCAAACATAGATTTGGTGGGCGCTTTTACGAACGTGTGCACTTGGAGTCATGTTAAATTGATGGCGTAGAATAAGGGAAAAATATTGAAAAAATTCTAATATTTTCGGAAGTATTTTTCGTTGTCGGTTTTATGTGCTAGGATGCCGGATCCTTTTACATTTTTCGCATTTTGCGACCATAAAGAGACAAATTCGTTAAATACATAGGTATATAGAAAAAAAGCTAAGAAAATTTTCTACAAAATGATGTTATTTTTCGCGTACCTAACAGTTCGCTTGTAGGTGTTACCCGTAACATCCGGCTGACGGCTAAAAGCTCTGGTAAATTGTATGTTCAGCCCCCCCCCCCCCCAAAATGAAATCCTGACTGCGCCATTGCACCCGGTGCATGAATGAACAGCTATTGGTTTTTCGTCTTAGATGGATATTTCATTATTCGAAATAACGTACCCAACCAAAGTAATTTTAGCTCAAAAAAATGGGACTTGATAACTGTCTTTAAAAAATTTGGAAACACGCAGTAGTTTGTCAATACCTTCACTCATTGAATTTTCCGAAATGATTATATCATCTAAATATATAGTGATTCCGACAGCTCTAAGAGGATCAAAAATTGCAGACATAACTTTTTGAAACATAGCAGGGGTGCAATTTTTGACCATTCGCAATGGTAACGTGTACTCGTATCGTCACATTCTGATGTTATCTGCATGTCTTTGACTTGTTCTCCGTATCTTGGACTATAACGATACGTGTACTCGTTGATATTGCGAACGGTCAAAAATAGCCCCCCAGGAGCGTTACATAATCCAAATGGAACTCTTAATATTCAAAATTCCGTTTTGAAGTTACAAAAGCCGTTTTGTGCGAATGATCAGGGTAGAGGGGTATTTGATGGTATCCAGCATCTAGATCCATCGTGGATATTTATGTAATCACAAACCTTTATTAACATAGTGAAACTAACAAGAACAAAGTAAAAACATCAAAATGATTGATCGGCGCTCCGGGGCGGCTTAAATGGTATTGGTGGCGCATTCGCTTTCAGAGCTGCAGGGAAACCCGGAAAAACCTGCAACACCACATCATCTGAAGAGTTGGAATTCCTTGATAGAGAACTTCTAAAGAGGTCCGACGAATTGTGACAATCTGCTCTACGGTAAAATAGGATGTATGGTGTCTTCAAAGGCTCCAAAAGGTCCAGTTCCAAAGAAGGTATTCTATTTACGCAATTGTCATCAAATTTGTACCAGCCCGTTTTATCTTTGGCTAAGGTGTAATAGTGGCCAAAATCTGCTCCAGAACCAAAGTGAACAATGACTGCGTAAAGCTCGTAATTGCAGTCGGCTAGATTGGGGTGTTCTTCTAGCTTGATTCGTTGAAATAGTTTGATGCATTTTGATGAGTCATAACTGAAGAGCTTCAGAGTTATAACGAACAACCTTCTGAAGGTTTGTGCTTTACTACATCTTTTGAAAGACACATCGTCTCTTGTGGAGTCTAACTGAACATTCGTACCAGAGTTTTGCTGAACTTTGAAGTTTAGTTTGATGAATTATTTGATATTCGATTATCTTTGCATGTGTTCTATAACTTTGATCCAAAAAATCATCATCTATGAGTAACAATGGCCTCGAAAACCTTTCGTAATTTTGTGACGTTCATTTTTTTGAATTACAATTTACGACCTGTACTTGATATTCTAACAACAATCACGGGTTTCCTGCAGTGCGGCCAAAAAGTTAAAAGGAAATGTATGATTCAAACGCCTGCCATCTCTTCTACGAAATCTTCCTAATGATTAGAATCGTCAAACACTTGGCTAGCTCTCGCTAGTCGTAATTAGGATCATGCACGACAAGGATCAACTTTACCCTGATTAATAGGAAAACACCGACTTTTCGTTCATGGGACTTGTAGTAAATATCGCGCAAGTTGAAACGGCTTATGACAAATTCATTTATTTTCGAATGGTTAAAATAAGATGGTGTTTATTTTCGTGAAATGTGTTAATAACAAAACAGAGTTACACGTATGCTCTTCGGTAAAAATAAACTTGGCTTGAACCTTTTTCGAGGAAGAGCCGGCGCCAATGCGTACTCTCAACTTATTCATTGATACAGGGTGATTCGCCATCATTTGTACCTCTTTTATGTGTCGCGAATCGTATATAAGTAAAAGGATAAACGAAAAAAGACATATTTGGCAATTTTACTGATTTGTTCAGTTGAAACAGGGTAATGATTCAGGGACGTAAGTAGTGAAATTGTAATGAAGCATATTTTTTATTTCATGATTAAAATAATTCTTCGTTGAATCACCCTGTTATATTTAGGTTTTCACCATATAATTATCAACAGTAATTAAAAACAACAGTATTCACTTTCTTGCTTTGGGTTTCCACGATGTTGTGTACTGTAAAGAATTTCCTCACTCAAAACAGAATGAATACACTACAAAACCTAATTTATATGTACCACGGTTCTCTGAACTATTTCTATCCATCTTCAAAGTACGGACAGTCGACTTCCAGACTTCCCAACAGCGACGCGCATGGCCTCTTATAGTTAGAAACATAGGTTCCAGATCTTTCGAGAACACTGCCAACCTTCCGGGCGTATCTAGGCTCAAGCCACCGTTCTTCGTCCATAGGTGGCGTGATCACTCACGCCGCGTTATCATTTCGCTCTTCTCCACCTAGATGGCGCCAGGTCTGAATATTTCCGTGACAGTACATTACAGTTTTTTTTTTTCATTGACTTGTATGTTCTGGGTATTTTTATTATTATTTTTTATTTTCAGGCGTAGGATGAGGAGCTCAACAAATACCTATTTATCAGCACTCGCCATAGCTGACATAATCCAACTCCTCTTCGGATTCTTGCTATCATTTGAACACTACAACAACATACACGACAAGAAATACGAGTTATATTGGAGATTTTATGGACTCACCCATTGGCTTTGCGACGCGGCAAGTGAGTATCAGTCACTGCTTTCCATTGGGCTACTTCCTAGGCTAATACTACGACGAGCATTGAATTACATCTGACAGATATTTGACAGATATTTGTTTGTTATATGAGTTTAGTGAAACTGCGTTTTCACGAGGTTTGTTTATACTATTTTTTCTCATTTTGTTATAAATTTAGAAAAATTCATAGTAGGTACTTGTGTACAATTTTCGTAACCTAGTAACCGGACTCGGTTTGTTTATTTCCAATATCAGGCGCGGCGTTCATAAACTTACTCCGAGAGTAGATTAAGAGTATGGTCACGTGATTAGAAGTATATGTCGATGATAACCCCCGAATGGTCGTCCAAAAACTCTACAAAGAGTGCAAAGGGTCAATGACTGAAAAGTATAAAATAATTTCTCTTAACCTTATGAAGAATAAAACCACATACGGATTCCTAACGTTTTATCCTGAAAATTCATACTTGGCAACTTTTCATAGCTATTAAAATATTTTTAAGATTGGAAACGAAAAACATGAGTCACATGCACATGCAATACTTAACTATAAAGAGTGAATAGCTAGGTAGTTTGTTTGCTTCAAGCAAAGCCATTACTAAATAAAGGAGCTATACCAACTAGAAATCAGTAAAGTGGAGCACCTTTATCACTTTTATTGAAGAGAGCAGAAGAAATATAAAAAATACGGACAAGGTAACCTAGAAACCGGGTTACGTCGATTCCAGCGTTCTAACCTTCGAATCAATGCCGAATGTTTTTGCTCCTTTCTTTTTCGATTCCAATATGGAGCTTCTCACACTCAAATGACCGTATTTTTACATATTAGCGCATAATCGAAGTGATAGGCTAGTATTTACTTGATACTCAGGACCTCCACTTACAGTAGCGCCTCTGGCGGGAACGGAATCGTCCACGCCTGCCATTGCAGATTCCTTTGTATTTCAATTTTCCAGGTGGTACTTCGGCATGGTTGGCGGTTTCCTTCACAGTCGAGCGCTACATCGCCGTCTGCCACCCGATGAAAGGCAGAGTTTTCTGCACGGAACGTAGAGCCAAGAGTCTCATCGTCGTAGTCTACATCTTCTGCCTGCTAACCACCGCAACTACGGCGTTCGAGTATCAGCTGGACTTCAACGAGGACTGCATCGAACGATGCCCTTCGTCCTCGCCACAGCGCCAGCAACCTAACAACGATACAGGACTGGAAAACCTCCAGTTCACCGAAGCCAACTCCAACTACCCCTACAACGAGTACTTCAAGAACCAGCTCAAGCACATCCTGGCCAACTGTACGACCCATCCCCACATCATTCTATTGCCCATATTTCCCCACCCTGTGAACATGCCCGAATCGCGGATGCAGAAAAGGGCGGTCATGGAAACTCTTAGAGCCGGGAAGAACCTTTTGGATGACCCGGTTTCAGATGCAGAGCTGAACGCTACGCGACTAGACGAGGCGGATGTCTACGGTAACGGGAGCTCGGTGGAAAACAGGACTTGCTGTGTGGAGAATTTGACGGTGTACGTGGAACCGACGGAGCTGGGGAAAAGCAAAGCCTACACCGACTTCATTTACTGGTACAGCGCGTTGGTTTTCGGTATTATCCCGTTGGCGCTGATAGCGACGTTCAACTGTTTTTTGGTCAAGGCCGTTTACTTGTCGCAGAAGATGAGGAGGGTGATGACGAATTCTCAGGTTGGTGTAGACATTTCGATGTCTGACGTGTTCTTATGCGATTCTGTTGCAGGACAGCATCTCTTTTACGAACGAAAAAAGGATAACTATCATGTTGATCGGTGTGGTGTTCGTTTTTCTGATTTGTAACGCTCCCACAGCTTGTCATTTAATCTACAGCCATTTCCATAAGCCCAAGACTAAAGCACAGGAAAACGTTATGTTGAGTAAGTACTTATACATTTATAGTCTAAGAGCCGTAGAGAGGTAGACCTTCACCGTTCTGTTTAACGGATGAAACACACTTCTTATGGCGTTTTATAATTAATTTATTTCTTCATAAAAATTAGCGCATTGCAGAAAACTTGCATATTAGTTGTCAAAATTTCAAATTTCCAAACGGCGTACAGGACGAACAAAAAATGTTGGTGTCAAGTGTAAACTACCCCTTATTATTGACATTATCAAAAAGTTTATTCAAGGAGCTTGGTCAGAATCGAAACCGATATTCAAATTTAGAATCACAGTCAGCGTAGTTTACTCTTGTTCAAAATTCTATTTTTTGTTCCCCCCTGTACACCGTTTGGAAATTTGAAATTTTGATAACTCATATGCAAGTATTCTGCAATGCACTAATTTTTATGAAGAATACAATTTTCTGACAAATCGATAATAAAAAAGTTTTTCACATGGTGCAAATTTTTGATACTCACTGTATATAGTCTGGACTACATTTTGATAGGCAACCCATTTCAGGCGTATTCGTCTATTTATGAAACTTTATAAGAAGTAAGTTTCATCCGTAAAACAGAACGGTAGGAATATTCCAAATCTCTTAGTTTCGTACAGACCTGAACATCACGCCGAACGACAAACAGAACAACGAACCGAACGGCGAACAGAACACTAATTTGGACGGGGGGAACAACAAACTGAACGATTGAGTGGTTCCCAGAATTTTTTCAATAGTGCGCCGTTCACTCGACCCGTCCAAACCTGCGAACGCATTCGCGAGCATTTCCTTTGATGTCGGAGAGAAAACCGACAAGTGACGGGAACGCCGCGAACCGTTCGCCGAACGGCCAGGATTTGCGAAACTGTTTGCAAACGCGTTCGTAGTCCCGTCCAAATTAGTGTTCTGTTTGCCGTTCGGTTCGTTGTTCTGCTTGTTGTTCGTCATAATGTTCAGGTCTGTACGAAGCTTTACGCCGAACAACAAACAGAACAACGAACCCAACGGCAAATAGAACGGCGAATGGACGTATTCGATTTTAACGAGCCGAACAACAAACGGAACGTTCGAGTTGTTCCCCGAATTGTTTTCAGTAGTGTTCCATTCACTCGACCAGCAATGGTCTGTTCGTCGTTTCGTTTCGACCCGTCCAAACCTGCGAACGCATTCGCGAGCATTTTCTTTGATGTCGGAGAGAAAACCGACAAGTGATGGGAACGCCGCGAACCGTTCGCCGAACGGCCAGAATTTGTGAAACTGTTTGCAAACCCATCCAAATTAGTGTTCTGTTTGCCGTTCGGTTCGTTGTTCTGTTTGTCGTTCGGCGTGATGTTCAGGTCTGTAAGAAGCTTTATGAGTAGAGTTAGTATGAAAAGGAGCATCAAGCTTTTCAAAATTTGAAACGTCTGCAATCAGTAATTTAAGATACTTCAAGTTTTATTTATGCTGCCACAGGTAGTCTTGCTCATCAATTACAGTTTCTTGGTTCGCACCTATACTTGTAATTGCATTGTTATTTGAATTTATGTTTTTCCGTGCTGTTATTATATTATTATATTATATTGTTTTTGGTGGTTCTTGGAAAAGAAATACAATGTTTTATGATTAAAGTGGTCGTAAAGTTGCAGAATTGTATTATTTAATCGTTTACCAAGAATTAATTGATTTATTCAATAATTTACTTCCATGAAATCATACTGATAGTGATTATGGACATACATACAGAGTGATATATCAAATTTGCACCAAAAAATTAGTAAAAATTCAAACAATTCTCAACAAACTTCGGAATTCTAGTACGAATGATAAATTGCACCAAATTTCGCATGGAAATATCGTTGTAAGAATATGAGGGAGGCGCCTAAGGTGAAAAGCGTCTAGCCGTACCATTCTACTTTTGATCCCGCAGTTCCGCATTCGCGCTTGTTTGTGCTAGAAGCGGGGTGAACCGTCCAATATGGCTGCTCCACACGCCTGTTCTTTATGAATTTTGGAAAAATATTCGTTATTTCGTAACAATTTTGGATTTTTATTAGGTCTAGGTAAGGGTAGTCAGGTCAGGTATGGTTGGCTAGTAATTTAGGCATTTTCAACTCGGTTTGCATGCAAACTAATTCACGCATTTTCGACTGACTCGCAAGCTAGATTAGCTTGCTCAGATTAGGTTTGTGTGTCAATTGCGAGCGAAAAAACAAATTCACGCAGTTTCAACTCAGTTTGCCTTCTTGTTTTGTCATCTAAACACCCCGCCACAACATTATTCGAGTTGTGCGCATGTGGAACTGCGGCATCAAAAGTAGAATTGGTACGGCTAGACGCTTGTGTATAAGTACGAACCAAGAAACTATAATCAATGAGTTAAGACTACCTGAGGCAGCATGAATACAACTTGCGGTGTGTTCCCAATGCGGCATATGTGCTTTTCGCGTCGCGACGCGAATTGATAAATCGTGTCAAGAATTAGCCAATCAGAATGCGTGACGCGCGACGCGAAAAGCACAAACGCCGAATTGGGAAGTCTCCCTTACAGGTTGTTCACACTTGTTTGTCCAGTTTTAGGCAACTTCTTCAACATGATGATGATGCTGAACGCACCTTGCAACTTCCTCATCTACTGCCTGCTGTCGAAAAAGTTCCGCAGCACGTTCATGAAGATATTTTGGGAGCGACGCATCAAAGACAGCCAGCTCGACGCCGAAACGATTTTGCTCTCGTCGACGAAAAGCAAGGACCGCTTCAATCCCTACGCCCACGGAATCAGACGAAACGCGTCCGAATACCGCACTCCAAGAAACTTGGAGGTAAATATCTATTTGTTTAATAGGGGCAAGTACGTTAACACGTACAACATGCGCGTGAAAATTTGAGACGATGTGAGCACGACGCAGCGAAGTTTGCCGCAGCGGGTTTTTGCCCCGCCCCGTACGTGTTCATCGGTAATTTTCTTTTTTCTATTCCTTTAGTTGGTGTTTTTGGTAGATTTTCTAACATCACAGTTATATCCTCTGTTCATTCCGGGGGCATCCCCCAAATGTCCTCTGCGGGATATCCCTAGGAAGTCCCAAACATGTTCATGTACACTTTGGTACATGAAAGGGACGTACCTGGAATGTGTTGTTAGGATTGTTCGTCGCGATTAACAAGTAGTTTGTGTTTTCGCTTCATTAAAGATCAACAGAGTGGTCAATAAAAGAGAAAAAAGCAACCCTTGAGTGAGGGTAGACTCCTTTTCAGAAATTTCACGTAGGCGAATATTTTGTGTGAATGCATTTCAGAAGCATATAATAACAATAAGTTGTTTACCTGCATCTTATATATGCGAATACTCTCCGCAGTTGACCCACTGTATGAACGGATATATGAGCAAAGAGGGTCAAAGAAGGGGGTCGCTGGCTTCAAGGAGAACCTGCTCATTGATGTATTAGGCAGGACTCCGTGCAGTTAAAAATTTAAAAATTGTTAAAATTGTTTTTTAACAATTTTTTTTTTAACATGCGATTCCTGGCACTTTCTCTGGCCATCAGATAAAAATCTGAAGTCGCTGAGGATTCGAACCTAGCCGATCAGCAATCAATGGTTTTGAACGCTTCAGTCTCAACCACTGAGCTACTTGGCCCTTAGGAACGTGTATATAACTGCGGCACCCCCAGCAACCGGAGGCAGAAGGACTCCGATAGATTTGGTCATCATGTAGATGCGTGTTAGGTTTAAAGTTACAAAAAAATTGCTTGCTTCGTTTTTGATTGGCCACTCTGTCAAGTCTCGATGCTTCCTGTTTCATTTATTTGTCCAGAGCTTGGTGTTTTGGAAAGCTTCGTAGACATTTGAGTGAGAGGAAATTAAATAGCTGAATTTTGTGATGAGTAATTTCTTGATCTGTTCTAACCAGAACAAACTAACCTTAGGTAAACACTTGAAGCAGGCAGGTGTTGTAGGTAGGGTAAATTCCAGTGACGTTGTCAGTACACATAAGTTCTATTTGAAGGCAACTGTCCAAATAATTCAGTCCACTGTGTACAGTCACAACAACGAGATCTTTTTTTCCGTTTACTGATTACAGTCCACTGCAGGAATTGAAAAAACTGCAGTGAGAGGAAATTACATGTGAGCAAATAATCTGAGAGAAAATTTCCAAAGTGTACATAACCGGAGAGCAGAAAAGGACCAAAAGTTTTCATTCCCACGAGAAAAGTATGGAATGACATAGCATCGAACGTATCCCTTGCCTACAGTACAATCTGGATCGCAGACAGTTCGAGGTGGGAAAACATGTTCGGAGGAAGGATATACTATGGAAAGTACTATATATTCTACCATGCGGAAAACCCCTCATTATTCCAGGTTCATGTTAATGCTATACTCTTTTTCATCTCGATAATAGATTTCAGAGACCCATCGCAATCTACTCGGACAGTAAACAGCGATACTAGCACTGAGTCCAACAAGATCACATCCAAGCTGGTGTCCGAGTGTAAAAACGCCTGTAAAACCTGACGAATCGAACTCCTATGGGTCTCAGGACACTAAGGTGTCCTCAGAAACAGGAAAGCAAACGAATAGCCGAGGATACATCAGGAAAACTCCAGTTGGACCAGAACCCGTTCGAGGAATCCATACAATCTATCTGGCTGTGAAAAACTGCTGCAAAAACAGTTCATTGAAACAAACCTGGATATACTTGACATGATAGAATCGAAGCTCCATATGATAAGAAAAGACCTCAAAAGGAAAAATCTTTCTCTTGTTGGATGATATCTCAAGCGAATGACTGGACTCCTAATAGGACTACCTGAACAGACACCTGGCCCTCTTAACAGAATCGTAGGTGCGCCCTCTGTATATGATGCCTGCAAGATGATGAGACTTCTTCACACTTCCTCACAGAATACCCTGCACCGGTGCATCAAACGAAAACGTTTATACTGAACCCAGAGCTGAGACGTTGAAAAGGTTCAGCTAAGCAAGTCGCTGAATTACATCAAGGATGCTGGCATGCCCAGCTTTTTTTTTGAGTTCTGGTTCCCACGAAAAGTAAAATCCTCTATTGTTCAAAGAACATCGTGAGAGCCAAGGGAAAGTAGGTAGGAATTGGTGTTCCTGAATTTTGTCAAGGCTGTATGCCTCAGGGAACACCTTCCGAGGCAGCGAGTTCCAAAGCTTTGCCGTTCCGTGGAAAAACAAGCCCTTGGCAGCTGATGTGTGAGTTGTCTCCAAGGTGACGGCATATAGATGTGAGGACTGAGCTCGACAGGTCAATCTCGATGAGACCGCTATCGGTGGAACAATTGCTGATATTTCGGAAGAGCATCGTCCATGAAAATATCTGTAAAACACAGACAGATCGCCAACCTTTCTGCGTTGTTCCAGAGAAGTGAGCGAGCTTGTTAGCGAAGTATCACCGACGAGACGAATGGCTCTCTTTTTTGGACCGAATCTAAAAGTTCCAATGTGTGTTTAGGTGCTGTACTCCATATTTGGGAACAGTATTCCAAAACAGGTCGAATCTGTGCCTTATAAAACATAATCAGTTGACGAGAAGTAAAATAATCCTTGGCGCGAAACAGAAAACCGAGTTTTTGAGAGGTACTCTTGGCAATGGACCTCATATGGTTCTCCCATGAGAGGGTACTGCTGATGGTAATAGCTTGGGTTTTATTCGCATTAAATTCCACCAAATTGTTGAATCCCCATTCTAGCATTTTGACTAAGTCCGTCTTTATTTCATTAACAATTCGTTCCCGTTCATTCTGCATTCACTGGCTCTTATCGGAGCTTTGGAAGAGAAAGCGGTATGAAGGGTTCTATCATCTGCACTGGACACTGGACATGAGGTAGCTCCCAAAAAATCATTGATGTGAAGAAGGAACAGTGTTGTTGCTAGAATGGATCCTTGCGGAACACCAGCATTTATTGGTAGAGTATCAGATGATACCCCATCGACCACCACGCGGAGAGATCGGTCTGAGAGAAAGCTAGACAGCAAAGAACACCACTGGGGAGGCAAGCCATAAGATGGAAGTTTGGCAATGAGTCCTTGGTGCCAAACGCGATCGAATGCCTTGGAGATATCTAGTGCAACGGCCAGTTTCACCTTATTTTTCGAAAGATTGCTGTCAACTATGTGCGACATAAGCAAGCAGGTCACCGGTTGATCTCTGGTGCCGGAAACCATATTGTCGATCATTGATACTTCCTGAGCGTTCTAGATATTTCATGAACTCGATGTTGATAGCCTTATCCATGACCTTCGAAATAACAGATAGTAGTGCGATAGGTCTGTAGCTGCTGGGTAGGTTCTTATTCCCTTGTTTAGGGACTGGTTGTACCCTTGCAATTTTCCAGTTGGACGGAAATACCCCCAAATTATAAGAGAGGTTGAATAACTTGCAAAAAACTGGTGTTAGTTCGGGAGCTCCAGCGTAGAATTTGCAGCAAACATGTTCGCAAAGATATTGGCTTTCTCCTGAGCGTTCGTTGCTAGTGTTCCATCTTCCTTCGTTACGTGAGGAAGTAAGCCGAAAGTAAAATTTCTTCCAACAGCTTTGGCAAATGCAACAGGACCCGTTAGGACACTCAACGAGATTTGGTCGTATCTTGGCGTTGTAAGCCTCTTCCGAAGATTCGATGGTCTTCTTGCAGATATTTCTTGCTTCAACATATTCCGATCTAGTCTCAGTGACCTGAACTCAAACATGTGGGTGGCCAAAGGGCCCATGAGATACCTACTTGTAGGAGCTTCAAATCTCATCCACCGGTGCCAGTAAGTGAGTAAGGCAATTTCTGATTAGATAGTGGGATACATTTCCGCTTTGAGAGATTAGTTTCACTATAACATCTAATCAGGCAACCCCTTTGTGTATAAAACCTAGTGTTGCCCTCATGGAAACTCGTAGACATAACCATGCCAGTCTCAGCAACCGTAGGCATAAGGTCGCCCATTTATTCTGATTGGCTGACCTTAAACTCCCATTTGTCATAATACCTTGGACCCAGTGGGCACACGTACGTTTTTCAAACGTGTTATAAACGTGGCATTGGTTAAATAAACGTTTTTGGTTGAAAATATTAACGAAAATAATTTATTGTAATCTTCAACGTTGAAAGAATACGTTATACAACGTTACAACGTTACTTCCTCAACAACTCGTTAAATATACGTTTAACAAACGTTATGTTAATTCAAAAATAATTTTTAATGAAACTGGCTTTATGCGATTCATTTATCAATGTTTATGATACGTTCCGTATCCTTTTGTTTGGTCAAAACAATGCTGTTTTATTGAGTATCTTCGACGTTCAAAAAACCTAATTGAAAACGGCAATAAGGCGCTAATTAGTAAGCAATTGGTTAATATACCGTTGTTACATGCGACATTTTTTCGTTGAAAAAACGTTCGGTTTTCAGCCATTTCACAACGTTATTTCAACGTCCCTGTGCCCATTGGGGAGCATTGTAGATGGATGGGAGTAAAAAGAGTAAAACATCGGTTAAGAACGACTATCGTTTCTCTGGACATACACTCTCTGAACTTCGCTGGTTCTATCCAATCCACTCTAATGAAACACGGCAGACATTTTACTCGGAAGTCGTCCGCTCAGGGCACATAATTCTGAGGCTCAGTTGCCTCTAACTCCATGAATTTGAAGGTTTGTAAGGTGAATTATACCAGCGTAACTTGCATCAGACAGAGGAGTGTTTGGGATGGGGGGTTATCCAAAAAGTGGAATTCGGCTCTCAAATGAATAAAAGGCCACTTCGAATGTTTTTCTGGACACTTAAAAATAAACTGCATTAACAATTTCGTTTCTTTTGTTTCAGACCCAAAGTTTGACGAGTATTCCCAGATCGAAATCGTTAATAACACGAACTGTGGGCAAAGCGAAATCAACTGATTTGAACGTATGAACTATGTTAGTTTGAAGATAGCGTGAATTGAAGTATGATCCTGTTAAGGTATTTATATCTCGATCAGACTCCTTAAGGTGCCTCACCTACCAAAGAGAATTTGCTCATAGTTTTCGAAATGTCCGTGGATATCAGACATAGTTGCGCAAATCTGCAAGCGGGAGATAAGAGACTACGTCATTTTTTTCGGATGCTGTATATTTATTGTATTTGTAAGAAATCATATATGGAAAAGGTAATGTAAGAAATTGTAAAGAAAACAGTAGAGTAGCGGTCAGAATTCTACCAACGGAGTTTGTTCCGTTTGTTCTGGGACGCCCTGTATATATTTTATTTAAAATGTTTTAGAGAATTATGTATCTGTTCGTGTATGTACTTAATTAAAGTATAATATTGATTTTGTAGTAACTGAACCTTTCAATAAACATATCGATATTAAATGTTTTGACGTTTTACTGAACTGGAACTTTTTTTTATTAAAAAGTACGCAAATACAGTTAGGCGAACGACGCGAAGCGGAGTTCATATAAGTTTTGCGTGAGGAAAAGGCACTTTGCGCACGTGTTAGGAATAACATTTTTCCTACGAGTTTCATATCAGATAACAACAAAATAGTATATTACATTACGAGTGCGGAAAGTGACAAGTAATGTACACTATTTTTCCTACGACAACCTATTTTATTAAACAATATGTAAATATCAGGTCGTGCATATTGAGTTGCCTGACTAATCTTACGTTTTATTTGTGACAGTTTATGTTTGAATATTGTTTCTATGAAAAGTGCACATGAATTTACAATTACTTTTATATTAAAATAAAATAATAATGTGCCCGCGCCTGGCTCTCTGGTTTTAATACAGGTGTTCGTATTAAAACCAACTACTGAAATAATTATAAATTAACAGTTTTAAGCTTTCGTTGCTATCCCTTGATTACTTGAACTTTAAAAATAGCAAAATTTTGTTTTAATAAAATGAAAATATAAGAAATATCTTAATTAGATTAATGTAAATCGACTTATGCATGTCTCTGAAAGTGCACGAAATACTAAACTTAGTAAAATCCCAACATTCGGAAGTCCGGTGAATCTCGGACTTCGAAAAAAATTGGACAGAATAAGTGAAAGTGTGGGTAACGTTGGACGAGGAAAATTTCGCCACGCAATTGGGAAGTGTGGTGAAATCCGGAACTTCCTCTAACGAAATGGAAGGTGTTCACCACACTTGCCAAAATGAAGAAATTGACAGCAGATATTCTACAACTTCAAAGGAAATGAATGAAAAGAATTCGCTAACAGTTCAGACCCAAGTGCAGACAGCACTTAACACACAACCACTTCCGAAACCGGCCGAAAATATGTCTTGTATAGACGAGAAATGGAAACTGCTGTGGAAGAGAGAAATAAATCTAAGTCCATAACAAATCAACAAGATCGGGATAAAACCGAAAGTGTGGCGAACACCAAACCTCCAAGTCAATTGGAAACTGAGGTGTAAGCTGGACTCTGATCGAATCCCAATATAATTATTTTAAGAGTGGTAAATCTACAGCGTCGTGCGTCAACCTTTCCTACTCTTCAAAAAAGTATCATTTCACTCATTTGATTACCTACGTAAATAACTATATATTTTATTTTATAACCACCTTAATAGTAATCATTAACCGTTATTGATCACATTAATCGAGGTGTTTTGCTACCAGAGTTTGAATCATCTGCTTAGTTCTGAACTGGTATGAACTAAAAAAAAATGTACTCGACACTCGATAGAGGCGTAAAGGAATTAAATTCCATTCTTTATTCTTATGATGTTGGATGAAATTTTTTAATAATTAATCTATACAACCGCCATCTAGTAGCCAATAGTGTGAGCTTTGCGACAAAATAACCATAATGAAACGAAACCTGTGAGAATCACTCTGCAATTATTTCGTTCACTTGAGTTGAAAGCTTCAGATAGCGCCCAGTAGATGACAATACCAGTGTCAACGGATTTTTTAGAAAAGCCTTAGTTTAGTGTCCAGTGTTTCAAGAAAATTATATTTTGCCTTGGCAAAAATAACTCAGACGAGAATCTCCCAACCATGAAACCTTTATCATTGTTGAGGTGACGAAATAGTATAATGTGTATCTAGTACTAAAAGCAAATTACATTACCGGACAACAATGTCAATAAGCAGTGAAGTTTGGGAATGGGGTGTTACTACGAGGTACACATACCATTTTTTCTGAAATTGCAATCAACTTATCGTAAATTAAGACATTTTTATAAATGCTTAACAATTTTTGATTGATGTGCTAGAAAGAAAAAATAAATAATAAATAAATAAATTTTCAAGTGTTATATTAAAAAATTTCAAAAGGATATAGAAGAATTTTTATCATATGAAATTTTACTTGAAAGTTAATTTTCTTCTTTTAGGCGCATTTAAATTAAAGTTTTTTTGTATTTTTTTTATCAAGATTATTTAGCCGTGAATTCGTTTTCATGAAATTCGTAATTGAAAATTGACTCAAACCTCTTGACCGTCCCCTACACCTATTAAAATTTCAACAAATAGTGATATAGTCAATTCTCAGTTCACCTACTGAAAAAATTGAGTCACAAACAACGCCTAAGAACCCAATTCCAGAAGAAAAAAAGTCAGGATGATGTCGGGATCTCGAGATCCCGAGTTAGAAGTCAGGATCCCGAGTTAGAAGTCAGGATCCCGAGTTAGAAGTCAGGATCCCGAGTTAGAAGTCAGGATCCCGACTTAGATGTAGGGATCTCAAGATCCTGAGATAGAAGTCGGGATAAGTCGGGATTCCGACTTAGATGTCGGGATCTCGAGATCCAGAGGTAGAAGTCGGGATCTCGAGTTAGAAGTCAGGATCCCGACTTCTATCTCAGGATCTCGAGATCCCGAGTTAGAAGTCAGGATCCCGACTTAGATTTCGGGATCCTGACTTAGATGTCGAGATATCGATATCCCAATATAGAAGTCGGGATCCCGAGTTAGATGTTGGGATTCCGACTTAGATGTCGGGATCTCGAGATCCCGAGGTAGAAGTCGGGATCTCGAGTTAGAAGTCAGGATCCCGACTTCTATCTCAGGATCTCGAGATCCCGAGTTAGAAGTCAGGATCCCGACTTAGATTTCGGGATCCTGACTTAGATGTCGAGATATCGATATCCCAATATAGAAGTCGGGATCCCGAGTTAGATGTTGGGATTCCGACTTAGATGTCGGGATCTCGAGATCCCGAGGTAGAAGTCGGGATCTCGAGTTAGAAGTCAGGATCCCGACTTCTATCTCAGGATCTCGAGATCCCGAGTTAGAAGTCAGGATCCCGACTTAGATTTCGGGATCCTGACTTAGATGTCGGGACATCGATATCCCAATATAGAAGTCGGGATCCCGAGTTAGATGTTGGGATTCCGACTTAGATGTCGGGATCTCGAGATCCCGAGGTAGAAGTCGGGATCTCGAGTTAGAAGTCAGGATCCCGACTTCTATCTCAGGATCTCGAGATCCCGAGTTAGAAGTCAGGATCCCGACTTAGATTTCGGGATCCTGACTTAGATGTCGAGATATCGATATCCCAATATAGAAGTCGGGATCCCGAGTTAGATGTTGGGATTCCGACTTAGATGTCGGGATCTGGAGATCCCGAGGTAGAAGTCGGGATCACGAGTTAGAAGTCAGAATCCCGACTTCTATCTCAGGATCCCGAGATCCCGAGTTAGAAGTCAGGATCCCGACTTAGATTTCGGGATCCTGACTCAGATGTCGGGATATCGATATCCCAATATAGAAGTCGGGATCCCGAGTTAGATGTTGGGATTCCGACTTAGATGTCGGGATCTCGAGATCCCGAGGTAGAAGTCGGGATCTCGAGTTAGAAGTCAGGATCCCGACTTCTATCTCAGGATCTCGAGATCCCGAGTTAGAAGTCAGGATCCCGACTTAGATTTCGGGATCCCGAGTTAGATGTTGGGATTCCGACTTAGATGTCGGGATCTCGAGATCCCGAGTTGAAGTCGGGATCTCGAGATCCCGAGTTGAAGTCGGGATCTCGAGTTAGATGTTGGGATCCCGACTTCTATCTCAGGATCTCGAGATCCCGAGGTAGAAGTCGGGATCTCGAGTTAGAAGTCAGTATCCCGACTTCTATCTCAGGATCTCAAGATCCCGAAATCTAAGTCAGAATGATGTCGGGATCTCGAGATCCTGAGTTAGAAGTCAGGATCCTGACTTAGATGTCGGAATCTCGAGATAGAAGTCGGGATAAGTCGGAATTCCGACTTAGATGTCGGGATCTCGAGATCCCGAGTTGGAAGTCGGCATCCCGACTTAGATTTCGGGATCCTGACTTAGATGTCGGGATATCCCAATATAGAAGTCGGGATCCCGAGTTAGATGTTGGGATTCCGACTTAGATATCGGGATCTCGAGATCCCGAGATAGAAGTCGGGCTCTCCTATGCCTTCGTACAATTCTCAGTTCATCTACTGATAAAATTGAGTCACAAACAACGCCCAAACAACCCAATTCCAGAAGAAAAACCGAACCGATCTTCCTCCGCTCTGCGATCGAGCTCGCAATAATCTTCCTGCTACCTATAAATTCCTGCTGCCGCCCACCGGCCCACGTAACGCGTATTCCGAGAACGGCTTTCAAAAGAACCCGTCTCACCTGCACAGATTAATACCTGTTTCGGCGGTTTGCATATCTAATTGTTGTTAAAAACGCCCACGCCGCCGTCCCGCAGAATCCGCGAAGCGGCGCATGCGCGCGCAGCTGAGTAACCTACGCGCCGACATTCGAACGTCGGACGAAGCAAAGCCAAGTCGATCTCGTAATAGAATAGCTGGCCGTCGAACGAAACATCCGACGACGTCTAGTGTGCCGCGGCGCGAGTTTCTACTGTTTTGTGTGTTACAGGAATAGCAAGCCGGTTTGGCTGAGTTTGCGGAATTGGGTGAGTCTAGCAGGATTTTTGCCGTGTAAGGAGTTCGGCGGATTGTACATCTGCGAATTGTTTGTGGGTTTCGGCACATTCCGGGTTGAACTACTTTACTTTTTGTCCTTCAATTCAGTTATTTTTCTGTCAATAATTCGTTATATAGTTGAAAAAAAAAAGAAGTGAAAGAGAGCTAAGAAATAGGAATATAAATATGAAGTTTAGGGATAAAATACCAGTGAGCTTGTCAAAAACAGTCGTCTGTCATTAAATCTCAGTAAATTTGATCTCAGAAAGTGTTCTCTCACAATTTCATTTCGAACAAGTTGCCTCGTCCAATTTGCCATCATTCAATTCGCTTTCAACAAAAAACCTCACCGTAGACATTTGAGCGCGAGGAACTCAAATACATACATTTCGTGATGAGTAATTTTTTGGTCTGTTCTAACCAGAACGAACTAACCTTAAGTTGGTGCTTGCTTGGGCACGAGAAAATCAACCAAATACATTTTGTGAGGAGTCATTTTTTAGTCTATGCCAACCAAAACAAACTAACCTGACGTAAACACTTGAAGCAGGTACAATTACAACTTGTATGGTGGGTGGGGTCAATTTCAGTGGCGTTGTCAATACACTCCTCTTCAAGAATAGCGTGTAAACTCCGGTCTGCCTAGCTGAACATTGCCAATGTCAGGAAGGCTCCTAAAAAATGAATAAAGAGTATTATTATTATTATCATTACTATTATTAATATAAATTTCATTTCTATATTGGCTAATACCACGACAGACATCGAATTACATCTGACAGATATTTGTGGAACGTTCTTTCAAGAAGACCCAGTTGCAAATGCTTATTATAATAATATAGTAGATTATCCTACATTCGGCTGGGGAAGACCACCTGCAGACGCGTTTCGCGTTTTTTGTCGCTCGTCAGTGACAGGGTAGGTCGGACAACATTAGAGTCGTCCTGTCCCAGCCTAATGAAAGTTGTAAAGTATCATTGTTTTTTTCAAAAAAACTACTTGATTTACAGTCCCTTCTTTGGTTGATATACTTTCTGGATCTTTAAGCACATGGATTATCTGTTACCTCCTCATAAACCACTAGTGTCTTGCTAATTTCTTTGTTGTAATGCGTGATTTCAACCTTGCATCCAATCTAGGTACTTATCCCACTAGAATATTTTTGTTTATTTTTTTGCCTTGTTTTCTTAGGACAGCTTTTCATTGCCTTTTCTAACTGGTTCAATACCCCCTCAAGACTCCCCTCATTCCATAAGTTCTCTTCTCAAGAGACTCACTGAGTGACTTGATTACTTATACTTCGGACGGTGTTTTATAGTTCTGCCGGTAATTACGTTGTAATTACGCGCGGTCGTGTAGCGCGTGCTTTCGCGCTAATTATTCCTCCAAAACGGTCCATTAGCGGTCTCCATACGTTTTAGATTTCCACGCTCGGTTGACTGAGGACACCAGTGACTTCGATATAGGCGGTTTCAATAAATTTGCGCTTGTTTTTCTCTATGAAGAACATTAGCCTCGTCCCAAAGAATTCGATGGTGCTCTGTCCATGCGTGGTCGGCAATTCCCGATTAGATAGATAGAGAAGAACACTGGTTCAAGCGCAAATTTATTGAATCCGCCTATATCGAAGTCAATGGTGCCTTCAGTCAACCGAGCGTGGAAATTAAAAACATATGGAGACCGTTAATGGACCGTTTTGGAGAGATAATTACCGCGAAATCATACGCGCCATAAGACCGCGCGTAATTACGACGTAATTACCGTAATTACCGGCAGACCTATAAAACATCGTGCAGATTCTAAATTTGTCAGTATTCACCTGAAGACGATTGCAGATTCGAGCAATTGAAACGTAGTGAAAAAATTGAAAGAAGTAGAAATATGGAAGTCTGAAGTACAAGTTATTAAGTTACAACATCGTCTACAACCTTCAAAAAAAATCACTGAGTGACTTTGAGTTGACTAAATTAAATTAATAAATCTTTAATGAAGCAAGATTTTAATGTGATTAAGAAAATATGTGGCACACGCTATATACGACTAACTCAGAATTTCAAAATATCTTTCGAGTTGCTCTGTGTATGGAAATTTTGGTAGGTATGATCGAAGATGAGAATATTTTGAGTCTTTCTCTTCGACTCATTCTTTGGATTGTATATGTTTCAAATAAACACTTTGCTTCAGATTATTCGTTTTTCTCAATAACTTTTCGATTCTGCTCTACTTATGAATGATTTGCGAATACAGATTGGTGTCAGGATCATCTCGTGGAACCGACGAAGTAATGGAAATCTAAAATTAGCCTATTTCAAACAAATATGCGCCATATTTTTGTGAAAAATCGGCAGAATGCCAGATCCAAAATTAACGCTGATAAAGTAATTATGTTAACAAGTTTTCTAGTGTTAGGAAAATATTGATCAGTTGTTTCGAATGTTGTTAACTCAGAGCGCATAAAGTATTGATTGATTTTTCTGAATTTGATGATTGTTGGTATTGCTTTTTGTTTTAAAGTATACACTCGTTTTTTTTTATTTCTCAAGTGAAAGTTGAGAACGATTGTAGATACTAACTATAGGAACGACGTGTAGAGAAATGATTTCTCTCTTATTTGGGCAATGGAATAGGCGAGGACACAAAATATTTTTTTCTACGTTCATGCAAAAAACAAAACTTTATTGAACTATATTTGGTGGAAAAACTCTCTTTATTACACTCTTTATTGCACTCAGTGTCTCTTTATTGCACTCAGTGTCTCTTTATTGCACTCATTTGTCATTCTACTATAGCGTTCTGTCATCATGACAGACATAAACTTTCAAATCGACGCCAAATTTAGCCCATTTTCTTTGAGATTGTATTACGTTTTAAATAGTTGCATGTTTCATCATATTCATTATATAATGGACTATGAAATTACTAGAAAATGCAATTTGTTAAAAATAAAATTATTTCCTTCGAATATCATCTGAATTACACAAAATGTTTTTGAATTACTTTTAGCAGATAGATTTAAACAAACAATGTCTTCCTTACAGTTTAGTGCCACCTAAATGAAACATTTTCTGGTTTTTGCATGAACAGAAAAAATATTGTATGAAACTCGTGCAAAAAGAGTTTATTGCACTCGACGTGAAATTGTTCAACGAGGCCATTAGGCCGAGTTGGACAACACCTACTTTTTGCACTTGTTGCATAAATAACTATTAATGGGTTCTACAGCTTATGAGCACTCTTGTGACAATGTTCTCTTTTTTGTTGAGTTGTCTGAAACATGAACCAAAATATTTAAAGTTCATAAATTCAAATGACTTCTTTTCAGCGCCGTTGTGACGTACTACCCCGAGCAACCAATCCCACTGTTGACAGCGCCAATTAATTTAGCAACGTTGCCATACTTATGTTATTCTATTGTCGACAGAAAAAAAGAGATGTTATTACCATTGATTTTATGAGATAGGCAGAGACAAAACTGTCGACTATAGAATTCTGTGGTACACGGAATCCCACCCGAGGTTTATGGGTTTGTAGCTCAGAATAATAAAAGACCATAGAGATGCCTTCTCCATTCTTGTCTGAAAGGCAACATAACTTTGTTTGCAAGCGAGGGCCTTATACATGTTAAGTCCGTATTCAATCGGGTAGTTTCGTGTAGTCAAACTCTGAAATACCTTTGAGGCGAAATAAAAAGAAATGACTAGCTTTCTCTCTCGAACATCATTTTTATGGACCACAATAATTTACAATATCAAAACTATCGAGTTCTTTGTTTATATTCAAACACATGACAGATCCAATGTTCACGGTGGTTTTCACACCTTTCAAATTCGCCATCGTCGTTTGACATTGGGAATAGTGTCTTCTGTCACTTCTCTATGGTTTTATGTTCTCTGGTTTATAGTTTCAGAAGCTTGGCAACGTCGACGTTAAACGTTAGAATCAATTAGTAGCCTCAAAATTTGCTATTTTTCAGAACGAAATTAGACCAGCTGTAATTGAAATTTGACTGAAACAATATTTTCTGGATACATTTATATATGCATTATGTATTTTTTCGGCAACCGTCCAGGAAGTACCTACTTCCCGGACGATGTTTCTTTGAGAAAGTATCACTTCCCGGACTAGTCCGGAAAGTACGTACTTCCCGGACTAGTCCGGAAAATGCTCGAATTTCAATATAAATATTAATATAAATAAGAATTGGAATGTTTCTGTGAGTACCTATCTTCTGTTCGCATTTCGATATTTAATACAAATAAGAATTAAAATGTTCGAAATTTTTTCCACAAAGAAATATAAAAAATAAATGTGTCTCAATTTGTTATTCTACACGGTTGCCGAAAAAATTGTGTACGCAACACGTCCGAAAACAGTGTTTTCCGGACTTGTTACGTAAATTACTATTACAACAAATTTTGAGCACAAATATTTTTTCGTGTCCTCGCCTATTCCAAAACAATTTCAGTCAAACTGTCAATCAGTTTCAAACATAAAGATGCTTTGAATGAATGAGTCTGATGCCTTTGAGTAATGGAGTAATTCTATTATTTCTATATTCTTAGCAGTACCAGCGCACTGTATAGTGTATAGCATTCAAAAGTAGTTTTTCTACTAGCGTGCGGAAAAATCCACTTTTCCGCACTCATTTTAGTTTTGAAAGAGTCACTTTTCCGCACTAGTGTGGAAAAAACATTTCAGTGCGGAAATGTTCTTTATGTTAACTTTTGGGTGTTTTTTCCGCAAGTAGAAAAAATAGTGCACCTAACACGAGCGTAAAGTGTCTTTTCCGCACGCGATTTCTAGCCGAAATCCGCTAACGCGTCGTTCGGCCATCTGCAATCGCGTGCGGAAAAGTATCACTTTCCACACTTGTCAGGTACACTACACTATTTTTCCGCTTCTAGAAAATAAGAGGTTCCATCAACAACTTCATTTCTTTCAATAATGTCACGAAAAATACGTAAAAGCTCATTTTATAAATGCATTGTTGCCAAAAGTGCAAAAGTTTCAAAGAAACCAGGAAATCCCAAAAAACCGTGTATATGTATATACAGAGTGACCCATTTGAAAGTGGGCCACCTCTCTAAAACTGTTATTTATTATCCGATTCAGAAGTTTTTTTTTCCAATGGATAGAGCATCAAAAGTTCTAGTTAAGTACCATATATTCGAGATAAAAATCAAAATTTCAAGGCCTAGGTACTTCGAATTTTTTTCAAGGTCAAAAATCCAAAAAACATACTAGCGATTTTTTTAAATAGAATTTGACGACGTCACTGGATTCACGACATTTTCAAATGGTTTATGGGAAAATTACGAAGAAATGCGTCCATCGATAAAAAAGTTACATGGGAATGAAGTTTGGAAATTATGTCAATAAATCAACCCACCACTTCAATTTCAGAACTTCATAAAAATTCTGACTACACCACTGGATTCAGAATATTTCGAAATATATTTTGCCAGAATTTCATCGAAATCTGTTTATACATAAACAAATTATAAAATAATAAAATGATTTTTTTCTGAAATTCCACTAAATAACGTTCTTTTCAAATGTTATTATTTCATAATTTGTTTATTTATAAACAGATTTCTATGAAATTCTGGCAAAATATATTTCGAAATATTCTGAATCCAGTGGTGTAGTCAGAATTTTGATGAAAGTTCTGAAATTGAAGATTTGGGTTGATTTATTGACATAATTTCCAAACTTCATTCCCATGTAACTTTTTCATTCATGGACGCATTTCTACGAAATTTTCACATAAGCCATTTGAAAATGTCGTGAATCCAGTGACGTCGTCAAATTTTATTTAAAAAAATCGCTAGTATGTTTTTTGGATTTTTGACCTTGAAAAAAATTCGAAGTAGGCCTTGAAATTTTTATTTTTATCTCGAATTTATGGTACTTAACTAGAACTTTTGATGCTCTATCTATTGGAAAAATGTCATATTGCATTGTCACCGGAATTATGAACACGTGCCATATTTCAAATCATTCGGACGTCTACACGTTAGATCCAAGAGAAGCTAATAAATGACAAGGATTACTCTGTAGGAATAAAGAAACTATCAACGCTCCCTCGTAAACATCCATAGCCCGACCAAGCCAAGAAAAATTGGCACTAGAAATGCCTCGTGGGTTTCGATACAATCTGTATAAAAGAAAACTAAAATTTATGAAGGCAAAACAGTTATTTTAGTTAAAATAGAAACGAAGAGACAACACACCCTCGTATCGTCCTATTGGCAGACCAAGCCAAGAATAATGGCCATTAGAAGTAGACCATAAATCTCTATTAAAATCGATTAGCCATGTTTTAATCTAACTAGGTACAAAAATAGCCAGTCGTTGTGACTTGATTGGCGAACACGTTGTGTTTATAAGCGGTATTGATTCGATCTTGATCTAATAAACTAACTGGATGAGATTAAGATTGATTAGGAACACAGCACACGTGTTTTCCTCGAGCCAGTGACATGTCCGAAATTAAATTAGGGATTAGTTCCAATATATCTAGCACAGTCGCAGTCGGCGTAGAAATTTCATGGAATAGTATATTTTGTAACAAGGTTAGAATGAAAATTCGGCGCGAGCTGAAAGCGAGCGCGAGGAACCACGAGCATAACGAATTTTCATTCTAACCGAGTAACAAACTGTGCTTTCTCCACAACCACAAATTTTAAATATAATCAAATGGAAAGCCAACAAAAAATTAATTTGACATTTCAATTCACATCTTGTCACTATAATGCCAGTCAAGGATAACGTTAGGTTAGGATGAAAATTCGTTATGCTCGTGACACTTTCCACTCATTCATTCGTTCGTTCAGTGCCCAACATTCAAGCCTTATGTGACGGCAGTTCAGAGGTTAAGTGTTCAAAAAAATTGTATACCTCCTGAAGTTAGTGGAGTAGTATGAATGATTATTTTCATTATTATTCCTCAGTTTAGTTGAGTTTATCAATTCACCATCAAAGTTGGAGTTGACTTCAATGAATTCATGAAGTAGTGTAATATACATTTGACATAAGTATTTGACTGAGTGGAGAGAAACATAGTCGTTATCTTGTTCGATTCATATATGATTAAGTTTCATTTATGGTAACATTCCGTCTATCGGGCACCACAAGCTATCAAAAAAATGTTTTGGTCTATTTTTGGATTTTGACGTTCCTACCGTGAAAAAAACACTCAATACGTCTCCTTCTTTTCACCAGCGTTATACACATCCTGCTTCCTCAGTCTCACGCTTTTAAATCGTGTTTTATTCTAATCATGTCAGAAACAATGAGCTAGCGAATATGACAGATAATTATTAGTGAATTCGAATTGTATGCATGGTTGGTAACATTGAAATCAATTATTGCCAACTTTGCAGATTTATTAATAGCTGCGTTTTTTGTGATGATATGTGACAGCTCCAGATCGAATCGCATTAACCAGGAAAGAATGGAAAGATTGAATCTGTTATAATGAAAAATCGTGTTTTTTTCTAATCATGTCAGAGGCAATAATCTAGCGAATATGACAGATGTGAGATGATATGAGATAATTCTTAGTGAAATCGTGAAGAATGGTTTCCGGGCTTTGAGGCCGTGGTCGGTTCACCTCCCTGGAGGCGGTTTCTTTGGACGTTTCGCTCACAACTGCGGTGAGCATCTTCAGCATAGGTTTAGTCTTCTCGAAGAACGACGTAAAACTGATATAACGGTTGGAAATTGTTCGTAATTTATAGTTGCAGCCTGGTTAATTAGTTTTGCTTGGGGTGACTGGGGTACCTGACCGGGTGGAATGTAGCCATTGTCTACCTCACGACTCACTAATTAGGCAGGTAGACAATGGCTACATTCCACCCGGTCAGGTACCCCAGTCACCCCAAGCAAAACTAATTAACCAGGCTGCAACTATAAATTACGAACAATTTCCAACCGTTATATCAGTTTTACGTCGTTCTTCGAGAAGACTAAACCTATGCTGAAGATGCTCACCGCAGTTGTGAGCGAAACGTCCAAAGAAACCGCCTCCAGGGAGGTGAACCGACCACGGCCTCAAAGCCCGGAAACCATTCTTCACGATTTCACTTCCGGCCGTGAAAGCCTTCACTCTATGCTCAATTCTTAGTGAATTGTATATTGTATGTATGGTTGGTAACACTGAAATCAATTATTGCCAACTTTCCTGATTTAAATGTGAGAGAATTATAGCTGCGCTTATTTGGTCTCCTACGATAGTACAGAACTACATGTGACAGCTCTAGATCAAATCACATTAACCAGAAAAAATTGTGCAGTTAGGTCAGGACGGAAGGCCGGATTTCCATGCATACGATATCCGACGATCCGATGGTACGAAAATGATCTTATTAACCAAAAAGAACATTTTGTACCATCGGAACGGATATCATATGCATGAAAATCTGGCCTAATAAGCGAGCACCTATTTATTTATACCTATTCATTTTTAAGCGAAAAAAATATACAGGGTGTCCCAGAATAAAGGGGACAAACTCCGAGGGTAGAATCCTCACTTCATTTTAAGGCTGAAAGTTCCAGTAAACATATGCGCTAAAATGAGTATTAACCGAGATACAGGGTATTGAAAGTGACACAAAAAAATATATTTTCCAGAATATCTCCATAACGGCTTAACTTTTCTTTATGCAATTTGGTATATCACTTAACAGCATACAGTTTCATATTTCAAGGCGAATCATGTGTTTGTAACTCTCAACAGGGGCGTACGGCAGGTGGGTAACCCCATTCGCCCCTCCCCAACTTTCACGCCACTGGATTAATATCGATTTCTTCTTTTTCTTAATCCCCAATATTTCCTATACAAAAAAGGAATACGTTTCGTTTCACAAATATCAACGGTTTTCGAGATATTTGAAGTTGAATAAGTGGGTGCGTATGTGATACGGATACTCATTAGTGATTATTTTGTTAGTGGCTATGTAAGTTTTAAATATCGGGAAATTGAATTCATACTCATTGCAAGGTATGAAATATGTTGGTTATAATGCTATAAATAGTTACCTTCACATTCCTTTCAAAAATAGTAAAGATTTTCATACGCACGCACTTATTCAACTTCAAATATCTCGAAAACCGTTGATATTTGTGAATAGAAACGTATTCCTTTTTTGTATAGGAAATATTGGGGATTAAGAAAAACAAGACGAAATCGATATTAATCCAGTGGCGTGAAAGTTGGGGAGGGGCGAATAGGGGTACCCACCTGCCGTACGCCTCTGTTTAGAGTTACAAACACATGATTTACCTTCAAATATGAAACTGAATGCTGTTAAGTGATATACCAAATTTCATTAAGAAAAGTTAAGCCGTTATGGAGTTATTCTGGAAAATAAATTTTTTTGTGTCACTTTCAACACCCTGTAACTCGGTTACTACTCATTTTAGGGCATATGTTTACTGGAACTTTCAGCCTTAAAATGAAGTGAGGATTCAACCCTCGGAGTTTGTCCCCTTTATTCTGGGACACCCTGTAAATGTTCCACCCGTGGAATTTTGTAAACATTTTTTTTTGTGTTTATCATGGTTCCAACTACTAGCATACCAAGTTTGGTGGTGCTACAATCGATCCTCGTCTCAAAACCCAATCGTACTGGATTAAATAGTTTTTCACAGCTTTTACATATGTTGTTTTAAAATTGTCACTGATAATCTCCCTAGTGCTTGAATTATTGCCGGAAATTTTTCGAGTACATGAATTTTTTTGAAAGTTACCCGAGTCGCGCAGCGACGAGGGTGATTTTCTTAAAAAATTCATGTACTCGAAAAATTTTCAGCAATTAATTCAAGTACGCGGGGGATTCGGTAAGAAAATTTCACACCAAAATATATTAAATTAATGGTTAATTCAACTGACTTGTAGATTATTCTGAGGGAAAACAAGTTGTAACATCAGTGGGCCATGAATGGTTTTTGTTGATATAATGACAGTTACGCGTTGGTATTAGTGGCGGTGTTTGTATGTGAGAAAGGAAAATTTATTTTGCGACATTTTCAACCTAAAATTACATTGCACATCACGCAGAACTAAAATAGTTTTGACTGGTCCATGCGGATTGTCTATTGGGAAGTGATGTGGAAAGGAATTGTAGCAAATTTCAGCCGAGTATTCACGAAAAGATAAGTTGAATAAAATTGTTTCAAATATTAAGTTCATCAAGTCAAGCATAGATAGATTTGATTGATATACATTTTTTACCGATGGACCTATTCATCGTTGAAATGCAAGTTCTCAAAATATTTTCAGACACATTCGAAATATTTAGTGAATATATAATTATGAAATATTATCTCCTTTCATATGAAAAATAACATTCCATTTGTACATAAAAGCAAAATGTTAACTATCACATGTCAAATATTTGACAGAAAAATTTCCACTTATTAATTTCGCCCAGGGTACCCAGGAGGATAAAAATTTCCGGAAATTTTTTGGGTTGCCATGGCAACTAAATAAAAACCAATTTTTTGATTGGCTGAAAAAGTGAGGTGTGAAATTTTCTCCTAGATACTTTTCCCTCAAATCACTAAAGCAATCTGAATATTAAAAAACGCCGTAAATCCACATTGACTTCCATTAGCCGACAACTGTGTGTATATTGTGTTTGTGTACCTATACGCACCCGCTTGTATACATAACTTCAAGTGACCTGTTAATTAAGCTTATCGAATTTATCAAAATATTTGATAAAGGTTGTATCATTATAAAAAATGAGATTAGTGTTATCCGATTTTACCTAATCGGAGTATTTGGTGTAATAAATCGAAGTTCAGGGAATTCAGCAGATAAACACGTAGACCTTGTTTACGTTACAAAGTAAAAATAACGATGCAAATTTTATCAACCTTGATTCTTTCTCGAGTTATTTAAATCAATGAACAAATCGCTTTTTGTGAGCGAGAAACGAGGTTGCAGAATATTTTATGGCTTTCCGTCGAAATGAACATAGATAGATGTGCCGATTACGTCGTTCCTGTGGAAACTATCATTTTTTTGTATCAGTCACAAATTATATTCTTGTTATCACCAAGAAAACCAAAATACTTCTTTTTAACCACCATCTGACAAGCATCCAATGTATCAGATATTCACATTTATGCAATGGAGAAAAAACCGTTTTTACTGAAAACTTTGAGGAACCTTGACAATAATTATAGAACTTTAACTTATTCAGGACCCGTCACAGAGAAAATAGCTCCATTTTTGCATAAGCAAAACTTAAGAGTAGCATATAAAACAGATAACACACTGGGAAGGTTTATCAAGAATAACAAAGATAAAACGCAGAAATCTGAAAAACAGGAGTTTATAAATTGAATTGTGGATCTTGTTCCAAAGTATATATCGGCCAGACAGGTAGACCATTTAAAAGCCGCATACGTGAACACCGTATGAATTATATAAACAATACAGCACACTCATCATATGCCTATCATATTTTGGAGGGAGGTCATGACTTCGATGAAAACTTCGAAATTCTTCATGTGGAAAATAAGGGCATTAGGCTTAATTATTCAGAATTCTTGGAAATTAATAAATTGAAAAATTCATCTTGTTTATTGAATGATCAACTAGACCTGAACGGTTCCCCTTTGTTAAATTTATTCAATTAAGTAGTAGCTATGTTTTGAGATTTCCAGGTAGGTTCATTGTTATGTCAATTTTATAAGTTGGATGAGTCTAGGTATTAGCGATAATTATAGGTAGTCCCTAATTATGTTAATGGGTTAAAAAAGGTATTTAAGTAATTTCAATGAAGAATAGTTTAATGTACTACATTCGCTTGAAAAAGATACTCTGTATCGAAACATGTCGCAAAGACAATAAATTTTGTGGACCCTTGAAAGTTATTTTTTTGACATAGACCTGTCATTGGCATTGAATTTTGATTTTAGGTCGAAAATATGAATAGAATATTCATAAAATCTGTTGTGGAATCATCTGCGGCTGAAAGACAAACTTTAGTCGCTATTTTCCATCGTTCAAGATAACCTCTTGGGAGGTATTCATGTTAAAAAGTAGAGCAGAAAACAACTACTTTCAAGCCACAACAGATTTTATGAATATTTTCGAACTAAAATCAAAATGCAATGCCCATGACAGGTCTATGTCAAAAATAAAAATTTCAAATGAAAACTAGAGAAAATTAAAAAAATCAACCATCTGAATGAAAATGCGAATTTTCACTTCCAGATTTTTTCTTTTCAGTCTTTTCACAATATCTATCAGATGTAGTTCAATGTCCAGCGTGGCTTGTGCCGGGGAAGTAGTTGTTTTCTGTTAGATATTACAAATAAATCACATTTTTCAATTTTCATGGAGAATGTTCCCCTTTTCAACATGAATAACTCCCAAAAGGTTATCTTGAACGATGGAGAAAATAGCGACTAAAATTTGTCTTTCAGCCGCAGATGATTCCACAACAGATTTTATGAATATCCTATTCATATTTTCGAACTAAAATCATCAAAGATATAATTCAACTCAGCACTTGACAGTAGGTACGTAGTTGTTTTTTTTTGGATACTTGCTGACAAATTACCCACTGTTTAAGGTTTTTTGCGGAAGATTGGATTATATAATCCATTTTTCATCATTAATTAATGGTCTTCTGTCAAGTAGTGTCGTCAAATCTTCATGGAAACCAAGTAAATTAAGAATTCATAATTGAGGATTGAGAGAGAATTGATAATTAAAAATGAGAATTAATAATTAGGAAGGTACCTATTTACTTATAAAAGAATAACCTATGCTCTTGTTAATAAGCATTAACTGAAAATTAAGAATTATAAAAAAGGTTGCACTTCGAGTTACCTAATTAAGGTTTTTTTTATAGTGACACTTACAAACAACAAACAAAAAAGATAGATCAAAAGTGTTGAAGACTATCAAACATACAGCAAAAAAAGTTCGAAGAAAAATGTTTCAATACCAAAGACTTCTGAGAAATGAACATTTTAAGTTTCTATTTTTGAAAATAAAATAGAAGTAGTACCTACTTTCAGTTTGCAGAAGCCCCCAAAGTAAAGAACGATCGTTTCATTAAAATTTTTAGATGTAATTTTTTTTCTCCCATGAAAATCAATCTGCTTGGTGATGGTCGAGAACCAACACAGTGTTGGTCGGGAACCAACTCAGAAACGGCCGTGAACTCTGCGGGGTGGTCAAGAACCAGAGATATTGTAGTTTTTCCCTTTTTATTGAGATTTCAATAGTTGAATGCAAAAATAAGCTGAAAAGAGCATTTACAAATCATTTTAAACTCTCCACTGAATCGGTAAACACCAAGCACATTAAAATTTTATGAGATTTTGCATATATTTATCATTTCTAAAGTTGAATTTTTCGTGAACTGGTCGAAAACCGGACCATTTACCTATCCATAGTTGAAAGTACCTAATAAAATACTGAACATTGAAATAAACATTATCCTGACCCTGACCTAAAAACGATTCCCAGTATGTTTCTGAAGGTATGATGGAGGCATAGTAAAAAGTAGCGGTAAAATTCCGTTTATAGGGCGCCACAAGCTATCAAAAACATATTTTTTTTGGTACTTACGTATTTTGGTCTCCTGAACAAAAAATCCAATTGAAATTTTCGACGGTCTCAAGTTATTTCGGAGATGGCCTATTTTTCGATTTTGACTGGCATTTTCTAGAGACGTTCCTGCCGCGAAAAAAACACTTAATAAGTCTCCTTCTTTTCACCTGCCCGATATACACATTCTGCTTCCTCAGTCCCACGCTTTTTTTTCATTGGAAACGGCACTTTTTAAAGAAAAATTCGTGTATTTTTCTAATCATGTCAGAGACGATAAGCTAGCGAATATGACAGATAGCAGATACGTATACGTATTAGTGAATTCGAATTGTATGTATGGTTGGTAACACCGAAATCAATTATTGCCAACCTTTCAGATTTATTAATAGCTGCGTTTTTTTGTGATGATATGTGACAGCTCCAGATCTAATCGCATTAACCAGGAAAGAATGGAAAGATTGGATCTGTGTGCAGTTAGATCGAGTCGTAATAAAGGCGAGCGAAGAGCGAAGCAAGCCTAACGACGACGAGCGCAGCGAGCATCTATTTTAATTTCCGTTTAAGGTTAGGATGGGTTAGGTAGGTTAGGCAGGTTAGGTAGGGTATGTTAAGTAGGGTAGGTTAGGTTGCTGAGTTAGGTTATTTTCCCTTCTTTTGCCTTGAAAGGGCGAGCGAAGCGAGCCTAACCTCACCTGAAACGTAAATAAAAGAAGGCGCTCGCTGCACTCACCGTCGTTAGGATCGTTTCAATCGTCCTCATTACGTCTCGACCTAGCTGCACACCGATCCAAACTTTTAAGGTAAAAGAAGGGAAAATATGTTAACCCACCCACCTAACCTAACCTACCTACCTAAACCAACCTACTTAAACCAACATAACCTAAAACGTAAATAAAATAGGTGCTCGCTGCGCTCGCCGTTGATAGGCTCGCATCGCTCGCTCTTATTAGGCCGGATTTTCATGCATATGATAACCGACAAAAATGTTCTTTTTGGTTAATAAGGTCATTTTCGTACCATCGGATCGTCGGATATAGTATGCATGAAACTCGAGCCTTCCGTCCTGAACTAACTGCACAATTTTTTCTGGTTAATGTAATTGGATCTAGAGCTGTCACATGTAGTTATGTTACCATCGTCGGAGACCAAAAAAACGCAGCTATTATTCGCTCACATTAGCCGTTTTCGATTGGCGTTTGGTTCTGGTAGCGGTTGACATAAAAATGACAGCGGTTTACTTTCTGGTACTGTTAATGACGTCATAGTCGTAGTCATTGGTTAGTGGTTGCGGTAATCAATCAACACATTAGTTTCATTATTCACTATGATGTCATTAACAGTACCAGAAAGTAAATCGCTGTCATTTTTATGTCAACCGATACCAGAACCAAACGCCAATCGAAAACGGCTATTTAAAACAGAAAAGTTGTGATTTTAGTGTTACCAACTATACATACAATATACAATTCACTGAGAATTATCTCATATCATCTGTCATATTCGCATGATTAGAAAAAACACGATTTTTTATTATAACAGTGCCGTTTCCAATGAAAAAAAGCGTGAAAAAGAGGAAGCAGGATATGTATATCGGGCTGGTGAAAAGAAGGAGACTTATTGAGTGTTTTTTTTCGCGGTAGGAGTCTCTAGAAAATGCCAGTCAAAATTCAAAAATAGGCCGTATCTACGATATTTGAGACCGCCGAAAATTTAATTTGGATTTTATCAGGAGACCAAAATACGTAAGTACCAAAAAAGATTTTTTTTGATAGCTTGTGGCGCCGATAAACGGAATTATACCAAAGTAGCGTATAATACATGTGCATAAAAGTGCATTCGAAGCATTTGCATTTGAAAAAATTAAAGATGATGACCATCTTCTTCAATTGACACATGAAACAAATATAGGTATAAATCCGTGATGAGGTTTTCTTGTATTCATCTCTCCTAATTCTCAGTTGTTAAAATAATTCTTAGTTTGATTTTCCTTAACACTCCAAAATACCCGAAACTTGAAACAGTTGACAAAAAAATATTACCAATAAAGCTCTTACCTATTCAATTTTTTTTAAATATTGCCTTGTCTACAATTAACGCCATTGTTTCAAAGATAAAATACGATCGATGTTTTGAAATGGACCCAACACTGAAAATAAAGTGGAACGCTTGCTACCTATGAGAAAACATTGTCATTTGTTATCTCAAAACCAAATAAATACACATTCTTACACATGAAGAAACGAATTAATACGTTTGTCAATCAAGCATAGCCGCGATGACTTCGCAGTCTTGTATTCGACCGAAAATACTTCTTCGAAGAGTTGTGAAGATAAAAACAACGACGAAATTCTACGCTCGCTCTGTTCCATTAGAATTTCGAAATATACTTGACTGATTAAACAAATCAAGCCCACTCTCATTATCACATCAGCCATGCATTTAAGTGTGACATTCCTCTGTCACAACTCTGCCACCAGAACCGACTAGATTCTTCGGTGGGTAGGAAATTAAAATCCCGCGTCTCGCTTCAATCGGAGCAGAACGAATTCCATGATTCGGTCGAACCTCTAACTATTATTTGATGTATGTGATCATGGTTTTTCGAGCGAAAACACCAATTAGGAAAGGCGCATGAAATATGAAACATATGGTCAGAATCCTACTCGTTGCAAAACGTTCTGCACGCTGCTGTCACCAAATATAGCAAGCCATGGACATGGGCATGAGATGTGGATATGTGTGTGTAGTTTAGCTCGAGTATAAAAACAGTGGTGTAGACCGTACTCAGTGGTCAAGTAATTTGGCATTTTTTGCAATATCACGTTATAAAGTTAAGGTAGAATTGAGTCGCTTGGGACATCGGCGTGAAAGTGAATACTATTGGTGGATTTATGATGAAGTTTTAGGTCGCAAGTAATAAGTCAGAAGTTTTAAGTAATAAGTCGTAACAAGTTCAATCATTGGTTTTCAATAGGAGCGTTCATAAACGAGTCATAAGTTTCTAGTCATAAGAAAAGTTGGCCAACTTTCATCTTTTATGATTAAAACTTATGACAAATTATCAATACGCATGCGTCAAAAGGAAATAACGTTCTGTAATTGCTGTCAATCTGTCATGAGTGTCATGTGTCATATACATCAAGAAGATAAATGTTCTGTGGTGGTGTTTTTGTTGTTGTTTTTGTTTAGATTTGTTGTATAGTTTTGTTGATTTGTTGATTAGTTTCGTTCATTAGTTTCGTTGATTTAACATTCCAACAGCAGATAAACATACCAGAGCGCTTGCGCGAAAACGACCAATGGCAGCATACCTTCCTTATGACAATTACAGTCTTAAGATTTGATCATGAATGGTAATTTTTTTCCTTACGACTTATGACTATTACTTAAAACTTCTGACTTATTACTTGCGACCTAAAACTTCATCATAAATCCACCATAGAATTGTGACAAATTACACAACATTATACATTATTTTCTATCATCTATCGGTTGGAAGTGAAACCAAAATTGTTCTACTGAAGGGCTTCGGTAGATGTCAGGGTAGTTATCCATGAATATTTGTTTCCGTTGAGTGTCGATGTGATTCTACTTCAAATATAAGTAAGTAAATAAATTTTTTTTATTTTTTATGACAGTTACACTTCCTATGACACACGATGGAGTATTTGACACTGGCGCGTCTAGAATTTTTTTTGGGGTTCTCTAACATGTCGTAAGAGTGCCATACTTTAAATATTAACTTAACTTTTTTATATTTTTTGTGGTATTACTATCTTTATTTTTTTAAATTCTTTTTGAGGGTGACTTGGGGCATGCCGTCCAAATATATAAAAGGCTTCTCAAAAGAAACACTTCAAAGGGCTATTAGGAGGGAGGCATGGTTTTTGGCGAAATCGCTCTGAGAAAATTTGTTTTCGATCATTGAATAATTTTTTTTTTTGTTCTTTGAGTTTTTTTTGTTTTGTTGCATTTTACGAATGTCTATGTTCAGTTTATTTTGATGATATATTAAAATCACAGCTGCATTATATTGTGCACTATCAATAAATTAGTCTAATCCACACAAATTATTCAATTTTGTTCCCGTTTTCGATATATTTCATCCATAATTTAGAAAAAAATCTTCAATGTGCGTCCTAAGAAACCTTGAAAACGCATGCAAATTAATAACGTGTTGTTTTTCGTTTAATAGTTATTTATGCAACAAGTGCAATAAACTCTTTTTGCACGAGTTTCATACAATATTTTTTCTACGTTCATGCAAAAACCAGAAAATGTTTCATTTAGGTGGCACTAAACTGTAAGGAAGACATTGTTTGTTTAAATCTATCTGCTAAAAGTAATTCAAAAACATTTTGTGTAATTCAGATGATATTCGAAGGAAATAATTTTATTTTTAACAAATTGCATTTTCTAGTAATTCCATAGTCCATTATATAATGAATATGATGAAATATGCAACTATTTAAAACGTAATACAATCTCACAGAAAATGGGCTAAATTTGGCGTCGATTTGAAAGTTTATGTCTGTCATGGTGACAGAACGCTATAGTAGAATGACAGATGAGTGCAATAAAGTCTTTATTGCACTTAGTGCAATAAAGAGACAGTTTATAGTTCAATAAAGTTTTGTTTTTTGCATGAACATAGAAAAAATATATTTTCCCACTAAAATATGGCTAAATCATATATAATAATATTCATCGCGGTTTAATTATGCACTGATAGAAGAATTTGACCACAGATTAACTCATTTACATCAGAAAAACGCATTTCACGTTAGATTAGGGGAGGAGGTCGAGAAAAATCTCACGATATCTCACCAAGGAGGGAGGGAGGGAGGGTCGAAAAATCGCCAAAATTATCTCACGTAATTAATGGACGCCCCCTTATTGGAAAAATAATCCCAAATACGCCCCTTTATCAGCTCCATCTAAATACAGTACGAAGGTCGCCCGGTGTCCCCCCCAAACCCCCCTAAAAGTCGTTAAACGAACGATTCAAAGATGTACATGCTGAGAGCACGGAATCATTGACCAATTCGGCTAAGTGTCTTTCATATTCATTATGGTGTTTACTCAATTGTTTCGTGACTTTCCTAAAATAGAACGTGACAGTCTGGCTGTGGTATTTCACGCGAAATTCCTTTTGTTTCTGATGGAATTTCATTGTATTCATCATGAAATTATCGTTTCTGCCTGCACTGATAACGAACCAAGTTCTGAAAGTGTATCGGAGAGTATTAATTATTCAATGAGACAATGAGATAAATTATTTCGGCCAAGGCCACCATCACAAAGTGGAAAATAGTGGTAATTCTTCGAAAGCGCAGGAGTGCCACACGAGGTTTTTTTCCATCACTTCGACTCTAATGTCGAAATTTCAATATAAAAGTCGAAATTTCTTTAAATTTCGTGTTGAATGTCGAAATTTCGACTTGTATGTCAAATTTAATCACTTCGACTTTATCGTCGAAATTTCGAGAAAAAAGTTGAAATTTCGACTTTTTTGTCAACATTTAGACTTTTTTCTCGAAATTTCGATAATAAAGTCGAAGTGATTAAATTTCGACATTAAACTCGAAATTTCGAGAAAAAAGTCTTAATTTCGACATAAAAGTCGAATTTTCAAAATTTTTCTCGAAATTTCGACAATAAAGTCGAAATGATGATTAAATTTCGACATAAAATTCTAAATTTCGACATTCAACACGAAATTTCAAGAAAAAAGTCGAAATTTCGAAAAAAGAGTAGAAATTTCGACATTAATGTTGAAATTTAATCACTTCGACTTTATTGTCGAAATTTCGAGAAAAAGGTCGAAATTTCAATATAGAAGTCGAAATTTCGACTTTTTTCTTGAAATTTCGAGTTTAATGTCGAAATTTCGACTTTTATGTCAAATTCAATCACTTCGACTTTATCGTCGAAATTTCGAGAAAAAAGTTGAAATTTCGAGAAAAAAGTCGAAATTTCGACTTTTATGTTAAAATTTCGACATTACTGTCGAAATTTCGACTTTTTTTCGTAATTTCGACTTTTTTCTTAAAATTTCGTGTTGAATGTCGAAATTTAATCACTTCGACTTTATTGTCGAAATTTCGAGAATAATGTCAACATTTAGACTTTTTTCTCGAAATTTAGATAATAAAGTCGAAGTGGTTAAATTTTGACATAAAAGTCGAAATTTCGACATTAAACTCGAAATTTCAAGAAAAAAGTCGAAATTTCGAGAAAAAAGTCGAAATTTCGACATTAATGTCGAAAACATTCGAGTAGAAATTTCCACTTTTTTCTCGAAATTTCGACTTTAAATTCGAAGTGATATTTATAGCGCTTTCGTATAATTCTGTCTACCTAACTAAAAAAAATCATTCCAATCGGTTGAAAAATGTAAGTTTCAGAAGGGTGCTTCCATCTTAAATGGGTCACACTGTATATTGCTACAATTAATAAATATATTGACAGAAATTATTTATATTTGCCAAAACACTTTTTACCTAAACGGCGCCTCATAGCGTTCAATCACATTTCCTGGCATTTCATAAAAAAATTACTAGGAATCATTTTTCTAGAGAATTGAATTGTCTGCCACCTTGTTGAGTTGTTTTTCCGATAAATCATATACTTTCCAAGATTACAGCAAAAACCTATTTAATTATTTTCAAACGAAAAAAAATATATGTTCCACCCCTGGAACTTCGGTAAACAATTTTTTTTCGTGATTATCATGGTTCCAACTGCTAGCATACCAAGTTCGGTGGTGCTACGATCGATCCTCGTCTCAAAACCCAATCGTACTGGATTAATTTGAATTGTGTTCCTCAAACAAGCGAAAGAAAATAAAAAGTTAACACTATTCTCGCTCCAAAAACAAAATCATCGCGCAATAACGACAGAAACACGATTCTGTCGGTTTATTCCATTGGGCTTTCAAGGAAGTTATTACTTTACGTTCCCGAGCCCAACTTATACCGAAACAACATCGATGAATATGTATATTGCCGACGACTGTTTTATGGTCCACACGATGAAAGGGTGTTCCGTCTATACAGAGTGTCCCTGCATTTCTCACAATACTGTCAAGTGAATGCGAATACAAATTTTTCACATGGATATTTCAAAACTCGAAGTTGAAAGTGTATTACGTGCAGTATTAAAAACACATGAGTATGTTCATCATGTCGCTCCCAGACTTGTCTTATATTATGATTTATACAGTGGTACTAACAGAGCTGAAACCGTGAAGACATGCACGCCCTTAGTGCGCATTCATCGGACAACGGACTGATAAGGCACTCAAGATGAACGTTCGCGCAAATAAATGAGAACTTCACATGTTCGGCTATGTTGGGAAAACTGTAAGTACAGTATCGGAAACAATTTATCTGCTCCGCGTCGTTCGTGCAACTGCCGTCGCGTGCGGGAAAGTACTACTTTCCGCACTCGTTAGGTAACTAACTATTTTTTACAACTGTCAAAAAAATTTCACTTTTTTTGTGTGTTTTGTGTGTGTAAAGTATAATAATATTTCACTATCAACATACGATTTCATTATTAAACGGAAAAGTTTAAAAAAAAGTGCACTTTTTTTAAGAGGCTGTTGCTAGGCAACCGACAGTTTCATGCAACAACAGTGACAGATCCGAATAATAACGAAATCTTGTCATAAAGCCAGTTATCATTTTCTTTGGCAAATAATAACCTATAAATATCTGATATACAAATGTTTCACCAATAATATTCTTAGCATTCTTACTATTAAATAACTATTATCAAAATTCCAAACTATCGCGGCGAATATATTCGAAATAATAGCTTATACCTCTAAGAAACTATGGGACCTGATCTACACTAGGTAATCCAAGGTAGCTCTGGCTGTTTGGCCGTCAGAAACTAGTTGACAACCTTGACAACAATAATTAATGAAATTTGTGAAATTGGGCATCTATCCAGATAACGAATTCTTGATAACTATAAATTTAGTATAAGTAGAAATGTAAAGTGATGAAGATTGAACGGAGAAAATCGTGGATAGTGCAAATATGAGATTTCCTTGACATAGTTCAAAGAAAGAAAAAGGTATTCGTTGCTTCACGAGGATTGTTTATTTATTTTGAATACAAATCTAAGAAAATGAAAACTAGTTATTCGAAAGTTATGTCAACATTAATAATAATAAAATTGACCTCGATGAATATGTTATTTTAATATTCGCTTAAAATTTTTCATTTTGCGGGATAGCGTGAAGAGAAAGGAATTTCGACTCTGTCGAAATTATTCGTTTCATTTGTTTGAAACTCAACTCTCCGGCATACTCTTCGAACTTTGTTCGAATAATGAATCAATAAAAATATGCCAAATTCATTTCATATTTGAAAAAAAATATGAATTGGTGATTTTTTTGACAATTGTAGCAAAAATACTGTATGCAACTCGTGAGTAAAGTATTTTTTTTTCTCGTAGGAATGCCGCACTACGGTGTCGTGCGTCAACATTTCCTACTCGTAAAAAAAGTATCACTTTACTCACTTGATACATAAATTACTATTCTTTCCGTTATCTTCTTTCAGCGTTCTATTTCTCTTCGTCAGATGCTTCAACTCCGTATGATCACAAGTTTTTGAAAAATTTCTTTCATAAATTTCATCCATGGGCGCCGATGGAAAAAATTTCAGGGGGGGGCAGTTTTTTTTTTACTAAAGCCAGCTGTTATTTGAAACATTCGCAATTTACGTTCATCACTTTTGAACTATAAAGGCTAAAATCCAGGGGGGGGGGCAGTCGCCCGCAGTTGCCCTCAAGTAACGGCGCCTATGATTTCATCGGTTCGTTCATTTCTACGTAGTTGTTCATTTCTCCCTCTTTAACTTTCTTCCCCTTTTGTGGTGTTCAGAAAACTTTGTACTTCTCTCTAATATTTCATCTAGACGTCCTTCCTGCCTCTTTTCTTTCATGTCTTCCTTGGTGTATTCTTCACTATTCATTCTTGCCGCATTGAAGACATCATCCCTTTCAAGGTACACCCTTCTTAGGGTATGTCTGCTCCAGCTCCCTTACAATAGGAATAATTGGGTCGAAAATCCATCAGAAAACAACTACTTTCCCAGCTAATACCACGACGAACGTTGAATTACACCTAATGAATTTCGTTGACATCAGAAACTTTAAGTCGAAATCCAATTCAATCTCTGCTCTGCTCTGCTGTTCTTCTTCGAGAGACTTCCTGTACATATCCAAGTATGTGTATATTTTGTTCTCAGAGCACGTGCCGATATACCGTTCATAAAATTTGTTAGCCATATGTCGAGGTTCGTTCGGAACAACTCATCCAGTCATCGTGACTAATTTTAAATTCATCCTCCGATTCGAGGTGTCGAAGTTCATGTCCTGCTTTCATCCATTGTTCGTAATTGACAGAAATTTTGCACGCTTTTCATTAGACGGGCCTGGCTTATTAGTGACTGGAGGATTTCTTGATGAATGGATAGTTAATGATAATGATAATTATAATAATAATAATATTTTGTTTAATTATCAAATATATGCAAAAATTATAGTTTGAAAAACTAAAGAACACTCTTGACTTCCAACATTAGTGCTTTAGTTTTTTGAACTATAATTTTATTTTATTGTAGCAATCTTACACATTGGTGCAACCAAAAGACTGTTAAAATGATGGCGTAGACTACGGAAAAAATAGTGAAAAAATTCTAGAACTTTCGGAAGTATTTTTTTGCGGTTTTATGTGCTAGGATCCCGTTTCCTAGCGCACCTTTTACATTTTTCGCATTTTGCGACCATAAAGAGACACATTCGTTAAATACATTGGTATATAGAAAGGAAGCTGAGAAAATTTCCTACAAAATGACGTTATTGCTCGCGTGCCTAACAGTTCGCTTGTATATGTTATAGGTGGTTTTATGTGCTAGGATGCCGGATCCTAGCACACCTTTTATATTTTTCTCATTTTTCGATCATAAAGAGACACATTCGTTAATTACATAGGTATATAGAGGGAAAGCTGAGAAAATTTTCTACATAATGACGTTATTGCTCGCATGCCTAACAGTTCGCTTGTATATGTTATAGGTGGTTTTATGTGCTAGGATGCCGGATCCTAGCACACCTTTTACATTTTTCGCATTTTGCGACCATAAAGAGACACATTCGTTAATTACATAGGTATATAGAGGGAAAGCTGAGAAAATTTTCTACATAATGACGTTATTGCTCGCGTGCCTAACAGTTCGCTTGTATATGTTATAGGTGGTTTTATGTGCTAGGATGCCGGATCCTAGCACACCTTTTATATTTTTCTCATTTTTCGATCATAAAGAGACACATTCGTTAATTACATAGGTATATAGAGGGAAAGCTGAGAAAATTTTCTACATAATGACGTTATTGCTCGCATGCCTAACAGTTCGCTTGTATATGTTATAGGTGGTTTTATGTGCTAGGATGCCGGATCCTAGCACACCTTTTACATTTTTCGCATTTTGCGACCATAAAGAGACACATTCGTTAATTACATAGGTATATAGAGGGAAAGCTGAGAAAATTTTCTACATAATGACGTTATTGCTCGCGTGCCTAACAGTTCGCTTGTATATGTTATAGGTGGTTTTATGTGCTAGGATGCCGGATCCTAGCACACCTTTTACATTTTTCGCATTTTGCGACCATAAAGAGACACATTCGTTAATTACATAGGTATATAGAGGGAAAGCTGAGAAAATTTTCTACATAATGACGTTATTGCTCGCATGCCTAACAGTTCGCTTGTATATGTTATAGGTGGTTTTATGTGCTAGGATGCCGGATCCTAGCACACCTTTTACATTTTTCGCATTTTGCGACCATAAAGAGACACATTCGTTAATTACATAGGTATATAGAGGGAAAGCTGAGAAAATTTTCTACATAATGACGTTATTGCTCGCGTGCCTAACAGTTCGCTTGTATATGTTATTGGTGGGTTTATGTGCTAGGATGCCGGATCCTAGCACACCTTTTATATTTTTCTCATTTTTCGATCATAAAGAGACACATTCGTTAATTACATAGGTATATAGAGGGAAAGCTGAGAAAATTTTCTACATAATGACGTTATTGCTCGCATGCCTAACAGTTCGCTTGTATATGTTATAGGTGGTTTTATGTGCTAGGATGCCGGATCCTAGCACACCTTTTACATTTTTCACATTTTGCGACCATAAAGAGACACATTCGTTAATTACATAGGTATATAGAGGGAAAGCTGAGAAAATTTTCTACATAATGACGTTATTGCTCGCATGCCTAACAGTTCGCTTGTATATGTTATAGGTGGTTTTATGTGCTAGGATGCCGGATCCTAGCACACCTTTTACATTTTTCGCATTTTGCGACCATAAAGAGACACATTCGTTAATTACATAGGTATATAGAGGGAAAGCTGAGAAAATTTTCTACATAATGACGTTATTGCTCGCGTGCCTAACAGTTCGCTTGTATATGTTATTGGTGGGTTTATGTGCTAGGATGCCGGATCCTAGCACACCTTTTATATTTTTCTCATTTTTCGATCATAAAGAGACACATTCGTTAATTACATAGGTATATAGAGGGAAAGCTGAGAAAATTTTCTACATAATGACGTTATTGCTCGCATGCCTAACAGTTCGCTTGTATATGTTATAGGTGGTTTTATGTGCTAGGATGCCGGATCCTAGCACACCTTTTACATTTTTCGCATTTTGCGACCATAAAGAGACACATTCGTTAATTACATAGGTATATAGAGGGAAAGCTGAGAAAATTTTCTACATAATGACGTTATTGCTCGCGTGCCTAACAGTTCGCTTGTATATGTTATTGGTGGGTTTATGTGCTAGGATGCCGGATCCTAGCACACCTTTTACATTTTTCGCATTTTGCGACCATAAAGAGACACATTCGTTAATTACATAGGTATATAGAGGGAAAGCTGAGAAAATTTTCTACATAATGACGTTATTGCTCGCATGCCTAACAGTTCGCTTGTATATGTTATAGGTGGTTTTATGTGCTAGGATGCCGGATCCTAGCACACCTTTTACATTTTTCGCATTTTGCGACCATAAAGAGACACATTCGTTAATTACATAGGTATATAGAGGGAAAGCTGAGAAAATTTTCTACATAATGACGTTATTGCTCGCGTGCCTAACAGTTCGCTTGTATATGTTATTGGTGGGTTTATGTGCTAGGATGCCGGATCCTAGCACACCTTTTACATTTTTCGCATTTTGCGACCATAAAGAGACACATTCGTTAAATACATAGGTATATAGAAAGAAAGCTGAGAAAATTTTCTACAAAATGACGTTATTGCTCGCGTGCCTAACAGTTCGCTTGTATATGTTATAGGTGGTTTTATGTGCTAGGATACCGGATACTAGCACACCTTTTATATTTTTCTCATTTTTCGACCATAAAGAGACACATTCGTTAAATACATAGGTATATAGAAAGTAAGCTGAGAAAATATAATTTATTTATGGACAGATTGCGATGAAATTCTGATCAGTGATATTCTGAAACTTATAAAATTCCTGAAATTGAGGTGGGCTGATTTCAGGGCATAATTTTAAAATTTAATTCTCCTATAACTTTTTTATTGATAGACGCATTCCTACGTAATTTCGACATAAACATCCAGTGGTGTAGTCATGTTTTTTTGAAAAATAATAATTATATATTTTATATAAATAATTACCTCGAAAAATAAGAACAGCTGGCCATGAAAATGAAGACTTAATCATGAAATTTAGTGTTCTACTGTACTTTTTTAATGTCAACTTAATTCTAAAAAAAATCGTTTCAATCAGTTGAAAAATGTTTGTTTTATAAGGGTGCTTACATTTTGAATGGATCACACTGTAAGTATCTAAATTGTTGTTGTTTTTCATATTATTTTAAATATCATACAAGGACAGATCTTATAGAAAATTGATTTCGGCTGAATTTTGTGCATTTATGTTTTTCAGGATTCGACTAATAGGAATCTTACTGTACAGGATGATGAAGGGTTATGGTATAGCGTCTTGTCTTTATATTATCAATTGTTAGAAATAAAACTATTGAAACTCGTACATTAAATGTTAGTACCAAACTACATATTTGAATATTATTAATCCTTTTGCAAAAAGTGGAATCAATTTTAGTTTACAAATGTTAGGGTTGGTGTGCGAACCTGATGGATCTCATTTGAGCCGCATTCGGCAATCTCAAGGAGTGTTTAGATTTTATGATGAAGATGAAGATGAAGATGAAGATGAAGATGAAGATGAAGATGAAGATGAAGATGAAGATGAAGATGAAGATGAAGATGAAGATGAAGATGAAGATGAAGATGAAGATGAAGATGAAGATGAAGATGAAGATGAAGATGAAGATGAAGATGAAGATGAAGATGAAGATGAAGATGAAGATGAAGATGAAGATGAAGATGAAGATGAAGATGAAGATGAAGATGAAGATGAAGATGAAGATGAAGATGAAGATGAAGATGAAGATGAAGATGAAGATGAAGATGAAGATGAAGATGAAGATGAAGATGAAGATGAAGATGAAGATGAAGATGAAGATGAAGATGAAGATGAAGATGAAGATGAAGATGAAGATGAAGATGAAGATGAAGATGAAGATGAAGATGAAGATGAAGATGAAGATGAAGATGAAGATGAAGATGAAGATGAAGATGAAGATGAAGATGAAGATGAAGATGAAGATGAAGATGAAGATGAAGATGAAGATGAAGATGAAGATGAAGATGAAGATGAAGATGAAGATGAAGATGAAGATGAAGATGAAGATGAAGATGAAGAAATCGAAGTACTTTCGTGAACAGATTTTAAGATCTGTTCTGGTTCCTTTGTTTCTTTAATGAATACTGTTTTGAAACGAATAATTTCTTTGTTTGCATGGGATATGTTTCAAAAAAATGGAGAAAATAAAAAAATTAAGTTATCAAGGAAATGTATCTAACATTTTGGAAGCGCCAGGGCGTCTATGTAGGTATAAACCCCTTGAGCCCCAAATACGCAAGCCACTGCTAAATCGCCTCCTAGGAAGAGAAGCCAGAATGACCGCGATGAATAAAATTGATCATCTCACAGTTGGTAAACATCATATAAAAATTGCACGTGGGAAGATCTATAAACTCAATAACATAATTTTAGAGTATACGTCACTAAACAAATTCATTCATACGCCAGCGCAAGTTCAATTCTCTTCTCAAATGGCAGTGTAAACAAGTTTCTCAAAAATGTATGTCAATGTTATTCATATCGACACCGTTTAATCAAATATACTGTTTCGCAAGCTGGAGGAGTTTGAGGATGTATCGCTGTTATCGAACTTTGAAGATTTAAGAGACATTCAAATGCAGGTTATTCAAAAAATATAATAAATCCGCGTTCCCAGAATTTCAAAAAAATAAAAAACTGGAAGTGGTGTATCTCTGTGATTTTCTTTTTTTGTCTAACGCTCTTTCAAGGAACCATTGTGAGTTCAGAAAAAATAAATGAAACCAGTATCAGTAATAATGAACTCTCCTTCAGAAAGATTACGTTGAGTGTAGAACTCCGCCTTAAATAAAGACACTATTTATTTATTTTTTCTGCCAGGAATATTTGTGAGGCTCTGTCTCCGAAGCTCCGACACATCCAGAGGGCGCGCTGGTGCCATTTACCCAGATAGCCACTCCCCACGTTCGTAGGGTGAGCAACTACTGGGTCTGAGAATCATGTGCCCTGAGCAGACGCAGTGAACCAAGGATGACGGCCTTCTGCATTCGTCCGGCTAAGATTTCTGCCATATTACGGCAGGCCGGTATGATTTAAGGCCTGACCTGTGCGGGTAGAGGAAGGCTATTATTATTTGCGGTGGCGCTCCGGGCGTATTAACTTCTCGGTTCTAGGAAAACCCGAAAAAACCTACAGCACCACCTCAGGTGGTCGGTGTGCACTCCAAACTAGCACTAGCTTTTGAACAAAGATGTGGTCGCCTATCGATTCCGATAACGAGTACCCCAGAAAAAAACTGTCTTACACCGGGCTCGAACCGGCTATCGCTATGATGAAGTTTCGAAAGTAATTTTCAACAGTTTTCAACAATTCTGCCTTCCTCAAAAATCGTAAATCGCAATTTTTCACATTTTTAAAGAAGGCTGAATAGTTGAAAAAAAAATCAAAAATTGCGATTTACGGGTATTGAGGAATGCAGAATTATTGAAAGCTATAAAAAATTACTTTTTTATGTGTTTTTGAGAAATCGGAGCAAGGAAGCTGCCAATTTGGAGGTTATGGATACTGTCAATATGCTCGCCAGCCAAAATATCCGGGCTGTCGCTAGACGCTGGTCGCTTGATCTTGAATATTCACAAGATTACCACCACTGTTCATAAAGATGCTACTTTTCATGGTTGCCAACATTATAAAACATAACGAATGCCGCTTTAAAGGAGACTTTATCTAACAGGAGGTGTTGGTACGTTTATGGAACGAAAGTCACTTTAAAGTTCACTTTAAAAGACACTTTATCATAAAGACGACTTCAAATACAGGAGTCTTTATGGTGTTGATTATGGAACTGGCTGTAAGCTGCCGGCCACCCTTCTCCATTATATTCTCCAAGTTTCCTACTAACACCGATGAGTAGACCACCCTGCCTTCAAGCATCTTCTTGATCTCCTCGAATAGTACTATAAATAGAAGGACAGTCTCATCTGTCATCCATTCATCTTTGAGTAGGCATTATAAAACGCAGATCTGTAAAAATAAATTACATTGAAACTATTGTTTTGTGATAAGTGAAATTAATTGCTTCTAGTCTCTAATCATGTCCACGGCTGGCGTCTGGAAATCAAAGATGTCAGTCGCTCTTATCATGACGATTAACAGGGTAATTGATCTCCGTCGGAAACAACTGACAGAGTTAGGAAGATTTACTGCTAATTGTTACATTTTAAGGTCGGTTAATATCTACCAGTACATGGTGGCTCAGTTCTTTCTTTAATTTAGTTCAATAGAGGAAATGGTCCAATTACTGGATTAGGACAGTTAGCGACATCTACGTATAAACGTATGAAGAAGGACCTAAAAAATGCACGTAATGGATCTATTGACATTGTTAGCATGAGAGCAGATAAAAATAATTTTTGTGTAAAATCTATTCATTTGGGAATTTTAGCGAAACATTCATGATCTTCTATACCAAATACTCCCACATACCAATTTTGAAGAGAGTCAGACCATAATTACAAAACTCGTCCGCCATCTTGGAGCCACCATATTAAATTTATGAATTTTGACCAAAAATTCATAATCCTCGACCCCTGAAACCCCTACATATCAAATTTGAATCGAATCGGACCAAAATGACCAAACTCGTCCGCCATATTGAAGCCACCATATTTAATTCATGAATTTTGACGAAAAAATTGATAATATAATACCCCAATAACCCCCACACACCAATTTTGAATAGAATCAAACCAAAATCACAAATCTCGTCCGCCATCTTGGAGCCGCCATATTTAATTCATGAATTTTGACGAGAAAACATAATATCCGACCCCAGAAACCCCCACATACCAATTTAGAATAGAATCAAACCAAAATCTCAAATCTCGTCCGCCATCTTGGAGCCGCCATATTGAATTCATGAATTTTGACGAGAAAAACATAATCTCCGACCCCGAAAACCCCCACATATCAATTCAGAATAGAATCAAACCAAAATCTCAAATCTCGTCCGCCATCTTGGAGCCGCCATATTGAATTTACGAACTTTGACAAAAAAATTCATAATTTACGCCCCGAAAACCCCCACATACAATTTAGAATCGAATCGAACCATAATCACAAAACTCATCCGCCATATTGGAGCCGCCATTTTTTATTTTTCTCCAACAAAAATTTCATAATGCATTGTCACCGGAATTATGAACACCTGCCAAATTTCAAGTTAATCAGACAACTAAAAGTGGGTAAAAATTCAGTTGCAAGATTCCACCCGAACAAACATACATACATTGAAGTTAAATAAAAGCTTGTAATAGTTATTCACCTAACAAGTGCGGAAAGTTGTACTTTTCCGCACGCGATGGAAGTTGTACGAACGACGCGGAGCGGAGTTCGGGCAAGCCGTTAAGGGCGAAAAAGACATTTTCCGTAAGAGTTAGGTACAATATTTTTCCTACGAGTGTTTTTGTCCATCTTATTTATGAAAAAACAAGGTTTTTAGTAAACAAGTTTTTATAATAATGCTACAAAATGACTAATAAGACAGAATAGTTACATAGATCATTTAGTTAGTCCTGAATATCCTCATTTTCAACAATACAAAAATCGTGCGGAAAAGTAAAAATCGTGCGGGAAAGTACAACTTTCAAAACGAAAAATCGTGCGGAAAAGTTACTTTTCCGCACGCTTTAATTATAACTTGAGACCTATACAATTTGATAACATCAGTTTTATATTACAATACTCAGATCGCGCTTTCTGCTGAGATAACATAAATATGACGATAATATATTATAACCTTGTTGGTCGCCGCCCAGAAATAGTTCAAATAAAATTTTATAGACTACGCTGTATCACATGGTAAGCACGAGAGCAGGGGAAAAGCAGGTTTTTTTTTGTGAAATCGCGTTTTTAAATTTTAAATTTTCAAATGTCTTGATTAGACGTGTAAAGTTAAAAGAAACCATAACTAAACTTCACCAGTTCATGATGATATAGCTGGTAGGTACTTATTTATTTTAAAATTATCATAGCATCGATGTTGTAGGACGCACTGAAATCTGTCAAAAGTAAAAATTCCGTATCGTGTGCAGTGTTCTTTGTCTCGAATGCATATTTTCCAATAATTCCAATTTGTATTGAATGAGCTACTAGAGTTTGTTATGATACACTTTTAGATATTCAGCTATTACTCAAAAGTTGGCTGTGGATCACGATACTGTTTTCAGACGAGATAATCCCTAAAAATAGAAAAATCGTTATGTTTTGGGTTCCTTTGATTTTGATACAATCTTTGTTGTGAAGAACGCAATCTTAGCAAATCGGTTCACAAAATCTAGTGTGTTTACTTCTCTGACATACTTCTAAAAACAAATTGTCACAACACAAGTGGGAATAGGTTAAATTGATGTAGTTACTTTTGTAGACTTATTGTGCTCCTAGATTCATTGTTGAGTGTTTTGAAACCTATATAGGAAGAAGTAGAGAAAGACCTAAACAAGGAGGGTGTTTAGATTAATAAAAATGAAGTTCTGAAAAGCTACAACCAACGTCTCCAACTGAATCCTTCAATTATTTTTTTACCCAAAGGTGAGTATGAGTAACACTTGATATGTCCTCAGTATAGATACACATACCCTGTATGCTTTTTTGCTCGTCTTTTGAATAACAGTTCTATCCGTATAGGCCAATCATTGGAGTATCTTTTCGTAACAAAAATACTAAAATACTAGCAGGAAACCGTCGCCTGTCGCGACAGGATTGTGCCAGTGCGACTACAAGGTGCAGTTGTAATTTTAGTTTGCAACAATTTGTTCAACATGCAGTGTGTCATTTGTGAAAAAAGCGTTTCCTTTAATGAAAAAAATATTACGAAAAATCTACGCATACAAGGCTTGCTTTCGTTATTATCAGCAGCAGAAAAAAGGAAGGGTATTTGTGGATCACGCATTCTTATGCAAAGAGAGCAAATTTTGTCTGGAAAAGAAAAAATTGTGTATCATAGTTAATGTAGGAAGAGTTTCACCAGCATTGATAATATTCAAATATTGTTGAATTTTATTAATTGCGAGAAAAATACCGAAGCGGGACCATCAAAAACTGCACAAATAATAAATGTAAATGCATTAAAGAAGGTTTGAAATATTCTAGTGAATGTAAATGTAGAGACTGCCAGAATACATTCAGAGATCCTGTTGATGAAGCGGAATCAGAAAATGAACAATATTAATATTTACATTATTTTTCGTTTACTAGATTGGTTCAAATTCTTTTGATTTTGTAAATTATTATGGAATACAATATTATTTTCATCTGTACTTGCACAACATAGTGCGCTAATGGGTCGGATATTGAGAGTAGGCCCTGATGGTATTGCGCCGAGACGCGGAATAACAGACATTTTCAAAAAATCATACCGTCAAAAACTATCACATATGAGTTGAATTTTTTTATTCTAAAAACTTTTGTGACTCTTTATCTCAATTTTCTTCGCTGCATGTACATAAATATTTCGAATAATAAAAAAGTTTTTCGATCAATGAAAATTTGATTTCACGGTTTCTACTATTTCACATTCTCTAATTATTCAGATAAAAACGCGATTTTATTTAATCTTGCTCATGATATGTTGAGAAGCGCTAAATGATTCAACTATCTGAATGAAAATGCAAATTTTCACCTTCATATTTTTTCTTTTAGTTAGGGTCTTTTCACAATATCTATCAGATGTGGTTCAATTTCAAGCGTGGGAAATAATAAAATTCGGAATTTTATTATTTTCCGACTTCGAAGTCAGAATTTTATTATTTTCCGACTTTGAAGTCATTTATTAAATTCTGACTTCTAAGCCAGAAATTAGTGAAAAATATTTTTAAAAAATTATATGGCCCTTCTACGCCTTCGTATATTTGAGTATGAATTGAAAGTTTTCATTTCCTCTTTTTTTTATCAAACAATCCCATTAAAAAAGTTGCCACGCTGTATACATATTTTAACACCTCAGATCACAATATACACGAAAAAGTGTAGTACCTAGTACATTAACAGTTCAAGTTTTAAACAGGTATTATGTCCCACGCTCCTTTGTCCTTTGTTATGCCTATGTTTCAAGTATGCTTTAATGAAGCAAGAGACAATCAGTATTTTATCTATTAATAATAACGACATATACATATTGATGCCATAACACCATAACAGCATTTCGCTGCGAGATATGCAACTCTAATGACTCAATATTACTGAGACTACATTTTCCATTATTTCTCCAGAAGTAATTACCATTGTACCGAAATTAGTTATTTCGTATCTTGTTTGCCTCTGGAATTGACCGAATAACCCCTTTTGAACGTGAATCGCCTTCGGATCTATTCTCTTCACGAAAATCTGGGTCAGTTTTGAACCAAAATAGCATTTTTGTAGCAGTTTCGACCGGATGCCAGACATAAATTCCTATAAGTCATAATAATTGCTCTTGAAACGATTCAGAAGGTACACTTTTTTATTAAAACCCACAACGATTCAAGCTTAGTAATAGATAATGACAGTTCGTCTTGTCGATGATACCTCGTCCACAAACTTGTTCACTTCTCTGGAACAATACATAAAAGTTGACGAATTATTTTGAACATTACTGTTCTTTTTTCAATGCCAGTCCATACATGGAAAAAATATAATTTTCTTATGACCTCTAGAACAATCATTAATTGTTTAGAAAACATTTATGTACTACTGACAATATCTATAAAACAAAGACAGATCGCCAACCTTTCTGCGGTGAGCGAGTGAGCTAAGTGAATCCTATTAATGTTGAGTCTGAACATGGACTGTTTTCCATGTTAATATCTTTCAAGTTTTGATTTGTTTGAAACATTTGAATGTACAGTTTTCCGACTGCAGATGGACCAGCATCTTACAAACCTTCATCCATTGTTTTTTACACTGCTTCCAGTATACTTTGTAATCCTACCGACTGCGCCATAATTTGAAGGAATGTGTATTACACAGCTCTATGCGCCATATTATGAGTAACATGTGTGAATATTTTGCTGAAGAGATACTCTTCAATTAAAACCTTTATATCAACGATTTGATTAAATGGGCCTGATATTTATCAAAATATCTACAAAAACCTTCAAAATGATGAGTCAATGAAAATTATCAATATAACATCTAAAAATTATGAAATAATCGTTTTTTGTCTCGAATGGTAATTGCATTCGAAAGATAATTTTTCATCAAGATTTATATCTTTGTCAGCTCGTTTTCGTATATAATTTTTTTCTACCAGTATTAATATCAAACTATTTTCATCAATTCTCAAATTATGCAATATAAACCTGTGTGGTCCATCTTTGTGGTTTTATTTTTAGATGTAAATGATTCTCCTCACAAGGTAGATTGAGTATCCATTGTTATATCTTCTTGTAAATGATGTAGAAATCCGCCAAAATAGTATTGGACTATTCACTGAATATGTTTAGGTGGGGTCTGTTTAAATGTTTTTTCCAGCTTTTCGAATAAACAAAGCCGTAGTTAATATCCACAAAAAATAATTATCTCTCAGCTTACTATTCTTGGTTCTCAATCTAAAACGTTGTGGCATTGCAGAAGGATCAATACAGGTAACAGGTCTCTTCGATATTTTGATGATCTGGCCCGCCAACCTACGCCACTGGTGTCTGGGAGATGATTAAATATCTGCCAAAAGACGGTCAAGGCTGATTCTGCTCAAGACCGCAAATGGACGGGTGGCGCCAATGTCCTCACGATTTTTTTTAACACAATGCCATGTCCAGCATGACCTTAGCCTACTAGTGTCTACAACTTCTCTCAGTTATATCACGATCAAATAGGAATATGTAACTTGAAAAAAAAAAAGGATACATGGTGCGCGATTGAAATAATAACATCAGATACATAATAACAATGCAAACTTCGTGCGAATACCCTGGGAAAGAGATGATCTATAAAATGAAGAGAGATCGGCAACTTTACTGCAGTGTTCCTGAGAGAAAAGCGAGTTTGTGAGCGAGATATCACCGACGAGATCTATTGCTCTCTCTCCTGGACAAAATCTGAAAGCTTTAGTGTATGTTTAGACGCTGTACTCCAAAATGCCAGTGCATCTAGGATATGTGCCTTATAGATTATAAACAATTGACTATAGTGTATTTACATATCAAATACAGACGATGTCAACAAAAGCACGTGATTCATTTTCGAACTGACTTACCCATGTATTTATTTATTTTCTTTGTGCAAGCCCGCCGCCAAATATTTTTTCCCTTGCAATGCGACCTGCGGACGCGTCGGCATCAACTTGTCAAAGAGTCAAAGCAAAGCCGGCCAGCACCTACTAATTTTTTTTTAAATTAGATTCTCATCAAAAATACCGAAAGTGAAAATCCAAAATATACAAGTTATAGATATTGACCTCTTCTTCTACATGACTTTAAAATAATTTGGATATGACGATTTCCCTTGAATCGGTGCATCTGTGCCCTTAAATTGTTTATAACGCAATTGTGCAAAAACTACACAACGGACAGAAAACATCTTGGGCACAGTTGAACCAAATGTTATTATTCATCAGTTTTCGCAGTTTTGTTTGTCCAGATTCAGATTTTTGAAAATTATGAATTTTTGAAAAATGGTCCCTTTTTCGAGGTTTTCCCAGATTTTCTCAGTGGAAAATGCACCGATCCGGACGTGTAAAACACCAGTAGATTTTTTAATTTTCTACAAAAATTCTATGGACTGTGAAACGAATTCTTCAATACTTTTTGAGACATTTGAAAAAAAACGGGAGTAATTTTTTTCACTATTTCTTGTTTAAAAAATTCCACAAAGCAATTTTGCTTGGGCGTAAACCGGGGTTTTCATTTACGAACTATAAAAAGTAGTATAGGTCATTTGCGTCTTATTTTGTGGGGAAATTAACCTCTTTAGCTTGGTCTAATTGGTTGGAAACTGGTTGCAAGATCAACTGACTTCCAACATTTGTCTCTAAACAGTCTCATCGTGGGCGGTCGTCCTTATAAATCATCTTTTATATGAGGTATGCATTATTTTGTGTTCTTTTAATTCCAGAGCTAATTCACTGGACTCAGTTAATGTAATTCCATTTTCTTATTCGAGGCCAGTTCCGTGTGACTCGTCCGTCTCGAAATAGATTATTGTTTGCCATCACGAAGCTGGCGCTATCTATCTATCACCTCCAATATTTGCTTTATGCGCGTCTCAGTTTCCGCTGTTTCGTGGAAAAAGCTTGACCGTCTTCGCTGGCGAAGATTCGTGTTTCCGGTTTGTCTCTGAGTAAAGGCGTTCGTTTGGAGGTGACTCATTGGGAATATCGTCGATGATTGGTTGGTCAAAAGTGTTTTTACAAGCTTTTATTTAACTTCTGTCTTTCCGGTTGAAAATTGACAATCCGTTATTCAAACATTTGCTGGCTTCCGATCAAACTGCAATTTTGCAGGAACCGATGACAATACAATGATTTCAAAAAATGTACCCCCTGTTTCTCCAAAAGCTAGATAGAGAACGAGTAGAAATTTGGAAAAAATTTCGACGGTTTCGGAAATTATGTCAAACAAAATAAACTAGGGAATATAAAATCAGAAAAACCAGTAAAAATAGTGAAAAACATAGGACCATCCAATAATTTTATTCAAAATAATTATACCCTCACTTCCTTCTCGAAAAAAATTGCAAAAACTCGTGTGAAGATAAAATCGAAAAATCCGTGAAAATAGCGAAAAACATGGGATCATGGAATGATGTAACTTAAAACAATTTAAACACGACGACGAAATTCGTGCCAATAAAAAAAATGTAATTCGAAGATATTACCCCCGTGTCCTCTGAAAGACATATAGAGGACGTGTAGGAATTTGTAAAGATTTCCGACGGTTTAAGACGTCAAAAGTATTGTCGGTCAGGGGGCTCCGAACCCTCTCCTCAAAAAAAATCATATAAAATTAAAATCGGAAAAATTCGTAGAAATAGTGAAAACATGAAACCACCAAATAATTCAATTCGAAAAATACATTCTATTTCTGAAGTATTGGACTAAAAAGTAAAAAATAATATTCAATGTATGAAAACAAAAACTCTAAAAAAATTAAATATTTTCTCAAAAGTTTGAGGCGTGAAATATGATTTCACTTGATATGAAGCCTCAAGCTTTTAAGAAAATATTTTAATTTTTAATAGTATATTACATAACAAGTGTTGTAAAAGGCATATTACGCACGAATGGAAATATTACATTACATTACATTACAATTAATTCCATGAGTGCGTAATTGCTTTACGTACTATACTTTACCTACGGCCATATACAATATATAAAATTCATATTATTATTAGTAAAATGACCTTTTTCAGAAAAGACGCCTATATAGATGAACTCAAGTAGCAATACCTCATCTGAATGATAAATTTGATCCAAAAAGTTGAAGCCGTTTTCGAAATCCATAAATTCCCATTATTACTATTATTATTATTTGTAAAATTGTATTTTTCTAAATAAACGCCTGTATAGATGAATTTGAAAAGCAAAACTGTATTAGAGCCGTTTCAAAGATCCAAAAAATCATATTATTATTATTATTATCAGTAAAATCGTGTTTTTCCAAGAAAGATGCCTATATAGATAAACTTAAAAAGCAAAACCATATCTGCATACAAAATTTCTCCCAAATCGATTGAGCTGTTTCCGAGATATATCAAACTGTGCATTTTGTTTAAGAAAACTGTGCGTTTTGTTTAAGAAAACTGTGCAATTTGTTTACCGTGCGTAAGGAGCTATTTACTTAGGCTGTGAGTTGTGTGTATGTATTCTGCAGTGGCCGTAGGTGAAAGTTTTTTGTTTTCATGCACTAATTTTTTTTTTTCAATAGTTCAAAAATACAAGCTTGTTTTTAAAAGACTGTTTACGTTTATTTTATTCACCTACCCTACGGCCACTGTAGAAAATAGGCAAAAACTCACGACACACAGCCTCAGTAAACAAATCGCACAGTTTTCTTAAACAAATCGCACAGTTTTCGTAAACAAAACGCACAGTTGGATATATCTGGGAAACGACTCAATCCATTTGGAAGAAATTTTGAATGTAGATAGGTTGCTTTTTGAGTTCATCTATATAGGAGTATTTCTTGAAAAAAACACGATTTTACTGATGATAATAATATTAATAATGATAATTTTTTGATCTCGAAAACGGCATCAACTTTTTGGATCAAATTTATTATTCAGTCAAGGTATGGCTGCGGCTTCGTGCGTAATTTTTCCATTCGTTCGTAATATGCTTTTTACAAAACTTGTTACATAATATGCTTATTACAACACTTATTACGTAATATACTATTTCATGTCAGTTTTTGTATTTTGGCCAGTCAGTCTCGTGGGGCAATGAAAGAGCTGCCAACTTAAAATTATCCAAAGCTGCCAACTTCAAATTATCCACTTCTGTTGTTCGAATTTCGTAATTTTTCTGCGAATTGAACAGTCACTAAAAATACAGTGTGAAGGTGAAATAAATAGATTAATAGAACTTGGTTGCAAATTGCGGCAAAACATGGATTCACAGGACGGCGGAAATAGATGACGTTTCATCTGATATTTTCTAACTCAAATTGATCTTCAATCTGTGAATTTCATTTTGTTAATTATTATATTTGAATCATGGAAATCCAAAAAAAAACATCAAATTTCGAATAGATGAAAAAAAGGTAACATAGATTAGATCTTTACCAACACGGTCAAATGTTTTCATCCACTAATAATGACAAATAAACCGTGAAAGTTAGGGACAACGAAACCCTTTTGCATGGAAAATGATGTATACGGAGAGTTAAGTAGCGCCACAGTCTTTCAGTCTGTAAGGGATCACTTCCACTTACTTCTCCGCGCTTCTGCTATGAAATCTCACCTCTTCTAAAGCTGAACCTGGCCATTCATTTTTTCATATGAATCCCGAGAATTATCCTGTCGTTTCACGAAAATCACGTCACATATTCGGTGCATCGTGGTAATCTTGGCACTTGCGTTGTTTTTGATATTCTGGCTTTGTTCGTTTTGCTTGGCAATGGCTCTGCACGTAGCCGTGAATCATTCTTGTTTTTGCCACTTTCACTAAGTTTCTTGAGGTTATAAATCGGTGACGTCTGTGACTCAATGTTGGCGCCCCACGTCTTATTCAACTGTCTCAACATAGTGTCTCTATGGCGTCACAATAACAATCATTCATTGTCTCAGGAATAAATTAAAGACCTCAGTATGATTGGACATTGAACTACATCTGATAGATATTGTGAAAAGACTCTTAGTGAAAAGAAAAAATCTGAAAGTGAAAATTCGCATTTTAATTAAGATAGTTTTAACTATCTCTAGTTTTCATTGAAAATTCATTGAATAAATTAAATAGGGAGAATGTTATTAAAAAATATCACTCACAGAAATCGTTCATTTCATTGAAGCAAGGTTCGCTTCTCTCGCATTTAATCCCCATTACATTTTGGTCAACGAAAATCTATTTCGCTTTGCCAAGCTCATCAGGGAGATTGATTGAATTGGAAAGCAGGCTCTTCAGAAGCAATTATACAGATCAAGGATGGAAATTATGGAAATATTTCTTCTGCGGTAACACTTTTTTGACATAGACCTGTCATGGGCATTGCATTTTCGAACAAAAATCAATGCATTATTGAACTTAATATGAAAAAATATCTATTTCTATCGGACCAGGTAATAAATAAATTATATATCTTCAAAGTATACCCCAAAATGAATTAATTTATTTTGATTTTAGTTCGAAAATATGAATAGGAAATTCATAAAATCTTTTGTGGAATCATCTGCGACTGAAAGACAAACTTTAGTCGCTATTTTCCATCGTTCAAGATAACCTCTTGGGGGGTATTCATGTTGAAAAGGGGAACATTCTCCATGAAAATTGAAAAATGAAAAATGTGATTTATTTATTTATTTTCACAATATCTATCAGATGTAGTTCAATGTCCAGCGTGGCTTGTGCCGGGGAAGTAGTTGTTTTCTGTTAGATATTACAAATAAGTCACATTTTTCAATTTTCATGGAGAATGTTCCCCTTTTTAATTTATTTATATTGCACCACTTTCTCTTTAGAATAAATAAATTAAGGTTTTATTCTTTTATTCTTTGTGGTGGAGTAATTTAATGACGTGCCACCCATAAATTGAACTTTTAGTTTGTATTTTTTTTTTAAATAAAGACACCATTATTTTTGTTTACATTGTTGTACTTAGAAACACCGTCGGAAAAAATTAATACTAATAAAGTATTGGAAAGATTCAAATAAAATTTTACAAAAAATAAAATGCTGAATAACTTATTTTTGTTTCAGAAAATCGGCAACATAACAAACGAACAAAATGTCGACGTTAGAAAGAAAGGAGTACCAGGAAACGAAGATAATGCGGACAGTTTCTCCCGTACGTAACTACAGCTCGAATCAAAATTTGTCACAGTTCGATAATAATTTGGGTAAGTGTAACATTTGTAACAGTGAAGCATAACTGAACAATCGATGTAACATTCCCATTACATTCACGTATCAGAGACATAATCTCTAGGTAATCGTCATGTGATATTTACGTGGGTACAATCGCCACTGACCCGATTACCTCTCCTTCACCAGCGTCGTTAGGGGGTAATGGAACCAGTAGCCCCCCCTCGCCATAACTGTACCTTCTTAGGTAAAGAACGCTCTAGTACCCAGCCAACCATCGTGTGACATCAAGACTTATGTGATGTAACAATGTTGCACCAATGCGAAGTTCAGTCTTTACCTATATTCACATCACATCACAAACAGGAAAAAATGTGATATCGCAGGAAAATTCATCAGACCACACCTATTCGACGTCAACAAATCTACCAAGTCGCGATCTCACATTTAGACATGTATGGGACGAAAATTATAGGTTGCACACAACTGGGATGTGCGAACTCTACGCTAAATTGGCAGTCTTTCTTTGTTTCTCGACGAGAGGGTGTTGCGCGTTGTTCCATAAACAAACATGATCTAGAAGTCGGCGTTCGAATCTTGTGTTTATCGAACGATGATAATCTTTAGATTAGACTTTGGGCATTTAAATTTCGAGAAAGAATATAGTGTGTGAAAGGATTTCAAAGAGTTTTGTAATGTTTCATCGTGGTATTGTTAATTGTATTTGGTTTATTGCTCGTACATAATCAAACACGTGAGTTTTTTAGATTTCAACTTGTTTTCACCAAATATTCATGATTTCCACTGGTGCCACTGGTGTTGACTGTTCTTACATGAAGATGCAAACAGTCAGGTGTACGCAAATGAGAAACAGTTGATATCACAATGTGACCTATTTGTGATATGAAATGTGGACTTGTATAACACCTGTTAGTGACTTTCTATGTGACTTCGCATTTCATGTCTGAAAGACATCACAATCATTTTCCTTGAGGCGGACATTTTCACATTAGATACATGTTTTTTATATCGCATGGTTGGATGGTTACTAGCCCACCCCCGATTCATAATTAATTTTGGTACTAAGTACGCTCCCCAGAAGGTACTAAGTAAAGCCTATAGTCATCGATTTTAATTTCGTATCCATATAATGTTTGTTGCATCTCAATTATGTTTCAATATTGGCCCTGTAACATTTTCGGCACAACTTACTTGAAATCTGGAACACCTCAGTTATAAAAATCGTGTTTATTCCAGATTACTTGCTAGAAGACCTGCAGAACTCCGTATCACGGCCGGGCAGCTCCTTGGGGCAGCACAACACCGCCAACGCATACAGGGAATCCTCAAGATCGGTCAACGCTTTGGAATCGAACCGCAGCAACTCGCTCAGCAGGATGGCGAATACGAAATCCACCAAACCGGTGACAGAATACTCATCTGATGACGCTTATAATTACAAGGTAGGGCACTTCAAAATCATGAATTACAATATGTTCCAATCAGTGAATCATGAAAGAGCAAAAACTTGATTGCATTTTTTGGAAAATCCAAAATAGACATTTTATAATTAAATAATATAATTCGATAATTCAAAACAGAAAAGAATAATAAATGGAAAAAAAGCATAGGGCCCAAAATGGTTCCTTGTAGGACTCCGCAATTTGAAGATTTTGGTACTGAGATATGTTGCTCGATGTTAACCCTCTGTATCCTGTTCAACAGATAGTTTTTCAGAAGAAGTTGAGTGTTTTCATCCAATCCAATATGTTTTAGAATCGTTAAAAAAAAACTACTTGATTGATGATATCAAAAGCTTTTGAGAACTTCAGAGCCAAATATCGCCAGACCCTGGGAGACTTCTATGCATTTTTATCTCCCCTCGGGATATTCATTCAAAACTATCATGATTTGATTTTTAATATAAGTAATTTTTCAGAGCCCTGACGGACGACAGCAAATTAGCGGGTACAAGAAAGAAAAATATATGTATTCCACCACTAGTAATGGCGACCTTTTGCCCGAAAAAACGAGAATGCAGAACAGCATCAATCAGCTAGACACTCTCTTAGACGACTTACAACAAGTTAAAAAATCATCCTACTCAGAAAAAGGTAAATGATAAATATGTTACTTTGACATGAAGCAACAAGAAACCAGACCAAAAATCATTTTATTTTTGACATACTTTCATTTCGCTTCCATATAGTTTTGTCAATGTTCAGAGAACATCTTAAGAGCTGAGGGAAAGTAGGTGGAAAGGAAGAGAGCTCGGGAGTGAAGCATCACCGACGAGACGAACCGCTCTTTTTTCGGACAGAATCTAACCAAAAGTTTTAATGTGTATTTAGGTGCTTCACTCCATATCCCAGACAGCACAAGATTATTCTGGGAATGTTCTCAGAATGTTCTCACAAGGTGCACCAAATGTTCTGAGAATATTCTGAGAACATGAAAATGGGACAGAAACGCAAGTTCCAAAATCATGCTCAGAATATTCTTGGGTATGTTCTGGAATGTTCTGAGAACTTTATCGAAACATCCTCAGAATATACCCAAGTATATTTTCAGAACATAATCAGTATATTTTCAAGAATATCCTCAGAACATCTGTGGGTCATACTCTCGGATGGTCTAAGAATATTCTGAGAACATTTCAGGCATTATATTCTCAAAATGAGCCCATAATAAATATTGGGATTTATAAATACCAATATTAATGAAAACAAATAATTTCAACTGAAGTTGAAAATACCCTTCTCTCCAAATTTTGTGAGATTAGGGTATTTTCAACTTTAGTTGAAATTATTTATTTTCATTTATATGTTCGATTTATTTAATCCCATTATTTATTATGTTCGCATTCCTTATATCAATGAAAACAAATAATTTCAATTAAAGTTGAAAATAACCTCTCCACATTTTGTGGGAACATTCCCACAAAGACTTTGTGGTAATTTATGGAGAGAAGGGTATTTTCAACCTTAGTTCAAATCGTTTTTATTTTATTTTTTTCATTTATATGATAACTCTGATGAAACATATTTTGAACGTTTATTTAATCCCAATATTTATTATAGACGCATTCCTATGATCTCTCCTGGAGAACATTCATAGAATATTATAAGATATTCTAGAACTTTCTTAGAATATTCAAATATTATATTCTATGATCATCCTTTGAGAACATCCACGGTACATTGTGAATAATCCTAAAAAGTTCCCAGAATAATCAAATAATATATTCTATGATCACTCATGGAGAACATTCATAGAATATTATAAGATATTCTAGAACTTTCTTAGAATATTCAAATATCATAATCTATGATCATCCTTTGAGAACATCCACGGAATATTGTGAAATATCCTAAAAAGTTTTAAGAATATTGAAATAATATATTCTATGATCATTCCTTGATAACATTTTTAGAATATCCAGAATATACTTATCACATTCTGCGGAACTTCTGTAGAATATTCGATAGGAGGTATGTTGTGAACTTTGTGAGAATATTCATAGTATTTTGATTTTAGTTCGAAAATATGAATAGGAAATTCATAAAATCTTTTGTGGAATCATCTGCGACTGAAAGACAAACTTTAGTCGCTATTTTCCATCGTTCAAGATAACCTCTTGGGAGGTATTCATGTTGAAAAGGGGAACATTCTCCATAAAAATTGAAAAATGAAAAATGTGACTTATTTGTAATATCTAACAGAAAACAACTACTTCCCCGGCACAAGCCACGCTGGACATTGAACTACATCTGATAGATATTGTGAAAAGACTTTAACTGAAAAGGAAAGAAAAAATCTGAAAGTGAAAATTTGCATTTTCATTCAGATAGCTGACTTTTTAATTCTTTCTAGTTTTCCTTGAACAAATCTTATAAATCTACTGGTGGGAGAGCAAGCCATAAGATGAAAGCTTGGTGAGGATTCCTTGGTGTTCAACACAATCAAGCGTCTTGAGGATGCCTTATAGTAATCCAAGACATGACGGATTTGTGTCTTATAAATCATACTCAGTTGACGAGAAGTAAAATACTGGGCACCAAACAGAAACGCAAATGGACCTCACATGTTTTCCCCATGGTACTGATGATTTGTTCAAGGAAAACTAGAAAGAATTAAAAAGTCAGCTATCTGAATGAAAATGCAAATTTTCACTTTCAGATTTTTTCTTTCCTTTTCAGTTAAAGTCTTTTCACAATATCTATCAGATGTAGTTCAATGTCCAGCGTGGCTTGTGCCGGGGAAGTAGTTGTTTTCTGTTAGATATTACAAATAAGTCACATTTTTCATTTTTAAATTTTCATGGAGAATGTTCCCCTTTTCAACATTCATAGTATGTTGTGTGCTGTCTGGGATAAGGGAAGCATATATGCAGAACATACCACGTTTCAGTCAGCGGCAGATATTCTGGCTCCCTGATTGGTTGTGACCAAACACAGGTGCATTTTGCCCATCCAGACTGAAACGTGGTGCATTTTGCACTAGCGTGAATTAGTTTTTCGCTTGCGATTTACACACAAACCTAACCTGAGCAAGCTAACCTAGCTTGCCTGCACAGGGAATTTTTTCGAATAAATTTCCGGGCGACAAAGTGCACCACGTTTTAGTCTGGATGGCAAAGGGCACCTGTGTTTGGTAACAACCAATCAGAGAGCACGAATATTTTCCATTGACTGAAACGTGGTACGTTTTGCTTATATGCATACGGCAACAGAGTAATCCAAGACATGACGGATTTGTGTCTTATAAATCATACTCAGTTGACGAGAAGTAAAATACTGGGCACCAAACAGAAACGCAAATGGACCTCACATGTTTTCCCCATGGTACTGCTGATGGTAATACCTAGCATTGAACTGTAAAGTTGTTGTATCCCCATTCTATTTTTTTTTTCAAATCCATATTAAAGTCGTTCATGTTCTTCCCCCATTCTTTTTTAGTTTCATGGGATGATATCGGTACTTTGGAATGCGGTATGAAAAGTACTATCATCCGCAAAGCTGCGAACTGGTCATGAGTTATCCAGTAACATCCATGGGTGGCCGGTAGCTTGGCGGTCTAAGGCGCAGGCCGTTCGAAGTTTCAGTATAGCGGTAGTCGGTTCGAGCCCGATGGATGTACTGGGGAATTTTTCTCAAATACTCTATATCGGAATCGATAGATGACCACAGTCCTTGTTGAAAGCAAGTGTATTGTGTGTTGTCTAGATGCCAATCTCGTCTAGTGCTAGCTTGGAGTGCACGCCGGCCACCCGAGGTGGTGCTGTTGGTTTTCCGGGTTTTTCTGCAGCTGAAAAGTGAATACGCCACCAGAAATCAGTAAGTCGCCCCGGAGCGCCACGGCAAATAATAATAATAGCCGTCCTCTACCCGCTATGCCTTTGGGTACACTTTACGAGTGTTTATGAGGGAATATTATTATTATTATTACAACTGGTGGGGGAGCAAGCCATAAGATGAAAGCTTGGTGAGGATTCCTTGGTGTTCAACACAATCAAGCGTCTTGAGGATGCCTTATGCCGCCGCCCGAGTTTTGCCAAATTTTTCAATAGATTACTGCCATAGAACGCAAGACATAAGCAACCTAACCACATTTGATAATTTGTTGGCGAAAGGTAATCTCAGACTTGGTCCTGCGCGTTTGTGGCTGGTATTCTATCTCTTTTTGTTAGGAGAGGGGACGTGAAACTTTCAGAGTTTATCAGAAGTGTTTGGTATAATGTTCGTATATCTCAGCATTATGGTTTCAGAAATGGCCTCTTTGTGTTGTGCTGAACCTCCAAAAGAGAAACTCTCTTTGTTGCTGTTGAAATTGTTTTGTTTTAATGCTGAGCAAAACATGCGATAACTGCTTCAAACCTTCCAGAAACTGATATATGTCTTCGAAAGAGTCATTATCCCAGAATTTGAAAAAATATTTTTTTCCAATAAACTATTGTAAGTATGGAAAGAGAGAAAAGTCATAAAGTCAGAGAGGATAAGCCTGAGGAGTACAGCGAATGAGTCTGCGATTCCACAATACAGCGCTGGCGATGGAAGACAAATGATCTCAAATTTTCGTAGTGGGTCAACACCCCTTTTCCAGCTAGTTAGTCATACCCCTTGATTACAAAATATCGTATCTTTGACTGCACTATTATAATTTACTACGTACTGAAGAGTAGTGGACAGTGTTAATCACTTTACGATTCGTGAATTCCTTATAATTACTTTTTCCTACGAATTTCGTATTCTAAATTGATTACTTATTGGTTATCAATTATTGATTAATAAAAATGATCATGATTCAACGGCACTCGACCAATCACAGATCAGAATTTTCAGGATCCATGGAAACTGAGAGGTTAAGACCAATGACAAAACTGTAAATCTACCAAACAAATGTCTCCAGAAGGTTTTGCTTCATTCGACGTGTCACGGCTTGGCTTCCGTTGTTTTTTTTTCAGAACTCTAAGAAATATGAGTCATCATCCTTATAAGAAACATCATTCCATCAAAATAAATCTGAAATTCAAAATAAATAAATGAATGAAGTATCTATTTTTTTCATAAATAACATTCAGATTGCGTTGAAACTCTGACTAGCCTATAGTTATAGAAAGTATAGTCTTCTACTTGCCTATAAATATAGCAATTATTATACTCGTTGAAGAATATACTAATAATAAAGCAGGTCTCGTAATTTGCTTGCTGTCTTGTTTACTCATCCCTATCCTAGGTTAAAATCTCTACTAGTGGAATAATATTTATTTGTCAATTCAAGTGAATCATATACTATTTATATATCATTTGTTTTACAGAATCCTATAATAGTCCTGGCTCCGATCCAGCTTTTCGGTGAGTATCCAACAAGGACTATGTATATCAAACTTAATGTCGATTTTTTATTAAAGTCGCTAGACCGAATGACGAATGATTAAGAAACCCAATAATCATTTTTCTGTTCAAATATATAAAAAACGTGTCTTTACTTCTGGTTGTGAAGTATAAACGATCCACTAAGTCACTGAATCGCAAGAAACATAAATAGCACGAGATGCTTTCAATAGTGCCAGAAAAGCCAATCAACATTTGAATCCCTAGTGAGTTGCGACTCCATTTCTCCGATCAAGAGATGCAAAATCAAGCGACCACCATATCGCTTCCAGGAGGGCTAAGGCAACTTTCTCTCCGATGTCGTCCTTGATTTCAAGGTTAACCACAGAAACTCAGTTCCTGTGATTAGAGGCCCTCACAACTGACCCCATCGGGCTTGTCGTGGAGCTAGTAACTTGCGAAAAAGTGAAGAACGCGATAACAAAGGATGCTTTGCGTGAACAAATGGATCTTGTGCGCATGCGTAACTGCGGGATCAAAAGTAGAATTGGTACGGCTAGATGCCTGTCCGTAGCTCTTTCGCCGGTAGACATGCGTAGTCGCAACAAAAATTGGTTTGGTAGTGATGGGGCTTTATGGTGGGGGACACGAGTATTAGCGGCAAGTGTCTATTTTTGTTCGTGTAAACGTAAATATCCTTTGCTCTTTCTCTCTGTTTTTTGACCCCGCTTCCTAACGGCGCACTTGTCCAGCGCATTCCCCACTACGCAGAGTTCCGCTTTGCTGCGGCTTGGTTACCGGCGTAAGTAGTAGGGGCTTCGTCGGGGGTTGGAGAGAAAAATCTTTTTTGAAGCAATTCCTCCATCCAATTTTTTTTTTTATTGTTCGTTTTTGCACATTATCACGAGCACGCAGTTAACTACAGACGTCACAACTCTACTCTGTCTCGACATTTTTCCAGTTATTGGGAGAAAGCCTTGCGACCCCCACATCACTCCCATGCAATTGTCGTCCATATTGCACATCACATCACTACCTTCACGTATCTGCCTATGACGAATAGTCCAGGGGAATTGGGACATCACGCTATTAGTGCACTGGAATTAGGCGAAGTCATTTATTTTTACAGCTATAGGAAACCAGAAAAAACATAGTATCACTCAGAGTAGGCAGCATAACAAGAACATTCGCGTTAGCCAACCCACAACATACTTGCTTTGAGTAAACCAGATGGGTTCTGTCGGAACCTACAGCACTTTCTACCGTATTTGGTGTCTAGAATGCATATGCTGCCCGAAAATTAAACAGATTAGACATAAACTGCTTGGACACCGGCTAGCAAAAAAACACATTACTTCCGTTAATATTCATCTCACAGTTATATGTTCGATGCCAACAAGTCACGACAACTCATTTCTCGTTACCGTACTGATGATCACTTGAGTACGAAACATTTGTCTACAGCTGCATTTCCATTTGAAGGTTATACCCAATAACTTTTCTATAGTGATTTCTATATGTATTTTTTTTACTCAAAATTTATATTTATTTTATACTGTTTGAAGAATAAACATCAATATTATTATTGAACGTCCAGCACGATATCAGCTATGCAAGTACTTGTTTTTCTGTCAGATATTCTCTCAATATCCTACCGAATTTAAATACAGAAGAGTTCGATGACGTTCAAAATATTTTTGTTTTTTGATCGTCTTTGGGATTGAAAGTGTATTTTTCTGTTGCAGTACTTCTCCCTCTAAAAACGTGAACAGGGAGTTACATTATGGAGACACTCCCAGACACAGCTCGAGAAGCCACGCGTTGGAGCGGTCAGAAAGAGAGGCATCACTCAAACGGGAGATGCAGTACACAAGTGAAGGTATTTAATAAAGTGTCTTTTAGAATCGAAAATTGAATGAATCCAAATAGAATATATTATTTATTATACAAGGTTTATAAGACACTATTTTGACGCATGCGTGGTTTGGATACGATGAGTGAAGCTAGGGGTGCTCCAAGAGAACAAATGCGACATCGTGTCCCATAAAACACTGTTTATAAACTTTTTTTTGCATTCTGCTGCAGGTGAGTTCGATGGAGCTCACAATGTCTATAATGGGCATTGTCATTTCGGCGAAGTTCAAAACTTTTCTCAGGTGGGTCTCCTTGACTTCGGTGACAGGCGTCGTGAATATGTTTACAATGATCTTTTCCTCCATGTCACTAAGTACACACTTGATAACGATCGAAGATGCTGAGCCGATTGAAACGTCGTGCTCATAGAAACAATCTAGAGAATGGAAGTCCGAAATGAAAGTAATCAATTTATATCGTTGCGTAATACTTTCTCCTTGTCCGGATGAAAACCATATTCTGTTAGTTGGTAACAGGGATTCTTTGCAATAGTGTGTCCTCTGATCTATTTTCCTCTATATATCATGGCTTTCAAGATATCGAATGATAACTCACTAAATGAACAAATTGTTTTAATTTTGAATCCATGTTTTTTTTTTCAAGAAGGTATTTTTAATTTTTGTGATCCAATCTGTATCCATTCCGCAGGTACTTACAGCGACACCCGATCCAACCGCACCATTTCCCCCTCTCCGTCCTCGAAAACCTCCACGCTCACCAAACAAACGAAAGTCAAGAACGTCCACGAGTACCCGATGGAGGTCACCGAAACGGTCGTCCCGGATATCGACCCCGAAGTCCTAGCCCACTTGGACCCGAACCTCCGGCCGCCCGGCAACACCAAAGTCACCACCACCATCAAAACGTACACCTACGAGATTCCCGGCGCCGGGGAATTCCCCACGAACGTTTCCGCCGCCATCAACGACGAAAAGTACGTGTACTCTCCCAATCAGACCATCAGCACGCCTAGCAAGAGTTTCGTCTACAACAAACTGGAGAACAAGGAAAACGTGGTGTATCAGCAGGATTCCTACAACTATCCGCCGTATCAGAAGCCCAGCCCGCCAGGTGGCGTGGTGGTCAAAGAGACCGTCACCACGAGGAACTACCAGCCAGGGTATCGGCCTGAGCAGAACCCGCCCAACAATCAGACTTACATCTACAATGAAAGCAACACGACGAAGAATGTTACCCACAATGGCCATCCGCAAGCACCACCATTGCCCAGGTAATTGTTTGAAGGGTTCTTTGACATTCAAAATGAGTGATACATTCAGAAAACATTAATTATCAATTTGTAAATCGGCTTTTCGGTGTCGGGCCATGTTCGCGTCTCTTAACAGATATCCTGTTTTGGTTCATATCTGTACTCTAACATATGGCGGACTAAAATATTGACAAAACTTTATTAATCAGCCTGTATAAAGACACAATCGTCTAGCCGTACCAATTCTACTTTTAATCCCGCAGGTCCGCATGCGCACAACTCGAATTAAAATAATTTAATGGCGGTGGGGCGGGGTGTTTAGATGACAAAACAAGAAGGCAAACTGAGTTGAAACTGCGTGAATTTGTTTTTTTTGCTCGAAATTGACACATAAACCTAACCTGAGCAAGCTAACCTAGCTTGCGAGTCAGTTGAAAATGCGTGAATTAGTTTTTCGCTCGCAATTGGTTTTGTGCTCAATTTACAGACCCTGGAGGTAAAACAAACTCAATCTTAAAAAAAGAAGGAAAACTAACCTCACTTTTCCGTTTTATTTCGTGATACCCTACTATATTAACTGGTAACTAATAATTATAATAGTTATCCTGAATCTGTGCAATCTAGGTAATGTGTTTTACCATTCTGAATAACAAAAAGTGGAATGGATATAATATGTATATAAAAAAATCTAATAAAAGGGTAATTTTATTTCACTTCTATAATTTATTCAGACAGGATACCTACATTGTGAAGGAACGCACCACCACGAATATCAACAAGAACGACCCTCCTCGTGGTTACTCATCCCAGCCCCAAGATAGATATCCTCCCCATAACGATGACTATCCCTCACAGGATGAGGGTTACCCTCCTGGCCGAAAGACATACATCTACAAGGAAACCCACAACACAGTGAACAAGACCGAGCCGCCGTTTTCTGAGAGAGGGTATCCCGTTTACAATCCACCAGACAACAGGTTAGTTAATTAGTGTTATGTTTCTATTTTAATATTATATATCAATGATTAGTTTATACAGTGCTAGTCTAAATAAGTCCGTTCCCCCCTACTAATTTTTGAACCACCTGGTATATCGCAACGAAATTTGGAAGGCTCAAATAGGAGATAAAAACCTACGTTTTCATGAGAAAATTTCAGCTAAAAGTTTCGAAATGGCAGCTGAGCGCCAGCTTCAATCATTTTTTTAAATAAAACACCCGGTATATCATTGCACGATCGGTTAGGGACGATCATAAGGAATTCAACAACACCAAGTTTGATGCTATTATCTCTAAAAACTGTGTAGATATCACCTATTACTTTCTCCATAAGCCGAATGAGTAGGAGAGAGAAACATTTTCTGGCGGGTCAATAAATTCTCTCTCACGGTATATAAAAATCTATACCCGAACTACACCCGCATCGAAACAAAATCTCCCCAAATGTATATCATAACTATTTTTGTTACTTATATTGAAATAAAAGATACTCCAAATTCATAAATATTTCACCCATTCCAGCAGAGGAAACCCCCCAAGCACCACCTACATCATCAAAGAAACCCACAACACGACCAACCGCACAGCAGGCTCCCCGTACCAAAACGGCCACCCGCCCAACGAACCCGGCAAGACGATCGTATACAAGCACGAATCGCACACGACCAACCACCCCTACGGACCGGGAGGGCCGAATCGACCGAAAACCCCCAACGAGGTCGAGACTTTCGACCCGAACCACTCGCCGCCCGGGTACGGATTCAAATCCAAGCCCAAGGAACCCATCAACATACATTACTCGTATAAGTCTACGAATACGACGCAGAACAGCTACAAAGGCGGGTATCCCCCGAACGAGGAGAGCCAGCATCTGTTGCCGCAGAAGTTTCCGACAGATGACGGACCCGATGGCCCGCCCAAGAGGCTGGATGAGCTTATGGCTACTATAGGAAATGAGGTGAGTATTTTTCAGAATGAAGAAAATTGTTCCATATTGTATCGTTTCCTAGCCAACCATGCGATATAAGAAACATGTAAAGGCGACATCGCATTATGACGTGCGACATCGCATCATGACATGCGACATCGCATTATGACGTGCGACATCGCATTATGACGTGCGACATCGCATTATGACGTACGACATTGCATTATGACGTGCGACATTGCCTTATGACGTGCGACATCGCATTATGACGTGCGACATTGCATCATGACGTGCGACATCGCATTATAATAATATAATATAATATATAATATAATATTTATTTCAGAAGCAATAATAATTTGTACAATTCAATCATTCATTTTTAAAAGAAATAAATGGTGACAAAACCCCAATAAGTATACACTTGAGCGGGGATATTAAAAGTAAAAGTAAATTATGACGTGAGATATTGCATTATAACGTGCGACATCGCATTATGACGTGCGACATCGCATTATGACGTGCGACATCGCATTATGACGTGCGATATCACATTATGACGTGCGACATCGCATTTGAAGTCACAAACATGTATCCAATATATTGAGGCAATGTGAAAATGTCCGCCTCAAGGAAAATCATTGTGATGTGTTTCAGACATGAAATGCGACGTCACATAGAAACTCACTAACAGGTGTTATACAACTCCACATTTCATATCACAAATAGGTCACACTGTGATATCAACTGTTTCTCATAGTTTTCTAGATCTCGATTTTCTCTACACACTGGAAAAGGGGAGCCGGGAGTGTTGACGACCTCTGAGGTGCGCACTACCTATTCAATACAACTACTTTGGACCTCAAAAACAAAATTTTCATCTACTTAAATTCATCCACACTTCTGACAGGCATTTGCGTACAACACCTGGCTGTTTGCATCTTCATATAAGAACAGTAAACACCAGTGGGAATCGTGAATATTTGGCAAAAACAAATTTAAATCTAAAAAACTCACGTGTTTGATTATGTACGAGCATTAAACCAAATACAATTAATAATGCCATGATGAAACATTACAAAACTCTTTGAAATCATTTTACACACTATATTCTTTCTCGAAATTTAAATGCCCAAAGTCTAATCCAAAGATTATCATCGTTTGATAAGCACAAGGTTCGAACCCCGATTTTTACATTATGTTCGTTTATGAAACAACGCGCAACACCCTCTCGTCAAGAAACAAAAAAGACTGCTAAGTTAGCGACGAGTTTGCAAACCACAGTTATGTGTATCCTATAATTTTCGTCCCATACATGTCTAAATGTGAGATCGCGACTTGGCAGATTTGTTGACGTCGAATAGGTGTAGTCTGATGAATGTTGCTGCCACATCACATTTTTTTCCGTTTGTGATATGTTATTGTGACTGTAACATCAAATATACCTCGAATATACGTAAAGACCGAACTTCGCATTGGTGCAACATTGTTACATCACATAGTTTTTGATGTCACACGATGGTTGGCTGGGATGTTACATGAATAGCGACTCCGTTTCATTTAAAGTAGTAAAAGTAGTATTGATGACGCTTTGGACATCCCCTCTACCCAGTATTACGAGGACCGCCTCCTCAACCTATAACTGGTAAGAAGCGTAAGATAATTTTGTCCGGGGTTTCAAATCTGGTTTCTAATATTTATTTTTCCATTTGTACAAACTTTATTATAGATTTGCTCGAGTCATAATGAGTGCACTATTCAAATATTTCAGCCACCGAATAGTCCCCTCAACGCAGGATTCACGGCCCACGAGCAAGAAAGGGCGCAACAGAAAAAGATAGATACCCTCAAAAGACAAGCTTCAGAAGCCGACGAAACTCAGAAGAAAGAAATCATATCGAAAACTAAGAACGTTTCTGGTCCACCTGTATATTATCCGCCGGGACACGAAATGTTTGCCAAGAAGGAAGAAAGTGAAGCTGCCTGGAGGGCACAAGTAAGTTAACATTTTATCGTTGAAGCTTTATTAGGACAGCCTATTTGGTTTGATTTATTTCGGTTGCCATGATTATATATAGTGTAAAATTTCCCGTTCTTTTTTATAAAAAAAAGTACCCCTTCATTGATATAAAGGCGTTTAAAAGTTAAAACTGTGAATCCGGTTAGAGGAAATAGTTATTTACCTAACAAGTGCGGAAAGAGTACTTTTCCGCACGCGACGGCAGTTGTACGAACGACGCGGAGCGGAGTTCCGGCAAGCCGTTAAGGGCGGAAAAGACATTTTCCGTAAGAGTTATGTACAATATTTTTCCTACGAGTGTTTTTGTCCATCTTATTTATGAAAAAACAAGGTTTTTAATAAACAAGGTTTTATAATAATGCTACAAAATGACTAATAAGACAGAATAGTTACATAGATCGTTTAGTTAGTCCTAAACAATACAAAAATCGTGCGGAAAAGTAAAAATCGTGCGGAAAATTAAAAATCGTGCGGAAAAGTAAAAATCGTGCGGGAAAGTACAACTTTAAAACGAAAAATCGTGCGGAAAAGTTACTTTTCCGCTAGCTCGTAGGAAAAAACCTCTAACGATTGGACTATTAAAATAATCGTTTCAATGAAGGTGATTATTATTATTATCATCTTGCCAAAAAACACTCGAAATTTTCTTTCATTGGATACATTTCATTCAACTCAAAATTTTCCCAGCAGTAATTTCACTCGAAAAACTGACATAAGAAAAAAATTGCTCGCAAATTTTCTCGTGAAATTACTGATTGGCAAAATTATTTCGCTTGAGAACATATTTTATCCAATAAAAAAAACTCGTGTATTTTTACTGTTACTGAAATTATTCATTATTTTGAAATTTCATCTAACTCTATTTGAATCTGTAAAAAATAGCACTTTAAATATAAATATATAACGTGTTATCTAATATTCGATAAGGGTCATTATAATTGATATACTATCGAATTGTATAAATTATCAGCCATTAATTAGAATAGTCTAATTGTCCATTAATGTACTTTGTAGTATCACCAATATTTCAATCATGTATATTTATCTATTTATCCAATTTTTCGAAGTTAATCAAAATATAGTAAAATAGTTTTATCTATACAGTATCGGAAAGTTTTCACCTGGGGTATGGTGGTTTTATTAGAGCGTAAAGAAAATCTTGCTATATGTTGAGAGAGCCTTACAATTTCTCCTCTACTCGCTCGAGGAACGAATATTGATATGAGCCTTCAATGAGTCGGGTGGGGTAACAGGAGCAGCGCACAGTAGTGCGTCTATCTTATTTATGTGGTATTATCATATCATTGCGTTCGTTGTATCCCGCGTAGATTTCTGTCTATACCCCAGATGAAAAGTTTCCGATACTGTATACATTACTTCAAATAATTCCTAATATTTAATGCAACTGAAACATCAATTTTCAGGGTGGTTACGCGAAAGCCTCGGGGAAGTACCAATACGAAGCCGAAAGCAGCAGCAAATCAAAAAGCAGTAGCGGAGCTGCAGTGGTTCCAATTTGCTTACCTCTATGCTGTGGATTGCCTTGCGCATTATTATAAGCCAAACATATTTATTACAGCTCAAATTTTATATCCATAATACACTAAGAATTCTCAAGTGCCTTATTTAATTTATCGATGTAAGTAATCATACTCGCACAGTGTGAGAGTATCAGAAGTGGGATATTCTGTTGGCATCTCTATATACCTGAGAAATAATTTCGATCAAGGCGAAAATACTCTCTCGAAAGGTGAGGTATGAGGCAAATATCCGACTATTCTGCTACTTTTCTGACTATTACCGAAACGGACATTGTGGAATGTAAAAAAGAATCGTCATTGTAAGTACTTTTTTGTTATCAAACAGCAGGTTGTTTCTTGTCGGTTTCCGTCAGATATTAGTTTGCCACATATCCTACCTTGTAGGGCTAAGAAAGGCATTTTTCGACTTGTTTGAAATACATTTTTCTCAAATTTGTCTCTCTCAGACATACGACTTTACGCTAGATCTGAATATTTATATAATCCATGTCTTTTCGAAGAATCGGGATACAAATGGTTCATCGATCAAGTATGTTACTTCTTTTCTACTCAGCTAAACCCATTTTGGCCCCACGTTGGGGGCCGAAAGAATTAGAACTCCTTATACTTGATTCATAGAAAATGAAGCCCATTCAGTTAGGATTATTTGCTCTAGAGTACAGAGTCGTTGAACCATTGTAAAAAATATTATTATTAGATTATTGAACTCGAATATCGAGAATTTCGAACAACTGCTTGTAGTTTATTCTGAAATTCTTATTTTAACTGCTCCTTAGGATTTGTAAAAATTGTAATAAATTCGAATGTACATAAAATGTTTATTTGGTATGCAGAGCTTTAAGAAATGTATTTTATCTATGTACTATTTTTAATATAAAAATGTAATAAATAATAAATAAGTTTATTAAAAATTGTAACTCTTGCCTGTTAACAATCAAAAACCTGTGTCTAACTCAACATGTATTTTATTATAAAATAAATATTAAACAGCTACTATTGTGTGGGTGGATTTTTACTCCTCTCCTGTACGAGTCCCAGTAGAACGCAGTCGGCTTCTAGTAACGTCAGGTCTTTCTCGAAGCCGAGAAATTTAGATGATAATTCCAAGTCCTTGACCAACAGGCGAACCCTGGCACCTCTGACGTAGTTGCTGAAATAAAATAAATTTCGTTTAGTGTGCAAGTCCACCAACTAATTTCCTATAAGTCATGAAAAAAATGCTAGGACACGTCAACAACTACATTATAAAAAAAAATCTCTCAAAAATGTATTTGTTGTATTTAACTCCGATTCAAAAAAATGAATTTTTATCGATTATAAATGTCCTATTCATATTTTCGAACTAAAATCAAACTACATCCTTGGTATTGATTGAAAGTCTATATAGTTCTATGACACAACCTCAGAGTAATAAAAGACATAGAGATGCCCTGCCTATACCTACACAAAAGACTAGTTCATGCAAATGCGAAATACGCAAAAAAATATATGTTTTTTCCATTTCATTTCATGGAATTGAAATGAAAAAGATATAATTTTTGCGAATTTCGCATTTGCATGAACTACCCCAAATACCTGTTTTGAAGTGAACATGAACTATCCTTTTCTATATAATTTGTGGGCGAGGGGAGCGACGGGTGGTGAAATGCTATGGACAGTTTGTTTACATTTAGAGTATGAAGGTCCATAATACAAACGAAGAATGACAGCTTGATCCGAATGAAATGAGTGGACATATACGAAACTACCCGAATGAATACAGACTTAACATGTATAAGGCCCTCCCTTGTAAACAAAGTTATGTTGACTTCGAAACAAGGATGGAGAGGGCATTTCTATGGTCTTTTATTACTCTGAGGACTCAACCAAAATCCTATGAGGATGCCACCTGGAATGGATTACAAATACACTTCGCGAATAGAGCACTATCAGCTGACGTCACAACATGGAGGTGAACAGCTGATGGGGGGACAAACAAAGAATTTGGGTTTGAACAGAAAATTGTTTTTTTGCGGTAGTTAGTGGTTAATTGTGATTTTTTTAACTTTACTAAATTTAGTGATGCTATTATTTGATGATATTTTGAAATACTCTAGTTTCAGATGAGAAATCGTATAATTTTACTAATATCTTCGCTGTTAGTTTTGCGATCTTTGACAATAAATATGAATTTTTTTCGCAGAAAATCCACGAAAAGGACCCGCGTAGCCTTAAGGTGGCCTTCCATACCAGCTTCAACTTCTTTCGGAAGAAGTGCTGCTATTTTTATATGACCATTTCCATAAGGGCAGAAAAACGCTACGCTTTACGTCAACTGTCAAATAATTTTTCTCCATTGTTAATTATTTAATTGTCCGTTCTTGGCAAAAACATCGAAGAATAGTTTGATAAAACTTCCTAATTTATTTGGTTTGGGTTTTATGACTTATATCATTTTATTCGTTTCATTTATATGACTTATGTCTATAAAAAGAGATGGCAACATATTCATAAACAAAGATAGTCAACGGCATGACGCTAAAAGTAAAACTTGAACCAACAAACAGCGGCATGGCCTTGAAGAAGCGGCGGCTACTTTTGAAGTACTCTGATTGGCTAGAGACAAAAAGCCAGCGGCAAAAAGCTGGTGTGGAAGGCTGGCTTTATGGAAAATGGCGTCTGTTTGTCCCCCCATCGAATGTTTGGCAACTGTCAAATTGCGTCACTGACAGTGCTCTAATAATTTGTTTTGCTAACACAAAAATCTGAGCAAAATCAAATACCGACACTACGGTTTTTAGACATCTCAGATTGACACCCGTCACAATTAGACCAATTTCAAATGTCCATCGCATTAAATCTTTCAGTACATAAATCGAACATTAATAAATTATACGAAGAGTTGGTTTACATAAAAGAAAACCTAAACATTATCAGCAACACCAAGCAGAGTCTCATCGAAGCCATCGAAGCAAAAAAACTTGAATTAAGATCAAGAACCGACGAAGAGAAAAACATTTCACTCAGACTGAGGAGCCAAATATTAAACGACATGGACAGATCCATCAGCATGGTGCAAAACCAGTACGACTTCATACGCAGAGACTTGGAAGAACTGGAACACAACCTAGAGACCAGATTGATAAACATCGACAAAAATGAGCTAGCTTTAAACCTGCTCGACCACAAAATGTACGAAATCGACTCTGATTTTCTGACACAGATGCAAGTTTTGAAGGCTAAGAGGAAAACGATAACATCTTCAGGTTTAGAACGGAAAATCAACTCTCGGGTAGCTCTCAAACTTGTTGAAATAAACAAAGGAATAGCCGAGTGCGAGGAACTGCATGAGCTACAACAAATTAGCATCGTGGAACAGCTAGTAGAAGCCAAAGTAGATTACGAAAAAACGGTCAATTTCGAGGACGACATCTTGGAGGTGTGGAGGAAGAACATCAACAAATTTGTGTCGTCATTAAAAGATCAGAAAGTTCAGCTTGAGAAAGTTCTTCAGGGGAATAATGGGGGTGGGCAAGTCCTAGAAAAAGCACTGAACTACTTCGGCAAATTTCAAATCGACGAAAGCAAAGTGAAGCATAAGAATGTTTTGGGTCAATTAGTGACAGACTTCAAGCTCTTTGCAGACGCTGTGATGAGCAAATGCATTGCGTATCTGATGTGAAGAGAAACAGGAGATTGATACATTAATTAAGGATAAAAAACATACACGCAATTCTGCAGTGGGGTTTTACTTTGGTTTTTTGGATTTTACTGAGCTCAAAATGCTATCTTTTTTTATGTATCACCAAATGCCTCTTCTCTATTAAAAAAAAAAATGTTGAAGGTGAAAAGTCCGACCCTAAATGTTCAAACTGTTTATTGCGAACTTCCGTTTAAAACGAACCAATCTGTAGAGTTCAAACTCAAGTACATAAGAATTACATTTATCTTTTAGAACGAACTTCACTTATAGCAAACCATTTTTGTCTGTCCCTTGAGGTTCGTTATAAGCATACACTACTGTACACAATTTCTCTATGCACACTTACCTTGCATTTTTCTTTGGCCTGGGACAAACACAATGGAATTTCCATCCAAAATCTATGTAAAGGTCATCTTCGATTATGCGGAATATCTTTCCTGTAACAATTTTTCCCTCGGGATCACCCAACTAAAAAAATTGTTCTTCATAGAACTAAGCATTATGTAATATAACAAACTAAATGAATGTAGTGCGCAGAATACATATCCGAGTATAATTTTTTCTGTTAAAGAAGGACTAACCTTCAACAAAAGCATTATTTACTTCACTAAACTTTTGTCTCAATTGTTGATGAAATTTTAATTAAAAATACTAATAACAAATATCGACCTTACATCAATGAATTTGGAATTTCTCAATAACGACGCGAAAGTCAGAGGTGTAGTTTTTGTGCTGTCTTCCTTGATAGTTTCAAACTTCTCATATGCCTTGGCATAACCTCCTGGTTCGACTTTTAGTGGTGTTTCTGAAGCAGAATCGTTTGAAAACAACACCCTTATTGATTTACATGTATGGTCTAGATTTGCTCTTCCGCTGAGAAGTTTTTTGGTCCTGTTGAGAGTTTGTAAAAAAGACATATTCCCTAGTTTTTAAATTTAAATTTGGTTTTTAGTTTTGATCATTTGATCTAACCTCGAAAATTAACAAATTTCTTCTTCTTTAAGGCTGCTTTAAAATGTCCTCAGAGTAATAATAGACCATAGAGATGCCTTCTCCATCCTGGTCTTGAAGTCAACATAACTATGTTTGTTTAAAAGCGAGGGCCTTATACATGTTAAGTCCGTATTCATTCGGGTAACTTCGTATGCCCGCTCATTTCATTCGGATCAAGTTGTCATTCTTCGTTTGTTTTAGGGTTCTTCATTAGACTAGTTCATGCAAATGCGAAATTCGGCAAAATATTGGTAGGTATTCATAAACAGTAGCAAATGCTTATACTTCAGGTTTGTCTCTCTCATTACTTAACAAAACGAATAGGTCTTTTTCAAGAAATCCGAGTAAAAGCATTTGCTTCAGTTTTATGCATACAACCATCATACAACCCAATATCTCTTTTTCATTTCAATTCCATGAAATGAAAAGGAAAAAATGTATATTTTTTTGCGAATTTCTCTCTCTCTCTCTTTACTCTGAATGTAAACAAACTGTCAAAAACATTTCACCACCCGTCACCCCCCTCGCCAACAAATTGTATAGAAAAGGATAGTTCGTGTTCACTTAAAAACAGGTATTTGTGTAGAGATAGGCAGGACATCTCTGTCTTTCATTACTCTGAGAAGATGTCTAAAAACCCTGGTGTATCAACTGATTCGATTTTGTTTTGATTATTTTGGACACAAAACAAATGAATTAGTGGTGTGCTTCGGTAATTGGATCAATAGATGGCGTCTTCATAGGATTCAGTCGTTGACAGTACTAATTACTAAAGGTGACTTTTCATGTTCCTAAATTTCGAGACAGTTATATAAAATGCATTATAGGTAATTCTAGTTAGTTGTTTCAAAAAAAATTGAATAAAGATTTTCTAAAATTTATATCAGTAACAATTAATACTATCTGAAACAGTAGTTATGCATATTCCACTTATTATGTTGTTTTTCATTTCATAGTCGTACGCAATTGAAATTTATATTCATGGAAACTTAAGAAGAAAATCGATGGTGGCGATACACGAAAGTATTGCGGAACATTCGGAAAGCATACCACTAATTCATTTGTTTTCGCATTAATCAAGTTGGACAAGTTTTGCAGGCATAAGTCGATACACCAGTGTTTTTAGGCATCTTAGGCTGGTTGCAGACTAGGCGGAACCCATTTTATCTCTGTTCAAATTCGGTTCTTTATGTCATCCGGCTGCGCACTTACATGCAGCACCACAGACCTCATAAAAGAAATAGATATAACATGTCAAATTATTTTTGTCCCCTGCCGTGGGCGCAGCCATGTTTATACAATTTACGTTGGCACCACTGAAAATTCAGGGTCGGTGCAAGATAAAAGAAATGAGGTCTATGATTTCCACAGATTGGTTAATTTCTTTTATGAGGTCTGTGTGCAGCACTCAGAAGTTTTTAGAATGTTTTCGAGAATTTTACCTTCTGATGTGCGATCTCAAGCACAGCAAATTTTGAATGGAATATCATGTTTGAGATTAGTATCACCAAACACTCATCACGGACCTTTGATAATTAACGCAAAACGCTGCTATGTGTACACTGCCTAACTGCTTATTAATAGCGATATACGCCCCATCATGCGAACGATGTGGAACTGAAGAGACGCAATCCAACAGATATTCATTATTAAACCTCTGACTAGTCGTTTTCAAGAGTGTTGGTATGTTGGTATTTTACTACATTGTGAGGTTATTTCAATGAAATGTCCAAGTTTACCGAACGGAAAAAAAAATAGATAAAAGGAGTGAACGCAAAACGCTGCTATGTGTACATCGCCTAACTGTCAAATTATAGTGATCTAAGCTCCATCTTGCGGATAATATGGAACTAGGACGTAATCTAAAAGAAGTTTATTTCAACAGTTTTTATTCGCGAAATGCGATCCCGCTAGGTGGCGCTGAAAGTTTAAACGTCAAACAATATAATGAAATTGTCAAGCTGTGTGCACGCTTCAATATACTTGAAGGAAGAAACTTTGTACTTCGAAAAAAAAAAAAATATTTTGCACGAAATGCAAAGTTTCTTCCTTCAAACAATATAATGGTGATCAGCTGATAAATTCCATAAGAGACCATAGTGTTTAATTTCAGTCTCATTCAAATTTGAATGAATTACTGGAGATGTCGAAGTTGAAATGAGTTTGTAAAGACATTTTTATCAACGACGTTGATGGTACATTCAGAATGGCAGCTCTGATTAAATACAAGCTTGGTAATGGAACTTTTGCGACTTCTGCCACCATTTCAAGTTGACTTATTCTGGAACTATGAACACTAAAAAATATCACAAAAACCGATTAATCGAAAAGATCAAGATAAAGAAACGTTAATAAAAAACAAGACTTGCGACCAGTGTTTTTACAAGGCCTCATTATCACGAGCACTTTTTCAATGTCTGTAAAAAAGCTCCTCAATAAGAAAAATGGGTTTCTGCACGTATATTCATACAGCAGCACTTTTTTAAAGAGCAGTGTCCGATTTCCAACACCGGCCAGACTGGTACATTCTTTTAAACCCAGAAAGAAATAACTCTTCATAGTCACAAATTGTTGCGCATCCAGTATCAATTAAGTTTACTTAAAATTAAGTGGAGTTTGATAAAAAACTCCATTGCATTTGCGTATCAAATTTTATTTGAGCTCCACTTATAGACCAAGAGCTAGCAACAAAAAACACGTATGAATAGCTAAAAGCTCTAAAACTTCAAAAATGCTTTAGAAATCTCACTTCAGGTATTCAACCAATGGATTTCGGTTAGAAACATTAAAGAAATCGCGAGAACCCTTCATTGTCTTTTTTTCGAGTACAAGGTCGATTTTTTTAAATAAAACACTCCAAAAATCATAAACCAATTTACTTTACATACAAACATATATCTAGCAGGTACAAAAATGATGAGCCTGATTAAAATAATTAATTTTACAGTAGTATGCTCAACAACCGCGTAATTACAATCATTTTGGTATTCTTGATATCGGTATGTAAAGGCATTACAGTAACAGTATATTTATATATTTACAATCAATATGATACAATGACGCATATTACGTTCAAATAAAAAATAAATATTTCAATATCATCGGCAACAAACTGCCGGCTTCTAATATACAATAAAAAAAAACTGCCAAAAATTGCCTACTACATATTCCTTCTACGGGGTCTGGTGTTATCCATTAGTCTCATTCAAGTAAATAAATATCTATTCATCGGACATAAGAAGACGGTATTTACAAACAACAAAATATACATTCAGAGACAATGATAACCTACAACTAAGATGCCTAAAAACCCTGGTGTAGCGACTCATACCTGCAAAACTGTAGAATAAAACGCGAGACATTCGCCAACTTGATTAATACGAAAACAAATGAATTAGTGGTATACTTTCCGAATGTTCCGCAATACTTTCGTGTATCGCCACCGTCGATTTTATTCTTGAGGTGAATATCCATGAATAGAAATTTCCAAGTATTGCGTACGACTATATGAAATGAAAGACAACATAATAAGTGGAATATATGGAACTACTGTCCCAGGTAGTATTAATTGTACTGATATCAATTTTAGAAAATCTTCATTCAATTTTTGTTGAAATACAACTAACTAGAATTACCTATAATTCATTTTTTATAGGAGTCTTGAAATTTAGGTACATGAAAAGTCACCTTTAGTAATGTCAACGACCGAATCCTATGAAGACGCCATCTCTTGATACAATTACAGAACCACACCACTAATTCATTTGTTTTGTCTCCAAAATAATCAAAACAAAATCGAATCAGTCGATACACAAGGATTTTTAGACATCTTACCTACAACACAACAATTCAAAAATTAATCTATTATTCGGAATACAGGGTATTGCTTCAAAGTGTGTTCAGTCCCTTTTTTAAATGTTTTTGTTTTCTGACATAAAAGTAGTTTCTACCAGAATCAAGCGAGATTTCACATGATTCAGACCCACAAACTTTTCTCTGGTACATGGAATGTTATTGAAGACAATACACCTGAATTCCCAACATTAAAAACGCCTAGGGAAAATAATATTTCACACTTTAAAATAAGGCACGAATATTAAAAAGGATGAACTGTTTGGATCCCACTGGCTTCAAAAACAGGGGTCAGAAAAAATCAGACAGGTGCTAGGAATCGCACGTGAAAAGGTAAGACCTCGTTAAGCCTTGACTCGCACAAGTTTCGACTTCGCAGGTGGACGACAGCTGGTTGACAAAAATGAAATAATAATGATAATTTTGGTGTTGATTGAGCTTTCCGTGTGTGTAAGCGAGCGAACACAATGTTCTTTTGTGCACATTCATTTTTTTATTTTCAATGTCATAAGAAGTTTATTAATACATAATAATACATCAAAATACAAGGAGTTTAAAAAATTATCCAGTATTACATTTGAACCATTTACAAAAAAAATTCGAAATATTTCTGTAACAAATTTAAAGTGACAGACAGTAATGAGTATAGCACCACAATAAAACCAAGATCAACTGTCGAAATTGAATATCCAGAGCCAAAAACAGTTGTTTAATTCAGTAGCGTGCCTTCAAAGGTTCGCGATCAAAAAAATTATATAAATAATCTCGGATTGCTCTGAAACTTCACAGGTGCGTTTCCACATGATACACTAGTGAACCATTTTATTTTCGGTAATTGGTCATGGTTCACACGGTATATTGTAATCTCATTTATTCATATTTTCAACATATTTTTATATTTTTGGATATTTTTTCATCCGTTTCTATATTATTCTTAATTTATTGTTTTCTTCGTTTATTGAGTGGATACCTTCATAAAAAAAATCATGATAAAATAAAAAAAAATCTGAAAAAAAATTGAATAATGTGAAAGAAAGGAAATAATGTGCTTTTTCACAAACATTTTTCATACTAAAAAATATTCACATTAATAATTATCATTATTATTTATTTATTTATTTATTATTATTACTAAGAATTGCCCTAATAAATTCAATACTATTAACTTTACTCCCAAAAAATACTCAACCAAGCTATTCAATACATTATTCTAATACTTTTTCCATAATTTATTTCACTTAATGAGAGATCAGATTCCATTTTTTCTGTTACTTGTTTTAAACCATTTCTGTATTTTCTACCATATTTTATAACCTTGACAATTTTTTTTTATAGGGCACGATTTATATCATTTAAAATGTTCTTATTTTACACAATAAATTATTTTTCATCATTATTATTAATATACATTAAAAACAACACAAACAAATCCTGTAAACGTCAATCAGAATGAAGACGGTTCAAATCTAAACAAAACCCGAACAAACTTGATAACAAAAAACACCAAGCAAGAAATATAAAAAAATAATCCTGAAAAATCAGAGGCCTGAAAAACGAATCAAAATCGGAGAAGGATCCTCCAATTTCAACCAAAATTAGAGCAACATTACCTTCAACAAACTGGTAACGAACTGCCACGGGTTGCCACATCGACTACGTCAATATCTGCCGCAGTCATAGCCCGGAATCTTAATCGAAATCTAAGAATTTTATATTATATTGTTGAAGAGTAATAGTTCATTGATCGTTACATGGTAGTGCCATGAAGATGATTTGATTAAAGTCAAAACATCGGTAAGGAAATATATTGCATACAATAATTTTTATCCGCCTCCAAAATTTAATTAAGTGACAGACTATAGTTCAAAAGTCTGAAACGCAACTGCAAACGCAACCGCAATCGCAACCATCTTTTCGTGCCAAATTTTAAGCCAATTAAATATATGACAGTTGCTAGAAAAGTGAACATGAAGACATTTAAAACGAAGGACAAAATCAACAACAAACTGAAGATAAACTTGATCATAGCAAAACGCATTCGCTTAAACAATTTAATAACAAATACATCATCATTCAGGAAAACCAAAGTTGATCCTTTTTTTATAAATTTTTTGAGCCTAATACGTGGTTCATCCCAAACTTTTCAACTTCAAACTAGACGAATCATACGAATTATCTAACGAAACGATAAAATCATGATTTGTACAGCAAAATTTGCGACATAAATAATTTAGGGTTGAAACACAACCGATAAAAACACAGTTCCTCTCGAACGCACTGTACACAATAAAAATCATCCTGTGATGATTCGCACACGACGGACGTAAAGGAGGGGCTAAAAAGTTCTCGTCTTCGCTCACTCTTCGATAAATTCGTTGCACCGTGACGGAATTGTATATACAAAGCGAAAAGAATCCATTCAATTCTTATTGTAGAGCTGAGCTTTCCGCTTACGATTCGCCAGCATATCGTAGAACGGGTTGTGGCTGATACTCTGCGTAAGTCTCGTTATCCACTCTCTCCTTTCGTCGTCGCTGCTGGCCGACATCCTGTAGACTGTGTGTTTGCCTTCGACCACTTTGCCTGGAAAAGAATAATAGCGTTAGCGAAACTATAAAAACAATTATTTTCAATATATAATTCATTCAAGATTTTTCTCTTCCAAGTACAGCCACGAGTTAGAGATAGTGCTTCAAAACACATAGACTTAGGGCTAAACTTAAAGACAAAATCTCTCAAAGTGAAAGTCGGCTACACACTCTCGTCCGTTTTCTCCACTGCAGGGAGTGCCACAGGGCTCACCTTCATCACCCCTCCTGTACAACATTATACCGTAATGATATCTACAACTCCAATCAAGATGATATCTACAACTCCAATCAAGGACCAAAAACAATTAAATTAATAAAGACCTATACATTCTACAATATGCAGGCGATACAGATCTCATCTCTCATGATAAATCAATAAGGACAACAACAGAAAAACTACAACAATTGATTAACAATACCAGTTTAGCAGTACTAGTATTGTTCATAATCAGATTATGGCGATTCGAGTGATCGCAATAATCGAATTATCATTCGAATAGTTGTCAGTTGTCACCTGTTGCCACTTGTCAGTTGCCACTTGTCAATGTCATCAATCATGTCTTGTTCTATACTTCATTATTTATTTATATTTTGGTTCCTGTTTGTTATGTTTGATATTTTTTAATATAAATGGTTTTTCTATTTATCAAATATCCCAAAATATAATTTCATTATATTTTGACATTTTGGTTTTCATATTAATCACATAATAGTTCTCATGCATGTTTTTTCCTATTTGTTTCAATAAATTATACCATCCATTCAAATACTGGGAAAATAAGATGGCTGCCAAAAATATCAATAATTAACAAGATTAAAAATGATTGAAAAATAGTGGAAATTCAAACGATTGTCTTTTGGTGGTAGGGTGTGATGTCAAAATACTTGTCAACAAAGATTATCCAAAGAAAACATAGTTTCGGTAGGTTTGCAGTAACTCAATAATAAAAAGATAATAATCAACCACTTGAAAAACTCTAGATAGACTGATCGACAACAAGTCAATACCATGAAAAATACATTTTGTGTACATGAACTCTGAGGTCATACTAAGGCGCGCGTTTTACCAAATTCAAATTTGCTTCACATTTTAAAATCTGGATTGTTCAAAACTTTCAAAAGTTACAATTGAATGAAACAATGTTTAATGATTTAATAACAAAGTAGATGGTGCACACAAAAATTCCAGTGATTTTGTGATGCATGCATGTGACCTATTGGAATTTGGCAGATCCCGCCGAGTTTATACAACAGATTATTTCGACAAATGACAATTGACAGTACACAGTACTGACAGCTGACAGTCACGTGGCAAAGTGTAATAGGTTATTTTTCATTACGGATTACACCGATTATTTCAATAATCGGAATTTTTAATTCGAATTATAATATCACTAAGTTTAACCTTTGGAGACTACAACCTAACCCAAGAAAATCACAATTCGTTATTTTCTACCACAGGCCATCATACAAAAAAAGTGTAATTGGTTTTGAAACAGCGGCAAAAATTTACAAGATCTGCCGTCCCATTTTAGAATATTATATATTTGAACAGCCGAAAACCAACCCTAAGAAACATTCAAGTAGCCGAGACATCCACCCTTAGAAGCATCAAAAAAATCCTGGCGGATTTAGCACGCAATTTCACATGAAAAGAGAACAACATCAACATCCTCAGACCATTCTGTAAGGAACGTGCAGAAAGGCGCCAAACAACCCCCAAGTATCCCGAAAAAAAAATAATTTGGTAATCAATAACAGAATTGCAAGAATGATGATTCACCTTCCAGAGTATTTTTTACTTTTTTTTATGTACAAATAAACCCGTTCCCCCCTACTAATTTTTGAACCACCTGGTATATCGCAACGAAATTTGGAAGGCTCAAATAGGAGATAAAAACCTACTTTTTCTTGAAAAAATTCCAGCTAAAAGTTTCAAAATGGCAGCTGAGCGCCATCTTCAATCATTTATTTAAATAGAACACCCGGTATATCATTGCATGGTTACCAAGTTTGATGCTATTATCTCCAAAGACTATGGAAATATCACCTATTACTTTCTCCATAAGCCGAATGAGTGGGAAAGAGAAACTTTTTCCGGCCGGTCAATAAATTCTCTCTGCTCATTGTAAAGCTTGCTATATTGGCCAAACAGGTCGCAAGTTCAGAACTCGACTAGCAGAACATGTTAGAATTATAGATTCCAGCTCCGATAAAGATGAAATTAATTCAAATTCAGTTTTTTTCCAATCACATCATAAATGAAACATAATTTTGATTCCAACTCTGACTTAAAATTCTTACATTTGTGTGATAAAGGCAAGAGACTCAATTCACTAGAGACTCTTGAAATTAATAAAGTGATTAAAAATTTGGATCTACAATGCTTGAATGAACAGACCCCGTTTGACAGTTTAAAACTTTTTAACTCTTTACTATTTTGATACACTTTTTAATATTCAATGATTCACTTACATTCCTTTGGTAAAAGTTTTTATTAAATTCCAAAAATTTTTACAGAACAAAAACAATTTCGTTTTCTTCTATAGTTCTGTCATTAGACGATACTATGGTTAATGTTGTCTTGTTCCATGAAGCATGGAACATCTTATTCTGTTCTCTGTCACTTTGAACCAAGACTATCCACATGACAGATGTCATTCATGTCAAATTATAACCTATTGTTACTTCCTCTTCCTAGTTGTCTCTCGTAAACACATGAAGCATGGCCTTCTTGTGATTTAAAACCTTATGGTCGTAATTAGGACCATTTAACTTTAATTTTAATGTTTTAAATATTTTCTTGTGAGTTTTCCACCATAATCTGGTAGGTCATACATTTCATTGTTATTCATTACTATCTGTTAACAATTTTATTTTTCTTAGATCAACTTGTAACTAACCCACATTTTGCTGAAGGTGAAGGATTAATCTCTCTCAATGTTAGTCTTCTGACTACATTGTATCTACGTGATGTTAGTCCTCTGACTACATGATATCTACAATAAAGTTTATTTTTGGTGGAGTTAAGGTGGCCTTCCATACCAGCTTTCAGCTTCAACTTCTTTCGAAAGAAGTGTTGCTATTTTAATTTATTTCCATAAGGGCAGAAAAACGCAACGCTTTACGTCAACTGTCAAATTTTTCTCCATTGTTAATTAATTTAATTGTCCGTTCTTGGCAAAAACACCGAAGAATAGTTTGATAACACTTCCTAATTTATTTGGTTTGGGTTTTATGACTTATATCATTTTATTCGTTTCATTTATATGACTTATATGTCTATAAAAAGAGATGGCAACATATTCATAAACAAAGATAGTCAACGGCATGACGCTAAAAGTAAAACTTGAACCAACAAACAGCGGCATGACCTTGAAGAAGCGGCGGCTACTTTTGAAGTACTCTGATTGGCTAGAGACAAGAAGCCAGCGGCAAAAAGCTGGTGTGGAAGGCCGGCTTTAGACTGAAAGTTTTTTCACCTTCCTATTAAAGACTATTATTATTATTATTATTATTACCTTCGGAATCGGTCTTGCACGCCTTGATAAACTCCGTGCCGCCGCTGGCGTACAGTTCGAAGCAGTGTTGCTTGTGCCTGTCGTAGCACTCCCTTATCGATATGTTCTCGAGCGGGATGATGCCTCTTGGCTCCTTGTCCGTCGTGTATTCGAAGTAGTAGAGGCAGTTGTCGTTGAGGATGAACCAGCGACGTTTCCAGTTCTTGTAGCGGCCGCCCTGCTTCCACAGCCAACCCTCCTTGTCGGGGTTGAAGAAGGTGTGCATGAGGTCGTTGCCGTCGTCCTCGGGTATTTTGAACGGCTCCGCTTTGATGCTGTCGTAAAGGCTCTGCGGAAGAAGATAATGGCATTGTTTAAATATAAGGAGGATAGTTGGTTAACCTTCTGGGATTAATATTGGATTCAAACGGTGGCGACATGTAGATGGCGTTAGTGGTGTTCGCATCCAAGTCATGTCGCAACTTGAATGGCAGAATACGTAATTTGGCAGTCACGTTGAATTTCCGTAAAGTAGATGGCGGATCATGTAAATAGAGTAGGTAGGTGGCAACAATGACTGTAATAAAATTAAAAATATGGTTCAATTCAAGAAATTATTTCTTCTGATGTTTCGTGGACCGTATCCGCTATAATTAGGGTCACACCGTAAAATATTTGGGGTGTGGTGATTTAGTTGTTAGTTTGAAATGTGGATTCAGTAAATGTGTTAGTATTTATTCTGTTGTGTCATATTGTGTTTTGGATTTTGTAAAGCGATTTAAATATATAACTGATAATTAAAAGCAATTTGGACAGCGGTAAATGGTGGCAGGAATATATAAATCTCACCTTTGATTTTTTAGTACAGTTATTAGGTGAAACTTAATTTAAACCATTTTAAAGCTAGCTGGTTGCAACTGAACATTATTGCAAAGTAATCGCCTTTAATTAATTTCAGATTGATATTTCAAAAACAGCCCTCATCTTCAATCACCCCTTTCTAACCTCAAAAATAGGTATGGTGCCAGAATATCAAATCAAGCTAACAGGTTCGCCTGAACCACATTTTAAGATAACCTAAGCAAATAACACTACACGTATCATATATGTGAACTAATAATCTTGATTTTAGACTTCGTATTCGTTTACACCTTTCATGCCATTTTAAACAGCTTTCTCAGATTATATATTTCGGTGTATTTCAGAAAAAATACTTCTTATTATTATTCATGAGTCATTTTTACATAAAACGAACCTCCTCCGTATGGAATAGGAAATATTAAATTGGTTACTTAATTATTTTTTGTAAGCCATCGACGACAGTGGTCTTACTTAATTATAATAATTTTTTTTAAGATATCAATATTAAAACATCTTTTAAAATCTCTCATGAGTGACTTTTCTTTGGATCCGTGCCTGAGTGATGATACATTTGCAGTAAACTCATCCAGAAGCATATTTACAAAAACTACTTATTTGCCTGCGTTATTGCTCGCGGCTACCAGTTTAGTTATGCGAATCCTGGAATTCCAATCCCTTATACGACCAGCGCGATTTCTTCAAAGATGTACTTGGCTACATCGCAGTACCCTGTGCCCCTGTGTAAACTAGTAATATTTTACAATATATCCCAGAGACAGTAGAAGACATCGCTGAACCCACTGAAGAAGCTAGTGATATTTTCGAAATTCTGGAATTTTGGTACAATTTTTTTTTTCGTGTTTATCATACTAGCATACCAAATTTGGTGGTGCTACAATCGATTCTTGTCTCAAAACCCAATCGTACTGGATTATACTTCTTTAGCTAAAAAATCAATAACAAAAATAATTTTCGGCAGCCAATTTCAAATAGCTGTGGTCACATGTTCTGGGTAATGTAATGAGAATTTGACACAGATCTTTTAACAGGTCTGTGGAACTTGAGATTCTATGGTGCACAACTTTTACAACGTTGCCAAGTCTAATTTTGATGAACGGACGTCAAGAAATCACATTTTTCTTCATTATAGAGAAAATACCAGTCAGAAGAAAAACATTTATTCCCGGTTATGTGAGCATATTTGTGACCGATATTTTTTTTATTGAAATTCAGAAATTGTATAATTGAAATAATGCAAATTATTTTTGGTTGGTGAGTGCAAATAAATGAGAAAATATGGTCCATTATTTTCTGTAGTAGCTAGAATTTGCAATCCCCGGACAAAACTGGCAAAATGCGTCTTTTTGGAAGCAAGGGCCATAATATATATAGAGAGAGAGAGAATAACCAGGGAAAAGGGCGCACACTTGACTCTTTCGCCCCCGCTGATAACCTAACCTAACCTAACCTAACATACGACAAAGACTCACCACGAGCAGCTCCCTCGGCAAATCCTGTCCCTGATTGATTCCGCGGTTCATGTTAACGAACTGCTCTATCGTCGGCTTTTCCTTGACGCTCGGATTGTGCAGGCTCGTGTTCAGCATGATGATGGCGAACGACAGGACGTAACAGGTGTCGGAGTTCTCGAAGATGTTGTTGTCGCCCTGGCAATCGCAGTACCGCTTCGCGAAACATTCCATCATGCGGTCGATTTTTTGAGCCTCGCCCGGCAGTCGAAAACTCCACAGGAATTGCCTGAAAAAAAAAAGATAATTCAACTCGTATACAGTACCGGAAACTTTTCATCTGGGGTATAGACAGAAATCTACGCAAGCAACTGCGCACCTCTCCTGTTACCTCGCCCGACGAATTAACAACTCACGTCGATATCCCTTCCTCAAGCGAGTAGAGGAGAAATTTTAATGCTCTATCAACATATAGCAAGGTTTTCTTTACGCTCTCATAAAACCACCATACCCCAGATGAAAACTTTCCGATACTGTATAACTCGTGTATAAAATCGTCTATAAGAAACGTCAGTTTTGGTAGTTTGATATCGGATAAATAGGAACGTAACTGTTTGCAAGTGGATAAACTTTTATTTACTTTCATTATTCATTTAATTTAATAAATTAAGTTCTATGTTTTTTTGTTTGATTACTCATTTATTTGATTCGTTAAATTATCTTAGTAAATACCACTCGAAGTTTTGTTTTCATCAGATGAACTTTAATTTTGTTCTATTCAAACTTAGTAGCTACCAAGCAATCAAGTTTTCGTTCAAAAATCAAAATAAAAGTTTTCCGATAAAAATCTCTTGTATTGCCCTCAATAATTTAACTCGTGTATAAAATCGTCTATAAGAAACGTCAGTTTTGGTAGTTTGATATCGGATAAATAGGAACGTAACTGTTTGCAAGTGGATAAACTTTTATTTACCTTCATTATTCATTTAATTTAATAAATTAAGTTCTATGTTTTTTTGTTTGATTACTCATTTATTTGATTCGTTAAATTATCTTAGTAAATACCACTCGAAGTTTTGTTTTCATCAGATGAACTTTAATTTTGTTCTATTCAAACTTAGTAGCTACCAAGCAATCAAGTTTTCGTTCAAAAATCAAAATAAAAGTTTTCCGATAAAAATCTCTTGTATTGCCCTCAATAATTTAACTCGTGTATAAAATCGTCTATAAGAAACGTCAGTTTTGGTAGTTTGATATCGGATAAATAGGAACGTAACTGTTTGCAAGTGGATAAACTTTTATTTACCTTCATTATTCATTTAATTTAATAAATTAAGTTCTATGTTTTTTGTTTGATAATTCATTTATTTAAACCACTCGAAGTTTTGTTTTCATCGGATAAACTTTAATTTTGTTCTATTCAAACTTGGTAGCTACCAAGCAACCAAGTTTTCGTTCAAAAATCAAAATAAAGGTTTTCCGTTAAAAATATCTTGTATTGCCCTCAATAATTTGACTCGTGTATAAAATCGTCTATAAGAAACGTCAGTTTTGGTAGTTTGATATCGGATAAATAGGAACGTAACTGTTTGCAAGTGGATAAACTTTTATTTACCTTCATTATTCATTTAATTTAATAAATTAAGTTCTATGTTTTTTGTTTGATAATTCATTTATTTAAACCATTCCAAGTTTTGTTTTCATCGGATAAACTTTAATTTTGTTCTATTCAAACTTGGTAGCTACCAAGCAACCAAGTTTTCGTTCAAAAATCAAAATAAAAGTTTTCCGATAAAAACCTCTTGTATTCCCTCAATAATTTAACTCGTGTATAAAATCGTCTACAAGAAACGTCAGTTTTGGTAGTTTGATATCGGATAAATAGGAACGTAACTGTTTGCAAGTGGATAAACTTTTATTCACCTTAATTATTCATTTAATATAATTAATTATAATCTGATGAGTTGGTGATCCAATAAATCTTTATGTCGGAGGTTAGTTGGGATTGGGATTAGTATATGTTGAGGAAACAAAACTATTGTTTTCTTGTCGGCAAGAAAACTAATCTCCGACATAAATAATTAATTATGTTCTATGTACTTTTGTTTAATAATTCATTAATTTGATTCGTAAAATTACCTCACTATATACCACTGTAAGTTTTATTTTCATCAGATAAAATTAAATTTTGTTCCACTTCTAAACTTGGTAGCTTGTCATATGTCGCGAGAAAATAACATTAGATAAAATCACTCCAACTTCTGTGTCGTGATTTTATTATGTTAATTGCTCTCGTCAATTACCAAAGCAACAAGTTGTCGTTCAAAATAAAAGTTTATCCCATAAAATAAAAACCTCTTGTGGTATTACCCTCGATAAATCTAGAGAGAACAAAATAAAATAAGAGGAATTGGCTGAGAAACCGATAAATCTACAGAGATCCAATTGAAATGAGAAATCTACTTCGATATAAATCGTGCCTGGAGACCATAAAGCGTCCTTTGAGACCATAAAACCGTGACTTACTGTTAAAAAAATATTGACACATTGGGAATTCAGGGCACAGAGTTCAGAAAGTAGCTTACAAAAATTAACAAACTAGAATTAACAACTCTTTTAATAATTTTGGTGTACCACAAGGAACTGTGTTGGGGCCATACTCATTTCTCTGTTACATAAATAACATCAAAATCCCTACCAAGTGAGAATTTTCACACCTATTGGCTGACGATAATAGTGTGTCAGCAGTGTCGGGCAATAGTGTTAATAGTCAGATTGCACGATTGCAAGGAAGATGATTCAAAAACCAAAGTAAACTAGAGAACAGAGCCTATTACCGTAAATCAATGCCGAATATACAGAGTGAACCGAGGATAATATTTGGAGTATATTATAAGTAACTCTTTATGGCGTCTTTATGACGTCTTCATGACGTCAGCATCTACCTACCCTGTTTTTTATTAAGGACAAATAGATTGTCCACCAGGAGTGATTTGTTTGGTAGAAACTTTCCCAAAACGATTCCTAAAAAATCTGTATTTGTTATTTATGCAAAAGGAGACTCACCTCAACGCTTGCACCAGTATCAGATCGGTGAAATCGTGCAGCTCTACGAACGCCTGCAACACCTGCTCGTTAAAATCGTTCCTCTCGCCCAAATAATCCCCGATGGCAGTCTTGTTGAGCCCTTCGCCTTTGTGAAGGAATTGAGCTACGCTTTCGGACGTGTGCTGCAGCAGGCCCTTCTCGATCAAGTACTCTATACCTAGAAAAAAAAAACAACCGCTTCGATAAAAAAACGATAAACAACTGGGCAGTACACAGCTGGGAACGTTGAATGTAATCCAGATAAAAAAATGGAGCTGAATGAGAAATTGCGGAACGACCGGGATTCGAACCCGAGACCTCTCGATGTCCAGTCGAGTGCATTACAAACTGGGCTACTGTGATCCTATTTCAAAAATCGGTGACCCAAATTTTAAACTCAGCTATGTGTCAGTGTGCGAGAGTGATGAGGGTTAAATGAGATGATGGATGGATGATGCACACCTAGTGGTAATAAGGACTACATCAATTATGACACATTAAAAACCGATATTGCTAATGAACAATGGACTAATCAGGCGCAGAGTCGCCTCATGCAACTTCCGAGATTTATTAAAATTGCATAATGATCTAGTTACATTCAAAGCTTTATCGTATCATTGACAATCATCAACTTTGGTTATGGATTGATTGTTGGGTTATTGGGATTCGTCGTAAGACATATACCCAGAGACTTGGTTTCGTTGTATAGGTTCTAGAACAATGAAGTACTTCTGGGAGGTCCCATGTTCTCTTCTGTTTTTGATCGAATCGTTATTATTACCGAGGGAGTTTTTGGTTATTGTCACGTTATTATCATTTTAGCGTGCCATTTGGCATCTAGGGTATTATAAAGTAACAACTAACGTATTATTGATTTTTGTTCGAAAATATGAATAGAATAGTCATAAAATCTGTTGTGGAATCATCTGCGGCTGAAAGACAAACTTTAGTCGCTATTTTCCATCGTTGATAACCTATTGGGAGGTATTCATGTAGAAAAGGGGAACATTCTCCATGACAATTGAAAAATGAAAAATGTGATTTTTTTTGTAATATCTCACAGAAAACAACTACTTCCCCGGCTAAAACCACGCTGGACATTGAACTACATCTGATAGATATTGTGAAAAGAATCTATCTGAAAAGAAAAAATCAACATGCAATGCCCATGACAGGTTTATGTCAAAAATAACTTTCAAGTATTACCACAGAAGAAATATTTCCATCATGTCCATCCTTGATGTGTATAATTGCTTCTGAAGAGCCTGCTTTCCAATATTTCTAATCTCCCTGATGAGCTTGGCAAAGCTTGTCCATATTGCACCGTACAGGTAGCAGAAAAGGACAATAAAATGATGAGAGAGAGAGAGAGCTTGGCAAAGCGAAATAGATTTTCGTCGACAAAAATGTATTGGGGATTAAATGCGAGAAAAGCGATACTTGCTTCAATGAAATGAACGATTTAATTTATTTAATGAGTTTTCAATGAAAACTAGAGAGAATTAAAAAAATCAACTATCTGAATGAAAATGCGAATTTTCACTTTCAAATTCTTTCTTTTCAGTTAGATTCTTTTCACAATATCATCAGATGTAGTTCAATGTCACAAGTAGTTGTTTTCTGTACAATTTTCATGGAAAATGTTCACCATTTTAACGAATTATATTTTGTAACTAATGTTTTATGTGTTGTTGTGATGTTATGATTTTAATAATTTGCAATAAAGATTTAACCCAAAGGAACTACATTTTTGATTGCCTTTAGGACAACGCTTGAATGGTTTTTAAAACAGGGTTTTCGGGCATTTACCTTTCTTTGGATCCATGTTGAATTTCTTCCTGCCGATCGACATCATTTTGGTCTTGTTGCTGTTTTTACCGTCCTCTCCAGAGTCAAGAGACTCCATCTCGGACACAACTTCACACAAATCATCTTTCAATTGCTGCAACAAACGAAAAATACTTCAGAAAATGTCCCAGATAAATCACAATGTTCAAAAAAATATTTTTTGATTAGCCAAAGAGGTATTGATCTCAGAATATTGGTTTATTACAGAGTTTTCTGCAGCATTGGTGTGGGCTTTTTGCAGAACCACGATCATTTTTTTTATTGCCAAAAAATAGTAATAAATGATACGATAGAGGAAGAAGAAAGGCAGATATTTATGAAATTAGCTGTAAAGACTGCGAGTAGTATGTGGGCCAAACAAGAGGAGCCATGAGAGTACGGCCCAAAGAGCACATTGCTTACATCCGAATTCACAAAAATCGAGTGTGGCCCAACATGCTTTGAATCACGACTGCCGATTTGATGACAAGTTTGAATTCAATTAGTCAGGCTCATGACCAAAGACTTTTTGACGCATTCGAGAGTCTGGAACTTTCGAAAAAATGTAAAAATAGTATGAATGCGGGTAAGGGCATATTGTTCAAATTCATACTACAATGAATGTTCCTCCTCTTCATAAAGGAAGTCACTAAGAATGTTGAAATTGTTATTTTCCTAAAGTATAGTTTTCTACTCGCGTATAACGAGCATTATTCTCTCGGATAATTCCGAAACTCGCCTACGGCTCGGAATCTTTATCCTCCAGGATAATAGCTCGTTGAAGAATATGTGTAGTCGTAGAGAAAGTATAGTCTTCTACTTGCGTATAATGATAGCTATTATGCTGGAGAATAAAGATTCCGAGCCGTAGGCGAGTTTCGGAATTATCCGAGAGAATAATGCTCGTTATACGCGAGTAGAAAACTATACTTTCTCTACGACTACACGAAAATTTATAAATTTATGACGAAAGCTCAGTTTGTGGTACTTATGGGTATCTATCGAAATTATTGGCTTTATTAACAAAAAGTTAGAAACAAGATGTCCTGCAATACCAGGACCATGCTTATTGCCATAATCCTATACAATAGGAATAATTGGGTCGAAAATCCATCAGAAAATAACTACTTTCCTGGCTAATACCACGACGAACGTTGAATTACATCTAATGAATTTCCGTGCAGAGTCCTACAAGGATGTCTCCGCAATTGCTAGTTGCATGGAAATGTTCATTGAAACATTTGGACCACCTATAGATCGATTTCTGGGTTCTTGCCCTCATCAGTTTAGGGTAGGTCTCTGCTGGTATTAGCCAGGAAAGTAGTTGTTTTCTGATGGATTTTCGACCCAATTATTCCTAGGATTATGGTAATAAGCGTCGTCCTGGTAGTGCAGGACATCTTGTTTCTCTCTTGACAAGCTTCTTGTGAACAATGCAATGCAGATTTCTTTAATTTTTAACAAGTTGTATAAATTACAAAGCAATATAAGGAAAAATAACAATTATACATGAATAACTAAATGCTTGAGAGGAAAAAAAAAACTTCCACCAGTAGGATTCGAACTCACGCTCTTATAACAACCTTTAACTTTTCCGCGGGTCCGTACCACTGGACCACACAGGCACTTACAAAATTTGTGCATGACATATGACTAAACAAAATCTGTTTGACCAATAACCGAGAGTGTATAGAATGTTCAGATAAATATTATTCAAAATACCTTTGTTGCAAGAAGATTCCATCAGTAGCTAAAGTTAAACGTAAGAAAGAAAACAGTCAATCTGACATTCGCGCATGCCAAGCCGTGACAAGTCCAATGAAGCAAATCCTTCTTGAGAAATTTGTTTGGTAAATTTGCTGTTTTGTTATTAGTCTAAACCTCTCAATTGCCGTGAATTCTGAAAATTCTGAATCTGTGATTGGCCGAGTGCCGTCGAATAATGAGTTAGGATCCACGGTTCTGGAATCATCTACATTCTTCAACTAATAATCAATATGTAATCAGTGTAGAGTACAATAGTCGTAGAGAAACTTAATTTATATCTTTTGTTCGTAATTTAAATGAGCGACACGAAAATTCAACAATGAAGAGTTCATATTCCAGTTCTCCGAAACGTGAACAATCAAGTTACTATATAATTTTTCACATCTTTCGAGACCAGCGAAACGGTAGAAGACAATGAAAAATTATTATCGAACCGACGGACATCGTGGGACTCCGTTTAAAAAAAAATCTGTCTACCTACAACCGGACGTAGATAATCACGTCAAATTGGTATAAAAACGCAAAACACTCGACCCAACTCTTCAGAAAAGCACTCAACCATACCATTACTCATTCTGAATACATTCTCAGGATGTTCATATGTTTCTGTACTCTCTACTTTGCTTCCTCCCGCATATTAATTCAAAATTTGTGAAATTATACAGCCAGCGAAGAAATTTCACGCTTTCGAAAATTTGTTCCAAAGGTGTAAAATAATAATAATAATAATAATAATAATAATATTCTGTATTGTTATGAAATTAATAGGGACATAGCACGACTACATAACAATTGAGCACAAATAAAATAACGATATCCGAGTTATTGGCATTTTTTAGGTGACTATTTCACTCGTCTTGAAATTCTCACATATTCAGACCAATCGCACACAACTTGTGTTATCGCGATATAACACCAGCTGTTTTTCAATTCTGATTGGAGGGTCATCTTCGGTATTTTCAACGACGTAACCATGACGAAATGAATACGTTTGACAGTTCGAACAATAATAAAATAAATACATACTATAGCTGTATTTGTCAAATGTCGCTTCGATATAAATTCAAATGAAATTATGGAGCAATAGTATGTTACATAACTATTGCGGAAACATTTTTCACACGAGCAAAGCCGTGTGCGGCAATCACATTAGTGTGAAAAATCACTTTCTCACGAGTAATGTACACTATTTTTCCTACGACCTCATAATAATTTTACCAAATGATGTATAATCAACTTCTGAAATATTAGTGCACAATATATTATAATTAAAAACGACATACCTAGTCAAAAAGTTATTTAACAATTACTATTATTAGAAACAAGAACGTTTTTTCTACTTAAATATTAGGTCTTCATTGATTTTGTTGGTAGGATTTTTGGGAAGGATATTTTAGCTGCCTCCACGCACAATTAATGCACCTTACATTCACTAAATACTCAAAAAAATTATAGTTTAAAAAAACTCAAGAACACGCCTTCCTTCCCATGGACTAAAAAGTAAAAAATAATTGAAAATTCAATTTCACTAATGTAAAAAAAGCGTGGGTGATTTCGACCTATATTCTCATGTTTTTTATTAGTTTAATTTAACAATACAGAGCGTTCAAGAGCTCATTAGAACTTTATCAAGCACCCCACGCTATTTTTACATTTGAGAAATTAAATTGTCGATTATTTTTTACTTTTTAGTCCATGGGAAGTAAAGCGTGTTCTTTAGTTTTTTTAAACTATAATTTTTTTTTACTAAAAAATCTAAATCTCCGATCCCGAAAACCATACCAATTTTCAATCGAATCTGACCATAATCACAATACTCGTCATTCATCTTGGGTCGCCATCTTGAAGTCATAAATTTTTACGAAAAATTCATAATCTCTGATCCCGAAAACCCTCACACACTAATTTTGAAACGAATCAGACCATAATGACATCTTGGGGCCGCCATCTTTAATTTATGAATTTTCGAAGAAAATTCGAAATATACGACCTAAAAAACCATAAAAAGACCATAATCACAAGTCTCGTCCGCCATCTTGGAGCTGCCATTTTGAATTCATGAATTTTGATGACAAAATCATAATCTCCGACTCCGAAAACCCATATATGCCAATTTGGAATGGAATCGGACCATTATCACAAATGACGCCCGCCTTCTTGTAGCCGCCATTTTGAATTCATGAATTTTGATGAAAAAATCATAATCTCTGACCCCGAAAACCCTCACACACTAATTTTGAATCGAATCAGACCATAATGACATCTTGGGGCCGCCATCTTTAATTTATGAATTTTCGAAGAAAATTCGAAATATACGACCTAAAAAACCATAAAAAGACCATAATCACAAGTCTCGTCCGCCATCTTGGAGCTGCCATTTTGAATTCATGAATTTTGATGACAAAATCATAATCTCCGACTCCGAAAACCCTTATATGCCAATTTGGAATGGAATCGGACCATTATCACAAATGACGCCCGCCTTCTTGGAGCCGCCATTTTGAATTCATGAATTTTGATGAAAAAATCATAATCTCTGACCCCGAAAACCCTCACACACTAATTTTGAATCGAATCAAACCATAATGACATCTTGGGGCCGCCATCTTTAATTTATGAATTTTCGAAGAAAATTCGAAATATACGACCTAAAAAACCATAAAAAGACCATAATCACAAGTCTCGTCCGCCATCTTGGAGCTGCCATTTTGAATTCATGAATTTTGATGACAAAATCATAATCTCCGACTCCGAAAACCCTTATATGCCAATTTGGAATGGAATCGGACCATTATCACAAATGACGCCCGCCTTCTTGTAGCCGCCATTTTGAATTCATGAATTTTGATGAAAAAATCATAATCTCTGACCCCGAAAACCCTCACACACTAATTTTGAATCGAATCAGACCATAATGACATCTTGGGGCCGCCATCTTTAATTTATGAATTTTCGAAGAAAATTCGAAATATACGACCTAAAAAACCTCACATACCAATTTTGAATCGAATTTGACCATAATCACAAATCTCGTCCGCATCTTGGCGCCGCCATTTTGAATTCATGAATTTTTATGAAAAAATCATAATCTCAGACTCCAAAAACCCTTAGATGCCAATTTTGAATGGAATCGGACCATTATCACAAATCTCGTCCGCCATCTTAAAGTCGCCATTTTCTTTTTTATAATAAAACAAATGTCATATTGCATTGTCACCGGAACTATGAACACCTGCCAAATTTCAAATCAATCGGACGTCTGGAAATGGGTGAAAATCACGCCCTAAGGAGTCGGTTACAAACATACAAGTGAAGCTAATATGAAGCGTGTAATGACTTTTGACGTTTGACACAAGTTGTTCAAAGCCAATTCCTTGCTTTGTTTAGATGATTCAGAATTTTTTGAAATGGATATTTCGTCGGCTTAATGCAAGAAGTTACTATCTAACAATCTAACAAAATGATGATTCTCAATAAATACTATACACCAATACGACAACATAATATGGTTGATGATTTATGTATTAGATAGATGGTATCGCAATAAGTAGTTTGTGAAATTCAACTTATTTTTTAATTTTCTTGCACTAAGCCGACGATTAGTTTAAATCAAACTCCAAGAAATATAGATTGACACATGTCCAAGAGAATCCAATAAATAGTCCGACTGAGAACCATTCTGACTTCATTCATTTTTAATAATTACTTCTAAATACAAAATATTTGAAGCAATCTATTTGAAAAGTGTAATTTTTTTCAATATAATAATGGAAAAAAAAGTTTTCAATAAACCGAAAAGTTGTTCACGTCATATTGCATAAGTGGACCGTTTTGTATAATTTGATGTCGTCTGTGAATAACAAAAATAATGTTGAGTACTGTAAACAGATATTAATCATCGTTGATGAATACACCGAAAAGTAGATATAGAACGACAATCGTTGATGAATAAAATAAATGAAACGACCCGTGAGACTCACAAAAAACATCTGCCGTAAATGTACAGTTGTGTGCATAAAAAAGTCGTACAGCAGTTAAAGGATATTGTGAGCCAGACTTGTCAATCTTAATTAAATTATCGACTTTGACAAGAAGAGTCAAAATTCAAACTAATTTTGTCAGTAACGCGCTTTCAACATTTTTTTAGCTCAATTAGTGCAATGCCTTGTACGACTTTTTTATGCACACAACTGTACCAGCAAAGAGATGTATCGCTTACATTTCTAACATATCTTGATGTTTTCAAGGAATTAGTCAAGATATCATTGTCAAACAACACATGGCTCTCTTTTGAATAGACCCAAGGGGCTCGACATGGCCCTTTGGAGTTAAAAGGCAATCTTCCGACAGGATAGTTATATGTGTACTCCTTATACCTACCCCAAATCTAATAGACTGATTTCCTATTTTGTTTTACTTTGATGCTTTCACTAGATAGTATTATTTCATGAGAATTTGTGATTGAATGGATCGTTTTTGAATATTCGATGATTATTGACAAACAAACATATCCGTAGAATAAATGTGAAACACTGTGAGGAACAGTCATGAAGAATAAATTACTGTATAGTGCTTTCATATTAATTTGTCTTATTTCCATATAAAATTTAATAAATCGTCAAATATCAAAATTATTGACGTGACTCACTTTTTTAAAATGGTACACCCTAGTAGTGGAGCAATAGGGAAGAATCTCGGAGTGGGCGACGTCTACTTTTAATCTTTCGAAATACTCGTGGTGTGACCAACAAACTGATCGTGTGTGTTTATATGGCTGAAATGTGATCTTTTTATGTTAGTTTCGGTCATTTATGTATGTATTTGGATAGTTTATGGACAATTATGGACAAATAATAAATAATGTTATTTGCAGGTTATGACTTGATTCCTACAGAATGACAGTTTTATCACACTTCAATCCAACATTTTGCCATTCGCAGCGCCATCTCGCGATACGTGATTTTTCCCTATAGGACCATCGGACCAGCTGTGTGTTAGAGAGAGAAGGTATGAGTTGTTGAGAGCATGCCGGTCGCTTCGCGTTTATCGTGACGCAGTCGAAGCAGATCCGGTTCAATTGTAAGAATTCCTCAGTAGAGAGCATGCATTAGATTTTTTTTGGTGAAATTGAAAATGAAAATTATGTATCGATTGAGAGTAAAGGATTGTGGTGAAGAATACGGGGTAGCTCAAAAAGATTTAATAGGAATAATAAAATTGATCGTCCAAAGAACAGAACGGCGTAGAATAGACAATATTATTGACTTGACTCTATAAGAAAAGTCACACGGTGTTAGATCAGGACTATTAGGACATCTAACTGGGAATTACACCAGTAATTTTTTATTTTATTTTTTGGAGGATAATTCAAAAACTAGCTATTTTCGCGCGAAATATTCCCGGTATTTCATTGGACGAATATAGATGACGTCAAAGTCTCTCCATATATTGCACGTGCATTTCTAATGACAGTTGCACAAAAACAATTATTTTCCTTCGAAATCAATTTATTGACACAAATATGTGAATTGTAGACGACAATCCTAGCAGAAGAAATCGATATTAACATAGGAATCGGAGATGAATGCAAGTCTGCCATTGCGAAGATAGCTTCAGAGCTCAGACGGATATAAAACGACTCCCCAGTTTAATAATTCATGGAACGCAATTTGAGAGAGACGTCAGTCAGTCGCCTTTACAACTCGTAACTAGACATCATTAAAGCGATCTTTTTCATCGATAGCCGTTACACTTTCTTAGACGTAACAGTTATTGGGATTTATCTCGGGATTATAATCCAGCGAAAATAGACTTCACACTTTGGAAAAATACTCGGAAAGCTGCATTTTGAAATAAACCTTACCGGTGTGAACTTGGCAGTTAATTTTCAGCAGTAACTTTCGATCCAGCAGTGAATCCACCAGTGGCGTCGGTAAAAATATAATTTTCAATGGTTCGGATTAAATTTGGATTACTATAAAAATATTGATTCAGAATGAGTAGTTTTCACATAATGCGCGTCCTGCACCAATTTCATCCAATTGCAAAGGGGATGAAGGGCTAAAATCAACCCTCCGAAAAAAATTAAATTGACAAAAGGCAACTTTTCGCAGGGCCGGCCCTAGGCGAAACGTGGCCATGATTTTTACTTGGCCAAACAGCGAACGGTAGGCTCTTCCCAGGTTTTTTCTGAAGGGTTTTGTCAATTTTGATTTTTTCGGAGGGTTGATTTTAGCCCTCCATCCCCTCTGCAAATTGATGAAATTTATACGGCACGTTCATTTCGTGATTATTAACGTGTTCTGTTAATTTTATGTTGGCAGGTTTTTTCTGAAGGCTTTTGTGAATTTAAATTTTTTTCTGAGTGTTTTTAAGGTAAAAAATCCAGTTTTCTGAGATTTTTTATTTTTCATTTTTCTAATTTCAAATGTTTGTCCCCGAACATATCTTGACGTGCTGATTCCGAATCTTTGAACGAAAATATCGAAAACTCATCAGATATATTTTTGGCGGCAAAAAAAAAACATTTGAAAACTGATTCAGAGCTGACCAACTCGATAACGGTCAGAGATAGACGGATTTTGCAAACGCCAATCGATTCAGAATGGTCGAATTAGTATGTATGTGAATTTCGAGTCAATCGAAAAAAATTAAAAATTACCCGGAAAAAGTTGCAAGGGTGTACCCCTAAAAATCATGAAAAATACTAAGTCGTCACATCGACTTGAAATTTGCATTGTATACGTTAAATTTCATGCTCATTCCGAAAATGTATGATTTTTATGTGCTAAGATATAAGATTTAGCCGGAAAAGTGTTTTTAAGGTAAAAAATCCAATTTTCTGAGATTTTTTATTTTTCAATTTTCGAATTCCAAATTTTTGTCCTCGAACGTATCTTGACGTGCTGATTCCGAATCTTTGAACGAAAATGTCGAAAATTCATCAGAAATATTTTTGGCGGCAAAAAAACCATCTAAAAACTGATGAGAGCTGACCAACTCGAGAACGGTCAGAGATAGACAAATTCTGCGAACGCCAATCGATTCAGAATGGTCGAATTAGTATGTACGTGAACTTCGACTCAATCGAGAAAAATTAAAAATTACCCGGAAAAAGTTGCAAGGGGTTTACCCCTAAAAATCATGAAAAATACTAAGTCGTCACATCGACTTTAAATTTGCACTGTATACGTAAAATTTTAGCCCTTCATCCCCTTTGCAAATCAATGAAATTCATACGACACGTTCAATTCGTGATTTAACGTGTTCTGTTAATTTTATGTTGGCAGGTTTTTTCTGAAGGCTTTTGTCAATTTAATTTTTTTCGGAGGGTTGATTTTAGCCCTTCATCCCCTTTGCAATTGGATGAAATTGGTGCAGGACGCGCATTATGTGAAAACTACTCATTCTGAATCAATATTTTTATAGTAATCCAAATTTAATCCGAACCATTGAAAATTATATTTTTACCGACGCCACTGGTGGATTCACTGCTGGATCGAAAGTTACTGCTGAAAATTAACTGCCAAGTTCACACCGGTAAGGTTCATTTCAAAATGCAGCTTTCCGAGTATTTTTCCAAAGTGTGAAGTCTATTTTCGCTGGATTATAATCCCGAGATAAATCCCAATAACTGTTACGTCTAAGAAAGTGTAACGGCTATCGATGAAAAAGATCGCTTTAATGATGTCTAGTTACGAGTTGTAAAGGCGACTGACTGACGTCTCTCTCAAATTGCGTTCCATGAATTATTAAACTGGGGAGTCGTTTTATATCCGTCTGAGCTCTGAAGCTATCTTCGCAATGGCAGACTTGCATTCATCTCCGATTCCTATGTTAATATCGATTTCTTCTGCTAGGATTGTCGTCTACAATTCACGGGTGTAACATAAGTACGTTAAAATATTCAAGTGACGTATTCCTCAGACAATTTTAAGAAAAAAAGTCTATATAAACTTCTGTTCCGGAAATGCTTCGTTTCGGACATACAGGGTGTTGAAATTGAATTTTATTTTCGGTTTTTGAAAATAACTTTTGGATGAAATAAGTTATTTGCACGAAATTTGGTATCCGGGTATTTTTTTTACGTGGGAAATCATAATTTCGCATCAATTTTCATGTAACATCCAGAGGGCGCTGCGTACGCTGTCATTATTCATTTCAAATTGCCCTAACATTTTTGACAGTAATCTTTTGGTACTTTTCATGAAAAAACCTCATTCCCACACCTTTTCCAAGTAAAAAAGGTACACTTTCTCAAAAATGCTGGAGGTGACCGTTTTCGAGATATTTGTAATTTTCTATATTGATGCATGTTACTTAGCTCCTAGGGCACTAAGTGAAGTTGCCGAGAACATTCCAAAAACTAAGCATGTGGTAGATCTCGTCAAAATAAACAACTTTTTTCCTATAAAATGTTTATCGGAAAATGATTCGTTTTCGAGATACAGATGAAACTTTTCTAAGCAACTCCACTTAGCGCCCTAGGAGCTAAGTAACATAATAATAAGAATAATATAACTTTATTCCGAATTCAGAATAAATAATACAATTCAAATTGCTACATGCTAGAGTGACTAAAGTAATTCAGGGATAAGTGCAAAGCACTTGTTTCCCAAAACATAGATAAGATTGAATGAATGATTTGTACAAATTTGTAAAAATTAAAAATTAAAAATTAAAAATTAAAAATTAAAAATTAAAAATTAAAAATTAAAAATTAAAAATTAAAAATTAAAAATTAAAAATTAAAAATTAAAAATTAAAAATTAAAAATTAAAAATTAAAAATTAAAAATTAAAAATTAAAAATTAAAAATTAAAAATTAAAAATTGCATTGATATAGAAAATTATAAATATCTCGAAAAAGATCACCTCCAGCGTTGTTGAGGAAGTATACCTTTTTTAATTGGAAAAGGTGTGGGAATAAGATTTTTTCATGAAAAGTACCAAAAGTTTACTGTCAAAAATGTTAGGGCAGTTTGAAATAAATAATGACAGCGTACGCAGCGCCCTCTAAATGTTACATGAGAAATAATACGAAATTATGATTTCCCACGTCAAAAAAAGCCCGGGTACCAAATTTCGTGCAAATAACTTAATTTTTGCAAAAGTTATTTTTAAAAAGCTACAAAAAAATTCAATTTCAACGCCCTGTATGTCCAAAACGAAGCATTTCCGGACACAAGTTTATTTAAACTTTTTTCTTAAAATTGTCTCAGGAATACGACACATGAATATTTTAACGTACTTAGGTTACACCCTGGGGTGTAACATAAGTACGTTAAAATATTCAAGTGACGTATTCCTGAGACAATTTTAAGAAAAAAAGTCTATATAAACTTGTGTCCGGAAATGCTTCGTTTCGAACATACAGGGTGTTGATATTGAATTTTATTTTCGCTTTTTGAAAATAACTTTTGGAAGAAATAAGTTATTTGCACGAAATTTGGTATCCGGGTATTTTTTCTGCGTGGGAAATCATAATTTCGCATCAATTTTCATGTAACATCCAGAGGGCGCTGCGTACGCTGTCATTATTCATTTCAAATTGCCCTAACATTTTTGACAGTAAACTTTTGGTACTTTTCATGAAAAAACCTCATTCCCACACCTTTTCCAAGTAAAAAAGGTACACTTTCTCAAAAATGCTGGAGGTGACCGTTTTCGAGATATTTGTAATTTTCTATATTGATGCATGTTACTTAGCTCCTAGGGCGCTAAGTGAAGTTGCTGAGAACATTCCAAAAACTAAGTATGTGGTAGATCTCGTCAAAATAAACAACTTTTTTCCTATAAAATGTTTATCGGAAAATGATTCGTTTTCGAGATACAGATGAAACTTTTCTAAGCAACTCCACTTAGCGCCCTAGGAGCTAAGTAACATAATAATAATAATAATATAACTTTATTCAGAATTCAGAATAAATAATACAATTCAAATTGCTACATGCTAGAGTGAATAAAGTAATTCAGGGATAAGTGCAAAGCACTTGTTTCCCAAAACATAGATAAGATTGAATGAATGATTTGTACAGGACTTAATGAAAATGTAAAATACTTATAAAAGTGTAAAGGTTAAATTTAAAGTATGTAAACATGAAAGTAAAAACGACAAAATAAAAATTTAAAAATTAAAAATTAAATATTAAATATTAAATATTAAATATTAAAAATTAAAAATTAAAAATTAAAAATTAAAAATTAAAAATTAAAAATTAAAAATTAAAAATTAAAAATTAAAAATTAAAAATTAAAAATTAAAAATTAAAAATTAAAAATTAAAAATTAAAAATTAAAAATTAAAAATTGCATTGATATAGAAAATTATAAATATCTCGAAAAAGATCACCTCCAGCGTTGTTGAGGAAGTTTACCTTTTTTAATTGGAAAAGGTGTGGGAATAAGATTTTTTCATGAAAAGTACCAAAAGTTTACTGTCAAAAATGTTAGGGCAGTTTGAAATAAATAATGACAGCGTACGCAGCGCCCTCCAAATGTTACATGAGAAATAATACGAAATTATGATTTCCCACGTCAAAAAAACCCCGGGTACCAAATTTCGTGCAAATAACTTAAAAAAACCTGGGAAGAGCCTACCGTTCGCTGTTTGGCCAAGTAAAAATCATGGCCACGTTTCGCCTAGGGCCGGCCCTGCGAAAAGTTCCGTGGATAACTCGATATTCACGACCGCAAAAAAACTCGACGAATCGTGCCCCGCGCGACTGTTTAATCACGCTCAATTAATTCGTCGTCGGTCCTAATCAAAGTTGATGTCCGTAACGTGCATCGACTTGCTCCAGGCCCGGTCTGGCTCCATTGGTGGCCCTCGGCTAGACGGTGATTTGAACCCCCCCGCCGGAAATATAACGAGGACACTATGTCCTCTCACGGCAAAATAGTTAGCCTATTTTTACTAGATAGATAGATTAGATATCTAAGCTGTGGCTGAGCTGTCTGCTTGAGTCCTGACAGGGCGAAGACGCGCTCGCTGAGCCGAGCCGAACGGTGCGGCGATCGTTTTAAAAAAATTGTTTTTGCAAGATTATGTCGCAAACTTGTGGCCCCCTTGAGCCGGAGGCCCTCGGCGATCGCCGACCAGCCGCCCTGGCCAGACCGGGCCTGACTTGCTCGTACACTTTTATTGTGCGGCGTATAAATAGTAGGCGATAGGCGTCTAAAAATAGGTGTCCGGTGCAGCGAATCGAAATGAAGTTGCCGCAAAACTTGACGCTTCCCGCGAATGCACGGCTTTGTGCGATTCGCCGGCCGCGGCCGGCTGTGGAACAGTTGAAAGGCTTCGAGAATGCATCGCAAAAGATCACCGCTGGGAAGCGTGATTGGAAAAGAACGGGTTTTCGAGGATTGGCACGCAAGGCTAGTTTATCGAAAAACTGAGAGACGTTTTTCGCTTTGTGCTGTTGTCTTATTGATTTTATCTGTTACAGAGATACAGAAAAGTAAAAAAAAACTATATAAATACTGTCAGGCTAGCCCAACAGTTCCATCGTTACGATTAATACACGCCTATTCCGACAGCCAACGAAATTCCTTCAATTTCTTAGAACCGACCCATCAACGGTCAGTTACAATGAAAAACACACCAGCATTTAGTCCAGTAACAACAGACAAATGTAAGCCACAAGTGGAGAATGAATCGTAGCACTTTGAAACTCGGCACATGACTTTTTGACATCATGCATTGTTAGAAAAAAAATTGTTTTCCAAAAAATCAGGGGTGGAACCCAAATAAAATTATAATTTTTTTGCGGTTGTTTCGGAAAGTATAAGATTTTTCAAGAAACAATTTCAGCAAGGTGAAAGATGATTCAATTTTCCACAAGAAATATATCTAGTAATTTCTCACAAAATGCGCTCGTTTTCTCAGAAAACCCGATTGAATTCCGATATCAAATTTCAGGCTCGCCTTAATCCGCCACTGCAAATTAGATTTGTCATAACTTTGCTAAATATTATAGTAGAAGGAAGAGAAAAAGTGAATATCGTTCCTAAAATCTTCAGAAACGATATGAATTTTTCCTTTTCCTTCTCCGATCATTTTTAGCAGAGTTATGACCAATCAAATATTCGCCGGCTCCACCAGAACTTCCAGCGGCGAGTAAGCGTGAACCTGAAATTTGATGTCGGCGTTCAATCACGTTTTCTGAGAAAACAAGCGCATTTCATATGAAATTACTAGGAATAATTTTTGTGGAAAATTGAATTGTTTTTCACCCTGTAGTTGTTTTTCCGATAAATCATATACTTTCCAAGATTACAGCAAAAATCTATTTATATAATTTTAAACAAAAAAAAAAAATGTTCCACCCCTGGAATTTTGGTAAACAATTTTTTACGTGTTTATCATGGTTCCAACTACTAGCATACCAAGTTTGGTGGTGTTACAATCGATTCTTGTCTCAAAACCCAATCGTACTGGATTAAAGCTGTCGCGATTTTTTCACTCCTTTGATTCTCGATATCTTGTCATGACAATACAATTTTCATGCAATTAAAGATGTATTCATCGATAAAAAGATGATGTCCTATGTACTCACCTCCGAAAAACATTGTAAGTACCGGGTTCATACTCTAAGGCTGATAACACACCGAAAAAGAAAAAACGCCACAAACTAAACGTTTTTCAGAAATGAAGGTTGACCACACGCCGATGATTCAAAAAGCAATAGAGTAAAACATTTTGCTGTGCAGCAAAAGAGTGCAAATGTCGGCGTTTCAACGTTTTGTCTACAGACATTCCTAACAAATGATTTTCTTTCAATTTTTTGAATTGACATGGCCGTTACTTGATGGAAATCCGGTAAAACACGATTAAAATTTCAACAAAACGTATTGTCTTTGCGACATGTTTCGATACACAGTATCTTTTTCAAGCGAATGTAGCACATTAAATTATTCTTCATTGAAAAATAACTGAATACATTTCTTATTAATCAACATAATTAGGGACTACCTATAATTATCGCTAATTACTCGACTCATACAACTTATAAAATAAAATTGACAATAACAATGTTTCCACACTGGTACCAAACGCTTTCATTCAAAACGTTTTGTAGCAAGACAAAACATTCTAATGCTGTCAAGAAATCAAAAACGTTTTAACGCAAAACTTTTTTGACTAGTTAAGGCTCTTTAAAACAGCTCGAAACAAACTGTGTTTGAATGAATCTGTTTTGTGTGATTCATGTATTTCAAAATGTTTTGTCTTGCTAAGAAACATTTTGAATGAAAGCGTTTGGAAATCCTCGTAGACAACACGTTAAGCGACGACTCTATTTGCACTGTTTTGCCGTACAGCAAACCGCTTTGCATGAAACCGTTTTGCTTTCAGGCGTTTTTGATGTATCGTTGTGTAGTCAGTCTATATTCCTAAAAAACGTTTTGGATTTTTCGTTGCGTTATCAACCTAAAGGTGTTTTCTCGTTTTGCCGTACCAGTGTGTGTCACTACATATAATCCGTGGAGAAAAAACTACTCCTACTTCAATTAGTCAAAAACGTTTGGAGTTAAAACGTTTTTGATTTTTCAGTGTGTGGCCAGCCTAACAATAAAGTTTGTTTCGATATGTTACGTTACATACTTTATGGCAGGTACTGTATACCATGTGTTTTGCTATTGTGTGGTCAGTCTTCATTCCTCAAAAACGTTTTTGATAAAACGTTTTGGATTTTTCGTTGCGTTATCAACCTAAAGGTGTTTTCTCGTTTTGCCGGACCAGTGTGTGTCACTACATATAATCCGTGGAGAAAAAACTACTCCTACTTCAATTAGTCAAAAACGTTTGGAGTTAAAACGTTTTTGATTTTTCGGTGTGTGGCCAGCCTAACAATAAAGTTTGTTTCCATATGTTACGTTACATACTTTATGGCAGGTACTGTATACCATGTGTTTTGCTATTGTGTGGTCAGTCTTCATTCCTCAAAAACGTTTTTGATAAAACGTTTTGGATTTTTCGTTGCGTTATCAACCTAAAGGTGTTTTCTCGTTTTGCCGGACCAGTGTGTGTCACTACATATAATCCGTGGAGAAAAAACTACTCCTACTTCAATTAGTCAAAAACGTTTGGAGTTAAAACGTTTTTGATTTTTCGGTGTGTGGCCAGCCTAACAATAAAGTTTGTTTCCATATGTTACGTTACATACTTTATGGCAGGTACTGTATACCATGTGTTTTGCTATTCACCCCATTGATATTTTTAAAATTTGTGTTCATACTAAACAAAAAGTAGAAATAATGGAACATTCAGGATATCGCGAGAAATACCATAAAGTGCGAATACCATCTGGTGGTCACGCAGCTTTACACAAGATAATTGTTGTGGATGTTTGGAGTTCAATTTTTTTGAAAAATAAATAACACCAAAATTAAAGGATTCTCCGAATATGGGAGGTATAGTTTCAGAACACCCTGCAATCATACTTGGCCATTTTCAAAAGAATTTTCCTCGACGCATTCCAATCTGTTAATCGTGACAATGTGATTCAAATATCCGGAAGGCAAAATGTTTTATCTGTAACAACCATTTCCGTGTAAGTCATCAATCAACATCATTGTATTTATCTTGTCGTATCGAATTTCATATATCAGTAATAGTTATGATAAACATACATGTGCCTCGGAAATAATCGTACGTCGCTCGCATTAACATGAATAATGCATTCTAGATTTATCAAAAGAATAAACTTCATACAGTTTGTCAAGAAATAAGGACAACATTTAGAATAAGGCAATGCTTGACGTAGGTCAATTAGGAAATACCGGAAATGAAATCCAGCAAAATCCTATATAATAACTATTTTCATTGGCCATCTTTAACCTTGTGTATTGATTTTCCAAAATCAAGAATATTGTAGTAGGAAAACATATTTTCATTAAATCTTGTATATTTAAATAATTACTTTTTGGATCTCGGAATCAGCTCTAAAGATTTGGATACAAATTTGGAGTTAGATAAACTTTTAGTTTTTAAGTTCATCCATATAGGCGTCTTTCCTGAAAAAACTAATTTTTTTTATTTCGAATAGGATTCAAAATTTTGACGAAAACGCTAATGCTTCTTTGTCATATTAGGCATACATAAAAGACCACCAATCCTCTCAATCAAGAAGAGACATTGAGATTCGATACATTCGACAATTGTAAGACTTTTCGGTTTTGCTTCTTTTATAAGGTCCGTTTTCACGTTCATGCAATTTGCGCAAATAGAACTGTGCATTGCAATATGCGCAAATAGAACTGTGCATTGCAATATGCGCAAATGAACCGAGTCGTTGTATTCTATTCTCACGTTCAGTCTATTTGCACGGTTATCGAATGTGACAGCAAAAGTAATTCTGATAAAAATAGTTCGAATAAAAACTTAATACGTCGATGGATCAGGAAGACGAACTAGCTGGTGTTTGCTTAATTAAAAAGGCAAAAAAGGCCAAGAAGACCGCAGAAAATCCAGTTGAGATTTAAAAAGCTCAATATGTAAAGAATTCTTGTCCTTTTTTCGATATTACTTTTATTACCAAACCAACACAAAAACCAACAAGACAATTTATCGGTAGTTCGTTGCTACCAATTCGCTGCTACTGCGCATGCGAACGGCACCCGTTGAGTTTTAGTGTTGTTTACAGGTTCAAGCATTTGCGCCAATCACATGCGAATTATTTGACTGGTCATATTTTCCTCAAGTCAAGCTTTTTGGCTTGTGCAAGTAAACTATTTTGGTTTTCATGGGACAATTCGCTTGCGCGAATTGGCATGCACAAGTATATTTGCGCAAATTAGCATGCACAAGTCTATTTGCGCAAATTAGCATGCACAAGTTTATTTGCGCAAATTGGCATGCACACGTCTATTTGTTTGCGCAAATTGGCATGCACAAGTCTATTTGCGCAAATTAGCATGCACAAGTCTATTTGCGCAAATTAGCATGCACAAGTCTATTTGCGCAAATTGGCATGCACAAGTTTATTTGCGCAAATTGGCATGCGCAAGTCTCATTGCGCAAATTGGCATGCGCAAGTCTCATTGCGCAAATTGGCATGCGCAAGTCTCATTGCGCAAATTGGTATGCACAAGTCTATTTGCGCTAATTGGCATGCACAAGTCTATTTGCGCAAATTGGCATGAACAAGTCTATTTACGCAAATTGGCATGCACAAGTCTATTTGGGCAAATTGGTATGCACAAGTTTATTTGCGCAAATTGGCATGCACAAGTCTATTTGCGCAAATTGGTATGCACAAGTCTCATTGCGCAAATTGGCATGCGCAAGTCTCATTGCGCAAATTGGCATGCGCAAGTCTCATTGCGCAAATTGGCATGCACAAGTCTATTTGCGCAAATTGGCATGCGCAAGTCTCATTGCGCAAATTGGCATGCGCAAGTCTCATTGCGCAAATTGGTATGCACAAGTCTATTTGCGCAAATTGGCATGCACAAGTCTACTTGCGCAAATTGGCATGAACAAGTCTATTTACGCAAATTGGCATGCACAAGTCTATTTGCGCAAATTATCATGAACAAGTCTATTTGCGCAAATTAGCATGCACAAGTCTATTTGCGCAAATTGGCATGCACAAGTTTATTTGCGCAAATTGGCATGCGCAAGTCTCATTGCGCAAATTGGCATGCGCAAGTCTCATTGCGCAAAAATGAAGCTTGATCGCCCAGGTACTTTGATTAATCAAGAAAACCTCAAAATGTATCCTACTTAACTCAAAATGCTATATACAGTGTTCCGGTATAAAGTTCGTAGTGTATGGAAAATTATATTGGTTTATCAGGAAATGTTATTCAGGTGGTTCTGTAGGTTTCTCGGGTTTTGCTACAGGTGAAAAGTGAATACGCCACCAAAAATCAGTCGCCCCGGAGCGTCACGGCAAGTAATAATAATGGCCGTCCTCACCCGCACAGGCTACGCCTTTTGGCCCTCATAAACACTCGTAGAGTGTACCCAAAGACATAGCCTGTTATTGCTATTATTATTATTTGCCGTGGCGCTCCGGGGCGACTCCCTCAGAGGGAGTATTATTATTATAACAAAAGTTCGTACTTCCTTTAAAATTCAATATTACTTTTTACCAGTGGTGTACCAATTGTAAATATCTGAAAATGGGTATATCTATACTACCCATATTTTTCAAGATATCGAAATTTTTTAACGATACACCAAATTATAGCAAGAATAAAATTTTCAGAGAAATCGGACACCCTGTCAACTTTTGACGTACAAACATGAGACAAAAACCGTTTTGAACGATAAAACTGGGAATAAAAGACGTTCTAATTGTTCTGATTGTTCGATAGATGGCGTGGGGGACACATCAACTTAAAAATTTCAAATAGCCTGGGGAGTCAAGCGTCACATCGTTGAAAACATAATTCAATACTCTTTTGGTTGAACTCACCCTTTTCCATAATTTTGATCCCTTTCACATTGTTAGTCGAACTCAGGAATTAATTTCGCAGAACTTTAATAATACTAAAATATACACAGCATTGAATAATGGAAGTGTGCGGGGTCGTCTGAGACTTTCATTTTCTTTCAAAACGAAACGGATCCGTCTATGGTTGCATTATGAGGGTTTACCCACTATTTTTCTCCTTTGTATTTATTATTTCCCTCACGAAGCCATTCTACGGTTTTTTACTTTATTTATATATATATATATACAGTGACCGCCAAAAAGTATGTACCATATGGGAAAAAAGTTTATTATTAGAGTATTGGAAAAAAGATTCTTGGGAAAAGTTTGTGCATGTCTGATAACCTAAAAATCGATGTTGACACATGTCACATGATCGATGGTATGGCGGCAAATTGAAAAAAAGTACTATGAATAGACAAAAAGTCGGGTAAAATGGCAAAATATCAAAAAAAGTTATTTGAAAAAGTTGCTGAGAATTCAATTTTATATACATATACAGAAAGTAATGTGAGAATATTGAAAATAGCAATTTTTTTAAAATATTTTTCTAGCTGTAGAAAAATGTCAAATTATTTTCTTATGAATAGCTTGACCATACTGAAATATTTGTATTCTGATGATAATAACAAAACTTTCTCATTTTCTCCACACCAGAGAGCACTAAATTGAAAAAATTGAATTTTGTCAGAACCCTTGCTGTTACATTAGTTCATATCTAACAGTTATATCACAATTCCACTATTATTGCAATGATAGGGAAATCCAATAATATCGTGTTTTTCCGATTATAATCAATTTTTGATGATAATCGTGCACGAACGTTTCACTTCGCACATAATCTTAAAAATAGTGCGTCAAATTAAAGAGGCTTGAGTTTTCAACATTGCATGCGAAGTGAAACGCTCTAGCACGATTATCATCGAAACTTGATTATAATCTGGAAAACACCATCTTTCTGGAGTGTCATGTCATTAGAATGGTCGTGGAATTCTGATATTACTGTTAGATGCGAACTAATGTAACAGCCAGGGTTGTAACAAAATCCAATTTTTTTAATTTAGTGCTCACTGGTGTAGAGAAAATGAGAAAGTTGTGTCATTATCATTGAAATACAAATGTTTCAGTATGGTCAAGCTATTCATATGATAATAATTTGATATTTTTATACAGCTAGGAAAATAGTTTTAAAAAATTTCTATTATCAATTTTCTCTCATCATCTTTTCAAACTTCGTATATGTGTATAAAACTTAATTCTAAGCAACTTTTTCAAATCACTTTTTTTGATATATTGCCATTTTACCCCACTTTTTTCGTTCTCATAGTAATTTTTTTCAATTTGCCGCTATACTAGCGATCACGTGACATGTGTCAAAATCGGTTTTTAGGTTATCGGACATGCACAAACTTTTCTCAAGAATCTTTTTTCTAATACTCTAATAATAAACTTTTTTCCCATATGGTACATACTTTTTGGCGGTCACTGTATATATATATATATATAAATATATAAAATTACAAAATACTGCAAACCCTCTGTAAGCCAAAAAAAAAAAAGCACAGCGCATGCTCTACAACAAACAACTACCAAAACTAGCGCAGCGAAAAGAAAAAACAGATCATTAAAAAAAAAAAACAAACTTTCAAAAATTGTATATACAAAATCTTACCCGGTCAGAGCAAGGACAACACGATTGGACGATATTGTGAACTACGAAAGAAGCACACACGCGGACACACGAACACATGGACGGGCAGAACTACGAAAAAACAAAAAACAAACGCTAATAATATTTCGGTTCTAGAAGAAGAGAGAACGGACACACATACACGCATATGGCGAAACTAACACTACTGTCTACTCGATTTGCGTAAAAAGATCGAGTAACTGAATTTACTCTGATTGCTCATAATTTGATTATGTAAAGCGCAAGATAAAAGAGATCGGTCATATTCGATACTTTTTTGTTTTGGTAGTCACCCGACGGTGACGCGACGCTACGCAGGTCGAAGAGAAAGAAACATCTGCTACGCATTGGATGACTGGCTAGATCATAACAATTTGCCGCGTTTTTCTTTAAATATATCGTCACCTGAAAGTTGCCATACGCCGTTGTGTATTCTCGTTGGGAGAATGCGTTTTTGTCGATGAGTTCAATGCCGTTGAGACTTTCTAGAAACCGAATTTAAATTTGGATTGACAAAAAAAAATCGTTTGTGACAGATCAAGTTTATTTCCACAGTGGTAGAAATCGTTTCCAGTAAAACGTTTGTGCAATTTTTGTGATAGCGTCTTGACGCAACCAAAATAAAAAATAATAATAATAAAATATCACATTATATTAAGGATCGGCAGTTCTTTTTAAGACAGCAGCTCTTGTAGTCGATGAACATGATCTCGAGTCCGATACACATATAGAAATAATTTTTTTATTTCTAAAACAATTGAGAATACAAATTTATATAATACCAACATAAATATACGTATATCAGGATATTAAATAATCTTCAGGTTGAATCACAAGTGAATAATACCAAAAGAAGCTCCCAAGTTTCGAGAGTCATAATTTCTTCCGAAGGAATTGTTAGATAGTAATATCATTTAATAATAATAATAATTGTTGGAAACGCACCTAAAGGATTATTATCATGAGTCCAGGCACAACGAATGCTTTTCAACAATGACAAAAATAAACTGAATGAACCCTTTGACATGCTACCACTCACATCTTTCACCCCCAAAAGTCATTGTCGGGCAGTCAGAAGTATGTAATTTTTTTTTCTACTCATCCATTTCGAGTGCCATCGCCTCATATGTCTTCGGTGGAAAAATAGAATTAAAAAAAAAATCTGTACCCCTTCTGACGACCCGACAATGACTTTTGGGTGTGAAAGATGAAAGTATGGATGCAAATGATGGTTTTCTGCCTATTCATTTCGAGTGCCATTGGCTAATCAGTTTTCGGTAGATCATTAGAATTTTCAAAAAATTCTGAACCCCTTCTCAGAACCCGACATTGACGTTTGGGGTTGGAGGATGGAAGTAGAGATGCAAGTGTTTGTTCCCATTTAACTCGAGTTCCATCGTCCACTATGTTTCGGAAAAAATGGAATTTAAAAAAAATCTGTACCCCTTATGACGGCCTGACAATGACTTTTGGGGATGAAGGATGGAAGTAAGTATACAAATGAGTTTTTTCTACTCATTCATTTTGAGTGCTATCGCCTAATGAGTTTTCGGTGAATTATTGGAATTTTCAAAAAATTCTGTAGCCCTTCCGACAGCCCGACAATGACTTCTGGGGATGATGGATGAAAGTAAGGATGTAAATGATTATTTTTCACCCAATCACTTCGAGTGCCATCGCCTAATATATGTTTTCGGTAGAAAAATGGAATTTATAAAAAAACCTGTACCCTTCTCACGACCCGACATTGACTTTTAGGGGTGGAGGATAGAAGCAGGGATGCAAGTGATTGGTCTCTACCCATTAATTGCGCGTGCAATCGTCTACTATGTTTCTGAAAATAATTGGAATTACAAAAAAATCTGTACCCCTTATGACGGCCCGACAATGACTTTTGGGGTGGGGTTTACACTTGAGATATGAAAGAGTGTTTCTCAGTCATTTACATTACGTGTCATGAACCAATAATTTTTTATTTTTACATTGTACCTCATGAGCAAAACACCACTGCTTTATACTTATTACCTTTTTTTCCGCGATCTCAACAATATCCAGTTCGAGAATAACATATCTACCATTTGAATAACTGTTTCAGAAAAGGCCAAGAGCCATAACTTACAAGTGAAATTCATTCTTACTGTCCTGAAGATGTAACACAAATTTGACCAAAGGTTGGCGTTCAGGAATGTGTTTTGCTTCAAGATTAGACCAACCAATATAAATTTTTTGTGGAAATTAATTCTAATAGTAAGCGACTTGCGCCATGACTTCGGGGATACTTTATAAATAACTAAAATCCAAATTGCAACTCAAAATTTTTTTGTGCAATTGTTTAAACAATGATTATTTAAAAAAAAAGGTCCTTTTTTTTGTTTTTTTGTAAATATCTCAAAAGGTACTGGACGAATGGCTTTACTCATAAAAGACCGTTTGTAGAGAATGAAAAAACCTACAAAATGGTTTTTGGAAAATCCCGATACGACCATTTTTCGCCGAGAAAAGCCGGAAAACCTCTTGAAAAAAGGCCTTTTTTCAAAAATTCGTATCTCCCTCAATTTTCAATATTAAGAAATAATTTTTCGGGAAATGGTAGCTAATATCATGTACGTTGAGCTCCCGAAAGGTGGAAATTGTCGCTTCAATAGTTTTCCTACAATCGGGTTTTAAAAAAATTACAGCCATATTTTGCATGATGCGTCATATTACGGGAAATGGTCCGATTTGAATTTTTAAAGCGGCATTTTGAAGTTGAGGTTAAAAACTACAATTTGTCTATCTCACATTTTCCCATAAGTTTGGAGAACATTGTTAAAAATGCTTCTGAACACAGCGCTTCGAGTGAAAATTCGTCGCCGAGTCGTGCTAAGGTAGTAGTGGAGGGGGCGCCGAGAATTCAGGAGCAGATGTGCCCTTTTGGCCTTGAACGCCGCTCTCAAAGACGGTCTATGTTAGCTGCCACGCAGCTTTTACATTGTACAGATCTACGGTTTTTGGAGAAGAATTAAAATTTTCACTTGTAATCGCCCTAGTGCTTGATAAATTTCCTGCAATTAATTCATAAATTCTCGGCGCCCCCTCCACTACTACCTTAGCACGACTCGGCGACGAATTTTCACTCGAAGCGCTATGTTCAGAAGCATTTTTAACAATGTTCTCCAAACTTATGGGAAAATGTGAGATAGACAAATTGTAGTTTTTAACCTCAACTTCAAAATGCCGCTTTAAAAATTCAAATCGGACCATTTCCCGTAATATGACGCATCATGCAAAATATGGATGTAATTTTTTTAAAACCCGATTGTAGGAAAACTATTGAAGCGACAATTTCCACCTTTCGGGAGTTCAACGTACATGATATTAGCTACCATTTCCCGAAAAATTATTTCTTAATATTGAAAGTTGAGGGAGATACGAATTTTTGAAGAGTTTTTCCGGCTTTTCTCGGCGAAAAATGGTCGTATCGGGATTTTCCAAAAACCATTTTGTAGGTTTTATCATTCTCTACAAACGGTCTTTCATGAGTAAAGCCATTCGTCCAGTACCTTTTGAGATATTTACAAAAAAACAAAAAAAGGACCCTTTTTTTTAAATAATCATTGTTTAAACAATTGCACAAAAAAAATTTTGAGTTGCAATTTGGATTTTAGTTATTTATAAAGTATCCCCGAAGTCATGGCGCAAGTCGCTTACTATTAGAATTAATTTGCAATACAGGCTTTATTTTTGTTATATTGGTTGGACTAGATCTCAAATGTCAAAAACAGTTATAGCCTGGAGGTACTGTCACTTTGGAATACGTCACAGTATGCACCCTGAATTTTTTATCGTTGGTAGATCATGTGATACTCATCACGAAATCAATCGTCAGACCCTTGAGTAGCGGTGGGTTGCACAGATACATGGTGTTGAAAACGAAAAATTAAATCTATTTTTTATTCATAACTTCCACAGTTTTGGAAGTTTTACAATAATATATTTTTTAATTAGAATTGAATGAAGAAGTCAAAGAATAATAGTTTTCCTGATTTTACCAGTGGCGTAAAAAATAGGGGAGGAAAGGGACCAATATACCCTTTTTGTACGCCACTGGTGCCAACTAAAAATGTAATTTTTCTTTTAAAATAAAGCTCTTCTCTAACAAAAACATTTCTCCGAATAAAACTGTAAAATTTCCAAAACTGTGGAAGTTATGAATAAAAAATAGATTTCAATTTTCATATTCAACACCGTTGTAACTGTGCAACCCACCGCTACTCAAGGGTCTGAAGACTGATTTCGTGATGAGTATTAGGTAGATGATCTACCAAAGACAAAAAATTCAGCGTGCATACTGTTGCTTTTTTTTCAACTTTTTTTGACAAGTTGCACAGCCTCCCACCACTTCACCCACCGCGGTCGCGCGGTCTGAATCTTGGTTTAGTAATAAGTGGTATGGATACTATAATAACAACTAAATTTCATCGTGCATACTATGACGCATCCCAAAGTGACAGTACCTCCCGGACTATTAGTATAAAACAAATATTGAGGTTGCATTTACAAAAAAAAAACATATCAAATTCCCCGTTATAGTAGGACAGTCATATTATAGCAGCGTGTTCGATGTTTTGACACAAGTCTCGCTTTTGTGAAAATTTCAAGGACGTCCATCTTGTTGGCTTGATTCTGCTGCCAAAAACTCGGATAAGTATGAATGAAAAATGACGCAGAAATTGTTCGTCCTATCTATAAATAAATAAATATATATAAAAGATATCGTTTGATGACACCGAAACAGTCAATCATCTTTATTGTTTACATCGATATTCATAACAGTCGATTAATGGATGAATATAAATCTGTCGATTACGATTTAATGGAAATTAGCGAAAAAATATTTGTGTTTATTTTTTAATACGTTCGAACGACTTTGACCTTTCCCTGCTTGTTTGTTTGTGATAGTCGTCATGGAATTAATATACAAGGTTCGTCGCATTTAGCGGTATGCAAATCCTAAATTCATATACAGAGAAAAAATAACTATTTGTATTACAAGGGAGGAAAGTGCCCCGTTCTTATTGGCTGTGAAAAATTATCAGTATAAATAGTTCTCTGATATGACGTGTTAGTGATGCTTCTCTAAACTCGATTTCTGCGTTGGAAAGAGGTCGTACGATGGGATACCCTGTAGAAGAAGTGGGAAACTTCATATAATTCAGTTAGCCAACTTTCTCGCAGTTCTCACGATGTCGGAAATAACCCCGAATACCATACACCCTCAGAACTGTATTATTACACTTTTCGGACGTTATTCAAAACATTTCTAATGGATCCGCCTGCTAACTGTAATTACCTAGCATGCGGGAACTACCACCGACGAGGGGGTAAATTAATATATCGCGGGGCGATTAAGTCAGACATACGCTCAACCGTTATGTAAACACGCTTTCGTTTGTTTACAAAAGTGAAACTAGGCAAAGGGGACAACAGGATAGGGGAGTTATTGTTTATGCCAACTTTAGACGGAACCGTTCGAGAGAGATTGATAATCGGAAATAACCAGGATGTTTATAGTTTTCAGCCTTTTTGATCTTTGAGTGAGGTTACAACTGTTGGCTGCTTCAAGTGGCCACATTTTCGATAAAGCTCTTTTTTTCGATACAAAAAGGAAACACGTATCATAAGACGGCCGTGGACGCCTGGGGATCGTGAATAAAATATGGGACAGACTTATCGAGCTGCAAAAACTCGATTTAAAGAACACATATGAAATGTCCGAGTATCAAGTATGCTATATTTTTGGAGTAGTATTTCAAGCTCTATTAGAATATACAAAAATATACAGTATCCTATTAGAAAAATAAAAAAAAAACTGCTGCCATATTAGTTTGGAAAAAATGTTATTTGAACCATTGAATTTAACGAAAAAAGTACTATTTGAACAGCTACTTTACGAAAATCCCCATTTTTGGTTTGCCTTCCTTCAAAAGTGCCCAATTTGGTCCCCTTCTGTACAAATATACCGGGTATCCACGGAAGGTAGCTCGCCCCTATATGTTTTTTGTTTTGGAAGATGTTGAAATATGTCTTCATATAATATGCTGAAAACAAACATATATCACTTATCACTTTTTGTAACCAAACATTTTTTTTTTTCGAAATTTCTTTTTTAATCTTCAATATTGAAGGTATCCATAGCTCTCTATAGATACCTTGAAATTATTAATTTTAGGTCGGAAGTTTTGGAAAAATACAACCTCACGGTTTTCGGTCAAAATGCATGTGCTATTAAAATTTATTTTTGAAATTATTATTATTTTTCAATATTACTTTTGATCTTTCCTTTTGAGATTCAAATTATCGAAAAACCTGTGACCAACCACAACTGATATAACAAAACCATCAATTCAAGAACTCATATCTCATATCTCCTTGCATAAATATTACTAACTAACATGTTTTTCGGTAGTTTCCTAATTTACTTCTGCAGAAGCGAGGTAAGATAAGATAAAGACAAGTAATGTTTTTTTCAATATACCTTAATCATCTTGTTTTGTCAGTTGTGTAGGTCGCAGGTTACTCGATGTTTTTGAATCTCATTTAATCTCGAAAGTTGTTTCATTTTAAGGAAAATCTTCAGTGAAATAGTAAAATCGACGAATGTCGAAGTACCCTTCTCTCCAAATATTTCCACCAGGTAGAAAAAATGAGGCAAACATCTGACAGAAACAACTACTTCCCTGGCTAATACCACGACGGACATTGAATTACACAACGTTCTTCCCAGTTGCAAATGCTTATTCATTATCCTTCATTTGGCTGGGAAGACCACCTGCAGACGCGCTTCGAGGTTCTTGCCTCGTCACCAGTGCAGGGTAGGTTTCGAAACCAGTATTATCGTATCGTAATAGAATGCACAATGTATCTATTTGAAAAAATCAGTTATAGAAATTCTAAAATTAAATTGTATATAGCAAAAATATTTCGACTGAAAACAGTATTCTCAAAAAATGTTAGAACTTGAGTTAGCGATTTGATCATATCCATAGCCCTCTAGATGAAAAAATAAATTTGAAAAAAGTTTGGTTATAAAAAGTGAAAATATACCTTGTGTCTTATTTGAAAATCGAAAGTTTATATCACTACCGGTGAGGTCAAAAGTTGCATGAAGGTGAGTCGCTTGTCAAAAAATGCAGTTTCTAGTTGTATACAGATATACTTAAAATTTCATTCAACTATTTTCATAACCAAAATATTTTCCGCTTCTCGTGGACATTCGGTATACTGAAATAGAATGTACGAACTCATTCACTTTCAATTAAATAAAATATATCTTAGTTATTTTTGCAACTTCAAAAATGTTTTCTCGAGTACTCTGTACAATTTTCTATGTTCATGATTTAGATTCTCATCTCGCAGCTCAAACCGAAAACTAAAAAAATAACAATAAATAAAAACAAATCATACCACTCGCTTTATCCCTTGCGACAGCGTCGACAGATCCCAGGCGCTCTTCGACGTCCTGTCGACTTTCGCGGCTCCATGTTTCGTCTTTTTCGTCCGCTTCAGCGACGAGAACCAATTCGAGACTTGCCCTGTCGCGCTGATCGACCCTGATCGCCCTCTTCCTAGCGTGCTGGTCATCCTTGTCACATATTACGCACTTTCGGAACGAACGGCCTCGGTCGGCGAAGGCCAAACGGCCGGCACACGCGAAAGGGCGCGAGAAGAAAATATCACAACGGCCTCGGCCGACGAAGGCCAATCGGCCGGCACACGCGAAAGGGCGCGAGAGAAGAAGATGTCACAGGGCGAAACTAAGTCATGTTAGGTTATGTAAGACGAACCGAACTGTATCGCAGAGCGCTATGCTGTAGCAGGTATTGGCTTTAGCTCCCGCAGAGATCTAGATAACAAAAGATAAGGGACTGTTATGAGGAATCGGCAAAGGCTGAATTTCGACCGGTCGTATCACAAGTCAGGCGCATGTTGTTGGATTTAAATCCAATTAGAACGTGTTTGCATTCGCATTGTAACAATTTCATTATCGCGTGTATGGCAAAGACTGATTCCGTTTGTAAGGTCAACGGAACTGGCAAAAATGTTGATAAGATAACGAAATATACGAGGGGTTTTGTATTTCACCACAATCGCACCAGAAAAAAAAAGACCTCTGAGAGAAAAAGTTTCTGTTCGTTCTTCAGTTTTCTTATGTTGGACGTTTCTAGAGTTGAACGAAATTGTATATATATAGCAACATGATAGATAATAGTTATTTACCTAACAAGTACGGAAAGTAGTAATTTTCCGCACGCGACGGCAGTTGCAGGAACGACGCGGAGCGGAGTTCGGGCATGCCGTTAAGGGCAGAAAAGACATTTTCCGTAAGAGTTAGGTACAATATTTTTCCTACGAGAGTTTTTGTCCATCTTATTTATGAAAAAGCAATGTTTTTAATAAACAAGTTTTTCTAATAATGCTACAAAATGACAGACAGAATAGTTACATAGATCATTTAGTTAGTCCTAAATATCCTCATTTTCAAAAATACAAAAATCGTGCGGAAAAGTAAAAATCGTACGGAAAAGTAAAAATCGCACGGAAAAGTAAAAATCGTGCGGAAAAATAACTTTTTCGCACGATTTTAAATCGTACGGAAAAGAACAACTTTCGACACGAAAAATCGCTCGTAGGAAAAGGTTCTTTACTGGTCTCAACGTTGGTATGTGCTCGGGATTTTTAGCAGCCTTGTACACCAATCAATAAAGCATAAAATAGGTGATTTTTTGAACAAAAATACTAGGAGAAAACAGATTGTGCCATTACTGAGAGAGTCAGTAGTTATATTTTGTTATGTTTTGGACTAACAATCATCATTGATTAATTTGTTATGAACATTTAAAAACAAAAAAAAACGTGTTTTTTTAGTATATTGCTTATAAAATTAAAACTAATAAAGTAATCAGGTTGCTCCTATAAGAACAATTGTAGAGAATTGAAATACTAATATTTTTTACACTACATTTTGTACTCGATCGGATTATTAGTGACGGAGCTAAACTGGAAAAGCCGGAAAATTTAGCGATTTTTTAAAAAATTCACAACTCCGCCATTTTCAATTAGCAGACTGGGCCTTTTAGTAGTGAATCTGTATACTTAATTTGTGAGCAAAACAGGCGCTGTCGGACCATTAATTTTGGCAAAATTGCAAATGGATTATTTTTGCACTTGCAACGTGAATTTCTTAAACAGATTTAAAAAAAGTATAGTACTACAAAACGTATATTCTCATTTCACGCTACAATGCCGCGAAGTGGGTGAAAAATGTTTGCAAACATGATTGAAAACGGCTGAGCCCGCCTAAACGGTCGAGTAGTAGGAGAGACCGGAAGATGAGGGGGCGTGATAATCTCTTTACAATACGCATTTCCTCATCTCCCGGTCTTTCCTACTACCCGACCGCTTAGGAGGGCTAGGCATTTCGCGAGAAACAAATGAAATACACATAATTCACTACTCTCGTGAAAAGGGCCAAACCTAAAAATTTCATCGTCGAATGAAAAAGACGAAGCCGAATCAAAGAAATATTTTTGAATAAAGAAACCTGGGCATCGGCTTTGGTATTTTAAAGATGTGATAGACAACTTGATCATTCAGTGAAAAAAAGTCTTAATTTGTTACAAAAAAAAAAAAAATTATGTGTTATGGATAGTTTCTGAATGTTATCTCCGAATTCCTTTTGTTTTCGTTGGTAAAAGCGTTGAGATCTCCCCATGCAGGCAGCCGAATTTAAATCGCCCTGCAGATAGGTTCAAATTCTTCATTTCCTTAATTATTAGTAATATATATGAAATATAAATGAAAATTTCAAAGTGAATAAACATTTGAATGGCGAATCGATGCCACGATAGCTTAGACGACTTTATAGACTAGCCTTGCTGGCGACAGTATTTTGCTACTTTCCATACTACCCATAATCACCATAAACGATTGGTATACGATAATTACCAAAACAAACGAGGCTTACAGTAATTTTATATCGCTCAGGAGTCATCAGTCACTAGATCTATGCCAGGTTATGTCCTTACAACCCATAAAAATATAACGAACATGTGCAACATTGTTTTTCAGCGTATTTACATTTATCTATGTTGAGAGGGAGGTTATTTTCCAAGCACCAAACATGTAAGAATTCAAGTTTTTTTATAAGATTAAGCAGTTCTCAGATACAATAGCTCGAAATATCTTGGTTCAATATTATTCTTGGTGTTGGATCAATAAAATGCATTTCGTTCTTTAACAATAATAACAACAGATATCAACAAAAAAGTGTATTCGTTTTCAATTATGCTTATTTTGTCCACTGAATCACTTGCATATTAGAAACAAATTCCATATTTTGTTAATACAACAATTCCATTATCTTGCATGATCAAAGTTTTTATTTGAACAGAAACACATATATTGTTGTTTCAACGTCATGCTCTATGTGGAATGTACAAAGCAAAGCTCTGAATGATCTCGATACCCGGAGTGCTTCTTCTACCTCTCGCAAGGTGGCGCGGCTTAGAACCGGTTCTATCGCGTAGGACCAGAGTAAGTAAAGAGCCAGTGTTGTCAACAAATGGGAGTCGCTGGGTTGATGGAAACTATAACCGGGTAGCTTGGTTTTCACCCAGCTAGTCCCAAAGTCGCAAAATTTATTTATCTGGAACTTTTGGAATTTTTCCGCCGTTGGTGCTCTATTGAGTCGTGAGAACGACTCAGAGCCGAAGGTTTATTGATACACGAATTCTTTCTTAACTTTTGTGGTGGTTCCCACCGAGCTTCTACTAAACCTTATGCCAGGCCGTAGATTCCAAAATACCCGAAATACTGTTTAGCTCCACACCCGGCCAAGCCTGCGGTGAGAGTGATGATCATGAAGCAGACAGGCTTATATTTATACGAACACGGGGAATTGTAGCCGGCCAATAGGAAACCAAACCACTGGTGGGCGGGGCCTATTGGAAATTCCGGGCTAGATATACTCACTGAGTAAAAATTTGGGAAATAATATTTTTACAATATTATCCACAGGGATAATATTTGGGGTGAAATACTAATTAAAAAAATCAGTATTTTGGGAGGTTAAAACAGTGTCAACAAGTGCGTGTATCAGTGGAATTTGAAAATCGCCGGGTAGCTCGAATTTCGCACCGAATACAGCACTGCCGCAAAATTTATTTTTAGATCGCAACTTCTGGATTTTTTTAGTATCTTCTTTAAATATTCGGCTTATAGCCGTCGGGAACGACGTTAGATACTAAGAGGTCTTGAAAAAAAGACTCCTAGTAACTTATTTGGGTTGTTATTGTTAACCGAATTCTTTCTGGAAATCGTTGGTGTTCCAACGAACTTCTACTTATAACGTCAATGCCAGGCTGTAGATTTCTATCCACCAAAAATACTACTAAATTATATTAAACAAAGCAAAAAGGGGCGAGTCGAAACTAAATAATATCCGAGCTCCCGTGATCTATCGGAAATTCTAACTCTGAGCAAGGCTCAGAGAAGAATGCTAAAGAGGCAACATATGTGCCTATATTTATAGGGCCGCGGTACATTCCTACCGGCCAATAGGCTCCCAGACCGCTGGTGGGCGGGGCCTATTAAAAATTCCGCGCTGAATATACTCTCTTAGAGTAAATTTTCTGGAAACTGGAAATATTATTTTACAAATATTATCTCAGATTGGGGTCGAAATACCACTAATAAGTCCGAGGGATGTAAATTGTAATGATCCGGAATACAAATGGCAACAGAGCCGTCTTCACTTTTCAGTGATTTACCATCTCCTTGTTTCTGTTAGAAATGAATGAATCGACTTATTCGAGGATATCGATTCCATAATTTCAACTAAAAATTGTGTAATTCCAACAAAACAATTTGTTAGATAAAAAAAAACGTGTCAATAAAACGATGAAGTTATATTGATACAAACAAGTTTTTTGTTGAATCCGCATAACAATTTTATCAATTCGACAATTTTAATGTAATTGAAACTAAAAATTTTGTCGAATTGAAATACTACTGCAATGACCAAACACTATGTTCAATTACATTAAACAGATATTTTTTCATCTTGAAAATATATCTTGGCATCCAAATACTTCAACTAAATTTATAACTGAAATGTTGTAATAACAATATATTTTGTCGTGGATATATGACCCTCAGATTTTTTTAAATCCATGTAATTTTTGTCGATTTAAACAATGTTTATTCTGCGTATATGGCCTAATGTTTTCCTAAAAAATGTGACAACTTTTTTAGTATGTTATTGTATGTTCAGACAGTTTTATCATTATCATTTTTTTTATTTTAAATATGAATATTTTCCCCAAACTCTTTTAATGTCGATTTTCTCCCCAGTTTTGTAATCAAGGAGGGAAATTTGTTCGATTAAAGTATCACTTGCCGTATTATAGAAATTTGGAAACAGAACAGCGCATGACCTAGCGATAGTAAAGATTAAACACCGTTCACCTACAATTTGCTTCTGTTGTTCAGGTCATCAGAATGGTGGGGGCGCCTTAATAACGGCATCACAACAAAAACAAAAAACACTCGTTTACTTTATCATCAACACCAACACTAAGATGTCTAGAAACCCTGGTGAATTCAACGATTCGATTTTGTTTTGATTTTTATGGACGGCACCTCCTGTTGGATTAGGTCCTAGTTCACATTCTTTAGTACGTGGCGCTTATAGCGCTGACAAGAAACTGTTAGGCTGCTTACACATAACGACGTTTTGCGTTCACGACTTTTATTTTTATTCTGTTCTCTTATTGGTTCCGTTAAAAACGCTCGAAGCTGTCATACATTTGACGTTACTTCGATAAATTTGAATTTTGAATTAGTTTATCAGGAATTTGATTTCATTTTGATTCTGGTTTAGTAGTGATTGGAGTTTTTGTCCTATTTTTCATTGTGTATTGTGTTGTTTCTAGTTCTTCGTTGTTTATGGTGTTTTCCGATCAAGTTTCTTGTTTTCCTGATTTTTGGATTGTTACCTATTTCATCTTATAAATTGTTCAACACTTCAGTCAAGAGTTTTTCTTGAACATTTTTGCTTAAATTAGTGCCTAGAAAATGACCCGAGTGTGCATTTTATAATAATAATAATACCGGAAATATCTCATTATGGCGTTTTCACAGTTTTCCGAAGTTAATCGATTGGAATTTTTATCAACATAACATTACTTTACATTTTATCAAAACAGACACAAACTCTCAACACAAACGTCACAAACTGTCAAAATTCAGACAGTCAGAAAGAGAAATCTATGGTCATGGAAGAAAAATGTTCACGAAAATTTGAGCACCTTGTGTATAAACATAACTGAGTCGCCCTCTGAACATCGGAATTCGGAACCCGAACCTAATTATCAAAAAATCAAGCATTTTCAAGTAGGCAGGTGTCTTCAGTTTGATCCCAAAGTTTTACAGGTATAAGTGCACGCACCAGGGTTTCTAGACATCTTAACCAACACTCAGTCGCGAACCGGAAACGAGCAAACCAGATATCCCGACATATCGACATAAAAAAATCGCACATGTACTAACTAAACAGCGAACGCGATCGCCGGGAAACTAAAAACCACTTGTACCAACCCGACGTCTGTCTTTCTACGACCTTATGGGCACACTAAAAATAAACGCGGCTACCAGAGAACCTCTTCATAGACGCGCGTTTTATTGCAGCCACTCGATGAGAGTGCCGTTCGGTATTTGTCGTTACGAGGTCTGGCCTTTCTGGAGTTCTGGTAAGGTCGAGATTGACGGGATTATTAGATTCTGATAGAAACCAGATGAGGGTCTTTCTTTGTTGGGTAAGGCAAAGGACTTTAGTTTAGCGGCGCCTCGTGTGTCGTCGATACGAATCGATTATCGCAAAGTTGGGTTTTCGTATGCAGATTGTAACCAGTTTATGATTTCGTTTATTACATTACAAGCTATAATACAGTAACGACAGACAAACTCGAAAGTCATGGATATTTTAGTTGATATGAAATAATTATACTGAAGCAGGAATCAGTACCCTCTTTGGACCATATGCCAGGATTTCAGACTAGTGAGACAATTCTCACTTATATATGCCAAAGAAAAAACTGGGTTTTACACCCGCCTCAGTTTTCAACTCACCGAAAATCCCGGCAATTTCTTCAGTGAATGTTGAAAATAATCGCTCATACGCATCCTAGATAAAAAATGAAGTATGTGATTTCAAGCTTGAGGTTTGCACTTCACAATAGTGTTATTAAATATACAGAGTGGGCCATTGAAAACGAAACAGCGGCTCTGTAGGTCGGCAGAACCGAGTTATATAAAAACGCTCGGACACGTCAACAACATTTTCGAGGGGGACATCGTTCACGATGAAATTCACCCGAAATACATTCCATCCCTCGGAGCTGTGACCGCCACCCCTAAATTTTTAAATGGCAACATATGGCAAGTGATACCTCATTTGAAAGGTATTTTCCTTCTTAATATCAAACAACAAAAATAAATTAATTCTATCGATTCGTTTCCGAGATATAGGAACTTGAAGTTGGAAAATCACTTTTTTTTCACTCAATCAATAAAAATAAGATCTAACAATGCAACTGTTTAAAGATAATTATCATTGTCAAGGAATTAAATGATCTAACTGTTTACCAACAAATAACATGCAATTCCGTTTCAAATTCTTATTTCATCTTCAATTACTTGATCGAAAAAATGTTAAAGTTCTTGAGAATCGATAAAAAGACGTTTTCTCGAATTCGACTCCAATGCGCGTACAACAAAAACATGTATGCGATAATTTTTTTCGCCAAATCGCAATTTTGGACGTCTGGCAATGTCAAACTGATCGTTGATTGAACGACATTAGAGTGAATTACAGCTGCTGAATATTTCCTCAATAATGGTGTATACGATCGCGGAAAGAGTTGAAATAATAACAATTTTTTTCAAGAATGATGAGTGCGGTAACCGTACAGCTAATTTGTTCAATGAAACGCATCCAGATAAACTTGTTGCTAGAAAATACGTTCTAGAATTAGTGCAAAAGTTTCGTCAAACTGGATCAGTAGCCAACAAGAAACGAGACCCAGAACGTGAATTTCCTGTGAGAAATGAACCTGTTGAAGTTGCACTTTTAGGACAAGTTCATGCAGACCCAACATTGAGCACAAGGAAATTGGCAAGTGTTACCAATATTAGTAGAAGCAGTATCCGCCGAATCCTGAAACATCATTAACTTCACCCCTACAAAATACATTTGGTACACCAATTGAATGAAGATGATTTTGATAGGCGACAGGAATTTTGTGAAATTATGACTACGAAAATAGATACTGATGAGAATTTTCTTTTCAACATCTGCTTTTCTGATGAGCCTACATTCTTTTTGAATTCGACTGTGAATCGTCATAATTGTCGTTATTGGTCAGATGCCAATCCACATGTTTTCCACAAAGTCCATACTCAAACTCCCGAAAAACTCAATGTCTGGGCCGGTATTTTTGGGGACCGTTTGATTGGACCAGTATTTCTCGACGGTAACCTGACAGGAGAAACTTATTTGGAATTATTGAATGAATTTGTTTATCCACAATTAGTAGACATCATTGAAAATGACAATCGTTACCATGAAGACCACTTGAAATTTCAACAAGACGGGGCACCTCCACATTATGCACAGCCTGTTAGGGCGTTTTTGGATAGAATGTTTCCTGGAAGTTGGATTGGAAGAAGAGGCGCTATAGAGTGGCCAGCCAGATCTCCAGATTTAACCCCACTCGACTTTTTCCTGTGGGGTCACTTGAAAAACAAAATCTATGCAACCGAACCAGAATCTCTGGAAGAATTACGACGTAGAATTATTGAAGAATGCCGTCGAATAACGCCGGAAATGCTACGAAATGTGAGGTATCATTTTGAGCAGAACTTGTACTATTGTATGGAAATGGGTGGTAGACAGTTTGAACATTTAATTCATTGACAATAATAATTATTGCGACAGTTCCTATATCTCGAAAACGAATCGATGGAATTGATTTATTTTTGTTGTTTGATATTAAGAAGGAAAATACCTTTCAAATGAGGTATCACTTGCCATATGTTGCCATTTAAAAATTTAGGGGTGGCAGTCACAGTTCCGAGGGATGGAATGTATTTCGGGTGAAGTTCATCGCGAACGATGTCCCCCTCGAAAATGTGGTTGACGTGTCCGAGCGTTTTTATATAACACGGTTCTGTCGACCTACAGAGCCGCTGTTTCGTTTTCAATGGCCCACTCTGTATATAATAATGCAGAATATGAATAAGCAATTATTTTCAACATTTAGTGAAGAGAATGCCGATTTTATGGGTAAGTTGAAAATGAGTCAGGAGTAACACAAAGTTTTTTTTTGGCATGTATAAGTGGGACCTGTCACACTACTTTAAAATTGTTGCATATAGTCCAAAGAGGTAATGGGTTGATGCTTCAGTAAAATAATTCCATATTTACTTAATTATTCATGATTTTCGGATCATCCGCAAACATCTGCGTGAAGTGCGACAAAACACATTTTAGGTACTCAAATACTCGCATATTATATTTGCATGAGAAGGTAGGAGTCTTCAGAAACGATATGAACTTTTCTTTTTCCTTCTCCGATCATTTTTAGCAGAGTTATGACCAATCAAATATTCGGCTCCGCCAGAACTTCCAGCGGCGGGTAAGCGTGAACCTGAAATTTGATGTAGGCGTTCAATCACGTTTTCTGAGAAAACGAGCGCATTTCAGAAGAAATTCCAGGGAATAATTTTTGTGGAAAATAGAACTGTTTTTCACCCTGTTGAGTTGTTTTCCGATATATCATACACTTTCAAGATAACAGCAAAAATCTATTTATTTATTTTTAAACGAAAAAAAAATATGTTCCACCCCTGGAATTTTGCTAAACAATTTTTTTTCCAACTACTAGCATACCAAGTAATGCTACAATCGATGTTTGTCTCAAAACCCAATCGTACTGGATAAATGTGGTCGTCAAAAAATAGCTATTTCCGAACAATCTTCGTATTTTTCGTAAATGCAAATACAAGAGACAAAGTTAGAACCCACCTCCAGAAATATTCCCAGCCCGTCACGCATACAAAAAAAAAAGTACGGTTACGACGACGAACCACGAGGAATAGAAATGTAAAAATGCGTGTACATTTCGACGAGTGTTTCGCTTGTAGGGACGACCAGCGTGCGACGCATACAAATCGAGACAGGTGCCTCCCCTCCACGGTTAGTGCCTGCCGTGGAATTCTCTCTCTCTCTCTCTCTCCGGCATCGTTTATTAGTGTCTTATTCCGAGATATTGTAAATTATTAGGCCAGTAGAAACAGACAAGTCAAAATTTTCAAATTTTATACCCGTACCTATAACTCTTTTATTGATAGACGTATTCCTAAGTAACTTTCACATAAACCACTTGAAAATGTCGTGAATCCAGTGGCTTCACCAAATTCTATTTGAAAAAATCGCTGGTATGTTTTTTTGGATTTTTGACCTAGAAATAAATTCGAAGTAGGCCTTGATATTTTTATTTTTATTTCGAAGAACTAAATTAGACCTACTAATGCTATCCGTATTGAAAAAAAAAAACAAAAATTCTGAATCGAATAATAAATAACAGTTTTAGAGAGGTGGCCCGCTTTCAAATCCAAAGACAAAACTGGGCAATTTCACTTCTCAGTATATACTAATTCCGCCATTCTAAATCAATTGGCGTTCGCAGAATTCGTCTATTTCTAACCGTTCTCGAGTTGGTCAGCTCTGAATCAGTTTTCAAATGGTTTTTTTGGCGCCAAAAATATTTCCGGTGAGTTTTCGACATTTTCGTTCAAAAATTCTGACTCAACACGTCAAAATACATTGGAGGACAAAAATTTGAAATTCGAAAAATGAAAAATAAAAAATAAAAAAGTTCAAAAAATTATCTATCATGATATACTCGACTTTTTTGGCCGTCGATTTTTTTTGTTCAAATTCTCAGTATATACTAATTCGGTCATTCTAAATCGATTGGCGTTCGCAGAATTCGTCTATTTCTAACCGTTCTCGAGTTGGTCAGCTCTGAATCAGTTTTCAAATGGTTTTTTTGGCGCCAAAAATATTTCCGGTGAGTTTTCGACATTTTCGTTCAAAAATTCTGACTCAACACGTCAAAATACATTGGAGGACAAAAATTTCAAATTCGAAAAATGAAAAATAAAAAATAAAAAAGTTCAAAAAATTATCTATCATGATATACTAGACTTTTTTGGCCGTCGATTTTTTTTGTTCAAATTCTCAGTATATACTAATTCGGTCATTCTAAATCGATTGGCGTTCGCAGAATTCGTCTATTTCTAACCGTTCTCGAGTTGGTCAGCTCTGAATCAGTTTTAAAATGGTTTTTTTGGCGCCAAAAATATTTCCGATGAGTTTTCGACATTTTCGTTCAAAGATTCTGAATCAGCACGTCAAAATACATTGGAGGACAAAAATTTGAAATTCGAAAAATGAAAAATAAAAAATAAAAAAGTTCAAAAAATTATCTATCATGATTTACTCGACTTTTTTGGCCGTCGATTTTTTTTGTTCAACTTCTCAGTATATACTAATTCGGTCATTCTAAATCGATTGGCGTTCGCAGAATTCGTCTATTTCTAACCGTTCTCGAGTTGGTCAGCTCTGAATCAGTTTTCAAATGGTTTTTTTGGCGCCAAAAATATTTCCGGTGAGTTTTCGACATTTTCGTTCAAAGATTCTGAATCAACACGTCAAAATACATTGGAGGACAAAAATTTGAGATTCGAAAAATGAAAAATAAAAAATAAAAAAGTTCAAAAAATTATCTATCATGATATACTAGACTTTTTTGTCCGTAGATTTTTTTTGTTCAAATTCTCAGTATATACTAATTCGGTCATTCTAAATCGATTGGCGTTCGCAGAATTCGTCTATTTCTAACCGTTCTCGAGTTGGTCAGCTCTGAATCAGTTTTAAAATGGTTTTTTTGGCGCCAAAAATATTTCCGATGAGTTTTCGACATTTTCGTTCAAAGATTCTGAATCAGCACGTCAAAATACATTGGAGGACAAAAATTTGAAATTCGAAAAATGAAAAATAAAAAATAAAAAAGTTCAAAAAATTATCTATCATGATTTACTCGACTTTTTTGGCCGTCGATTTTTTTTGTTCAACTTCTCAGTATATACTAATTCGGTCATTCTAAATCGATTGGCGTTCGCAGAATTCGTCTATTTCTAACCGTTCTCGAGTTGGTCAGCTCTGAATCAGTTTTCAAATGGTTTTTTTGGCGCCAAAAATATTTCCGGTGAGTTTTCGACATTTTCGTTCAAAGATTCTGAATCAACACGTCAAAATACATTGGAGGACAAAAATTTGAGATTCGAAAAATGAAAAATAAAAAATAAAAAAGTTCAAAAAATTATCTATCATGATATACTAGACTTTTTTGGCCGTCGATTTTTTTTGTTCAAATTCTCAGTATATACTAATTCGGTCATTCTAAATCGATTGGCGTTCGCAGAATTCGTCTATTTCTAACCGTTCTCGAGTTGGTCAGCTCTGAATCAGTTTTAAAATGGTTTTTTTGGCGCCAAAAATATTTCCGATGAGTTTTCGACATTTTCGTTCAAAGATTCTGAATCAGCACGTCAAAATACATTGGAGGACAAAAATTTGAAATTCGAAAAATGAAAAATAAAAAATAAAAAAGTTCAAAAAATTATCTATCATGATTTACTCGACTTTTTTGGCCGTCGATTTTTTTTGTTCAACTTCTCAGTATATACTAATTCGGTCATTCTAAATCGATTGGCGTTCGCAGAATTCGTCTATTTCTAACCGTTCTCGAGTTGGTCAGCTCTGAATCAGTTTTCAAATGGTTTTTTTGGCGCCAAAAATATTTCCGGTGAGTTTTCGACATTTTCGTTCAAAAATTCTGACTCAACACGTCAAAATACATTGGAGGACAAAAATTTCAAATTCGAAAAATGAAAAATAAAAAATAAAAAAGTTCAAAAAATTATCTATCATGATATACTCGACTTTTTTGGCCGTCGATTTTTTTTGTTCAAATTCTCAGTATATACTAATTCGGTCATTCTAAATCGATTGGCGTTCGCAGAATTCGTCTATTTCTAACCGTTCTCGAGTTGGTCAGCTCTGAATCAGTTTTCAAATGTTTTTTTTGGCGCCAAAAATATTTCCGGTGAGTTTTCGACATTTTCGTTCAAAGATTCTGAATCAACACGTCAAAATACATTGGAGGACAAAAATTTGAGATTCGAAAAATGAAAAATAAAAAATAAAAAAGTTCAAAAAATTATCTATCATGATATACTAGACTTTTTTAACCGTCGATTATTTTTGTTCAAATTCTCAGTATATACTAATTCGGTCATTCTAAATCGATTGGCGTTCGCAGAATTCGTCTATTTCTAACCGTTCTCGAGTTGGTCAGCTCTGAATCAGTTTTCAAATGGTTTTTTTGGCGCCAAAAATATTTCCGGTGAGTTTTCGACATTTCCGTTCAAAGATTCTGAATCAACACGTCAAAATACATTGGAGGACAAAAATTTGAGATTCGAAAAATGAAAAATAAAAAATAAAAAAGTTCAAAAAATTATCTATCATGATATACTCGACTTTTTTGGCCGTCGATTTTTTTTGTTCAAATTCTCAGTATATACTAATTCGGTCATTCTAAATCGATTGGCGTTCGCAGAATTCGTCTATTTCTAACCGTTCTCGAGTTGGTCAGCTCTGAATCAGTTTTCAAATGGTTTTTTTGGCGCCAAAAATATTTCCGGTGAGTTTTCGACATTTTCGTTCAAAGATTCTGAATCAACACGTCAAAATACATTGGAGGACAAAAATTTGAGATGCGAAAAATGAAAAATAAAAAATAAAAAAGTTCAAAAAATTATCTATCATGATATACTCGACTTTTTTGGCCGTCGATTTTTTTTGTTCAAATTCTCAGTATATACTAATTCGGTCATTCTAAATCGATTGGCGTTCGCAGAATTCGTCTATTTCTAACCGTTCTCGAGTTGGTCAGCTCTGAATCAGTTTTAAAATGGTTTTTTTGGCGCCAAAAATATTTCCGATGAGTTTTCGACATTTTCGTTCAAAGATTCTGAATCAGCACGTCAAAATACATTGGAGGACAAAAATTTGAAATTCGAAAAATGAAAAATAAAAAATAAAAAATAAAAAAGTTCAAAAAATTATCTATCATGATATACTCGACTTTTTTGGCCGTCGATTTTTTTTGTTCAAATTCTCAGTATATACTAATTCGGTCATTCTAAATCGATTGGCGTTCGCAGAATTATTCTATCTCAAACCGTTCTCGAGTTGTTCAACTCTGAATCAGTTTTCAAATGTTTTTTTTGGCGCCAAAAATATTTCCGATGAGTTTTCGACATTTTCGTTCAAAGATTCTGAATCAGCACGTCAAAATACATTGGAGGACAAAAATTTGAAATTCGAAAAATGAAAAATAAAAAATAAAAAAGTTCAAAAAATTATCTATCATGATATACTCGACTTTTTTGGCCGTCGATTTTTTTTGTTCAACTTCTCAGTATATACTAATTCGGTCATTATAAATCGATTGGCGTTCGCAGAATTCGTCTATTTCTAACCGTTCTCGAGTTGGTCAGCTCTGAATCAGTTTTCAAATGGTTTTTTTGGCGCCAAAAATATTTCCGGTGAGTTTTCGACATTTTCGTTCAAAAATTCTGACTCAACACGTCAAAATACATTGGAGGACAAAATTTTCAAATTCGAAAAATGAAAAATAAAAAATAAAAAAGTTCAAAAAATTATCTATCATGATATACTCGACTTTTTTGGCCGTCGATTTTTTTTGTTCAAATTCTCAGTATATACTAATTCGGTCATTCTAAATCGATTGGCGTTCGCAGAATTCGTCTATTTCTAACCGTTCTCGAGTTGGTCAGCTCTGAATCAGTTTTCAAATGTTTTTTTTGGCGCCAAAAATATTTCCGGTGAGTTTTCGACATTTTCGTTCAAAGATTCTGAATCAACACGTCAAAATACATTGGAGGACAAAAATTTGAGATTCGAAAAATGAAAAATAAAAAATAAAAAAGTTCAAAAAATTATCTATCATGATATACTAGACTTTTTTAACCGTCGATTATTTTTGTTCAAATTCTCAGTATATACTAATTCGGTCATTCTAAATCGATTGGCGTTCGCAGAATTCGTCTATTTCTAACCGTTCTCGAGTTGGTCAGCTCTGAATCAGTTTTCAAATGGTTTTTTTGGCGCCAAAAATATTTCCGGTGAGTTTTCGACATTTCCGTTCAAAGATTCTGAATCAACACGTCAAAATACATTGGAGGACAAAAATTTGAGATTCGAAAAATGAAAAATAAAAAATAAAAAAGTTCAAAAAATTATCTATCATGATATACTCGACTTTTTTGGCCGTCGATTTTTTTTGTTCAAATTCTCAGTATATACTAATTCGGTCATTCTAAATCGATTGGCGTTCGCAGAATTCGTCTATTTCTAACCGTTCTCGAGTTGGTCAGCTCTGAATCAGTTTTCAAATGGTTTTTTTGGCGCCAAAAATATTTCCGGTGAGTTTTCGACATTTTCGTTCAAAGATTCTGAATCAACACGTCAAAATACATTGGAGGACAAAAATTTGAGATGCGAAAAATGAAAAATAAAAAATAAAAAAGTTCAAAAAATTATCTATCATGATATACTCGACTTTTTTGGCCGTCGATTTTTTTTGTTCAAATTCTCAGTATATACTAATTCGGTCATTCTAAATCGATTGGCGTTCGCAGAATTCGTCTATTTCTAACCGTTCTCGAGTTGGTCAGCTCTGAATCAGTTTTCAAATGGTTTTTTTGGCGCCAAAAATATTTCCGGTGAGTTTTCGACATTTTCGTTCAAAGATTCTGAATCAACACGTCAAAATACATTGGAGGACAAAAATTTGAGATGCGAAAAATGAAAAATAAAAAATAAAAAAGTTCAAAAAATTATCTATCATGATATACTCGACTTTTTTGGCCATCGATTTTTTTTGTTCAAATTCTCAGTATATACTAATTCGGTCATTCTAAATCGATTGGCGTTCGCAGAATTCGTCTAGTTCTAACCGTTCTCGAGTTGGTCAGCTCTGAATCAGTTTTCAAATGTTTTTTTTGGCGCCAAAAATATTTCTGATGAGTTTTTGACATTTTCGTTCAAAGATTCTGAATCAGCACGTCAAAATACATTGGAGGACAAAAATTTGAAATTCGAAAAATGAAAAATAAAAAATAAAAAAGTTCAAAAAATTATCTATCATGATATACTCGACTTTTTTGGCCGTCGATTTTTTTTGTTCAAATTCTCAGTATATACTAATTCGGTCATTCTAAATCGATTGGCGTTCGCAGAATTCGTCTATTTCTAACCGTTCTCGAGTTGGTCAGCTCTGAATCAGTTTTAAAATGGTTTTTTTGGGCCAAAAATATTTCCGATGAGTTTTCGACATTTTCGTTCAAAGATTCTGAATCAGCACGTCAAAATACATTGGAGGACAAAAATTTGAAATTCAAAAAATGAAAAATAAAAAAGTTCAAAAAATTATCTATCATGATATACTCGACTTTTTTGGCCGTCGATTTTTTTTGTTCAAATTCTCAGTACATACTAATTCGGTCATTCTAAATCGATTGGCGTTCGCAGAATTATTCTATCTCAAACCGTTCTCGAGTTGTTCAACTCTGAATCAGTTTTCAAATGTTTTTTTTGGCGCCAAAAATATTTCTGATGAGTTTTTGACATTTTCGTTCAAAGATTCTGAATCAGCACGTCAAAATACATTGGAGGACAAAAATTTGAAATTCAAAAAATGAAAAATAAAAAAGTTCAAAAAATTATCTATATGATATACTCGACTTTTTTGGCCGTCGATTTTTTTTGTTCAAATTCTCAGTATATACTAATTCGGTCATTCTAAATCGATTGGCGTTCGCAGAATTCGTCTATTTCTAACCGTTCTCGAGTTGGTCAGCTCTGAATCAGTTTTAAAATGGTTTTTTTGGCGCCAAAAATATTTCCGATGAGTTTTCGACATTTTCCATCAAAGATTCTGAATCAGCACGTCAAAATACATTGGAGGACAGAAATTTGAAATTAGAAAAATAAAAAATAAAAAAGTTCAAAAAATTAACTATCATGATATACTCGACTTTTTTGGCCGTCGATTTTTCTTGTTCAAATTCTCAGTATATACTAATTCGGTCATTCTAAATCGATTGGCGTTCGCAGAATTCGTCTATTTCTAACCGTTCTCGAGTTGGTCAGCTCTGAATCAGTTTTCAAATGGTTTTTTTGGCGCCAAAAATATTTCCGATGAGTTTTCGACATTTTCGTTCAAAGATACTGAATCAGAACGTCAAAATACATTGGAGGACAAAAATTTGAAATTCAAAAAATGAAAAATAAAAAATAAAAAAGTTCAAAAAATTATCTATCATGATATACTCGACTCTTTTGCCAGTCGATTTTTTTGTTCAAATTCTCAGTATATACTAATTCGGTCATTCTAAATCGATTGGCGTTCGCAGAATTCGTCTAGTTCTAACCGTTCTCGAGTTGGTCAGCTCTGAATCAGTTTTCAAATGGTTTTTTTGGCGCCAAAAATATTTCTGATGAGTTTTTGACATTTTCCATCAAAGATTCTGAATCAGCACGTCAAAATACATTGGAGGACAAAAATTTGAAATTAGAAAAATAAAAAATAAAAAAGTTCAAAAAATTATCTATCATGATATACTCGACTTTTTTGGCCGTCGATTTTTTTTGTTCAAATTCTCAGTATATACTAATTCGGTCATTCTAAATCGATTGGCGTTCGCAGAATTCGTCTATTTCTAACCGTTCTCGAGTTGGTCAGCTCTGAATCAGTTTTCAAATGGTTTTTTTGGCGCCAAAAATATTTCCGGTGAGTTTTCGACATTTTCGTTCAAAAATTCTGACTCAACACGTCAAAATACATTGGAGGACAAAAATTTCAAATTCGAAAAATGAAAAATAAAAAATAAAAAAGTTCAAAAAATTATCTATCATGATATACTCGACTTTTTTGGCCGTCGATTTTTTTTGTTCAAATTCTCAGTATATACTAATTCGGTCATTCTAAATCGATTGGCGTTCGCAGAATTCGTCTATTTCTAACCGTTCTCGAGTTGGTCAGCTCTGAATCAGTTTTCAAATGGTTTTTTTGGCGCCAAAAATATTTCCGGTGAGTTTTCGACATTTTCGTTCAAAGATTCTGAATCAACACGTCAAAATACATTGGAGGACAAAAATTTGAGATGCGAAAAATGAAAAATAAAAAATAAAAAAGTTCAAAAAATTATCTATCATGATATACTCGACTTTTTTGGCCATCGATTTTTTTTGTTCAAATTCTCAGTATATACTAATTCGGTCATTCTAAATCGATTGGCGTTCGCAGAATTCGTCTAGTTCTAACCGTTCTCGAGTTGGTCAGCTCTGAATCAGTTTTCAAATGTTTTTTTTGGCGCCAAAAATATTTCTGATGAGTTTTTGACATTTTCGTTCAAAGATTCTGAATCAGCACGTCAAAATACATTGGAGGACAAAAATTTGAAATTCGAAAAATGAAAAATAAAAAATAAAAAAGTTCAAAAAATTATCTATCATGATATACTCGACTTTTTTGGCCGTCGATTTTTTTTGTTCAAATTCTCAGTATATACTAATTCGGTCATTCTAAATCGATTGGCGTTCGCAGAATTCGTCTATTTCTAACCGTTCTCGAGTTGGTCAGCTCTGAATCAGTTTTAAAATGGTTTTTTTGGGCCAAAAATATTTCCGATGAGTTTTCGACATTTTCGTTCAAAGATTCTGAATCAGCACGTCAAAATACATTGGAGGACAAAAATTTGAAATTCAAAAAATGAAAAATAAAAAAGTTCAAAAAATTATCTATCATGATATACTCGACTTTTTTGGCCGTCGATTTTTTTTGTTCAAATTCTCAGTACATACTAATTCGGTCATTCTAAATCGATTGGCGTTCGCAGAATTATTCTATCTCAAACCGTTCTCGAGTTGTTCAACTCTGAATCAGTTTTCAAATGTTTTTTTTGGCGCCAAAAATATTTCTGATGAGTTTTTGACATTTTCGTTCAAAGATTCTGAATCAGCACGTCAAAATACATTGGAGGACAAAAATTTGAAATTCAAAAAATGAAAAATAAAAAAGTTCAAAAAATTATCTATATGATATACTCGACTTTTTTGGCCGTCGATTTTTTTTGTTCAAATTCTCAGTATATACTAATTCGGTCATTCTAAATCGATTGGCGTTCGCAGAATTCGTCTATTTCTAACCGTTCTCGAGTTGGTCAGCTCTGAATCAGTTTTAAAATGGTTTTTTTGGCGCCAAAAATATTTCCGATGAGTTTTCGACATTTTCCATCAAAGATTCTGAATCAGCACGTCAAAATACATTGGAGGACAGAAATTTGAAATTAGAAAAATAAAAAATAAAAAAGTTCAAAAAATTAACTATCATGATATACTCGACTTTTTTGGCCGTCGATTTTTTTTGTTCAAATTCTCAGTATATACTAATTCGGTCATTCTAAATCGATTGGCGTTCGCAGAATTCGTCTATTTCTAACCGTTCTCGAGTTGGTCAGCTCTGAATCAGTTTTAAAATGGTTTTTTTGGCGCCAAAAATATTTCCGATGAGTTTTCGACATTTTCGTTCAAAGATTCTGAATCAGCACGTCAAAATACATTGGAGGACAAAAATTTGAAATTCGAAAAATGAAAAATAAAAAATAAAAAAGTTCAAAAAATTATCTATCATGATATACTCGACTTTTTTGGCCGTCGATTTTTTTTGTTCAAATTCTCAGTATATACTAATTCGGTCATTCTAAATCGATTGGCGTTCGCAGAATTATTCTATCTCAAACCGTTCTCGAGTTGTTCAACTCTGAATCAGTTTTCAAATGTTTTTTTTGGCGCCAAAAATATTTCCGATGAGTTTTCGACATTTTCGTTCAAAGATTCTGAATCAGCACGTCAAAATACATTGGAGGACAAAAATTTGAAATTCGAAAAATGAAAAATAAAAAATAAAAAAGTTCAAAAAATTATCTATCATGATATGCTCGACTTTTTTGGCCGTCGATTTTTTTTGTTCAAATTCTCAGTATATACTAATTCGGTCATTCTAAATCGATTGGCGTTCGCAGAATTCGTCTATTTCTAACCGTTCTCGAGTTGGTCAGCTCTGAATCAGTTTTCAAATGGTTTTTTTGGCGCCAAAAATATTTCCGGTGAGTTTTCGACATTTTCGTTCAAAAATTCTGACTCAACACGTCAAAATACATTGGAGGACAAAAATTTCAAATTCGAAAAATGAAAAATAAAAAATAAAAAAGTTCAAAAAATTATCTATCATGATATACTCGACTTTTTTGGCCGTCGATTTTTTTTGTTCAAATTCTCAGTATATACTAATTCGGTCATTCTAAATCGATTGGCGTTCGCAGAATTCGTCTATTTCTAACCGTTCTCGAGTTGGTCAGCTCTGAATCAGTTTTAAAATGGTTTTTTTGGCGCCAAAAATATTTCCGATGAGTTTTCGACATTTTCCATCAAAGATTCTGAATCAGCACGTCAAAATACATTGGAGGACAGAAATTTGAAATTAGAAAAATAAAAAATAAAAAAGTTCAAAAAATTAACTATCATGATATACTCGACTTTTTTGGCCGTCGATTTTTTTTGTTCAAATTCTCAGTATATACTAATTCGGTCATTCTAAATCGATTGGCGTTCGCAGAATTCGTCTATTTCTAACCGTTCTCGAGTTGGTCAGCTCTGAATCAGTTTTCAAATGGTTTTTTTGGCGCCAAAAATATTTCCGGTGAGTTTTCGACATTTTCGTTCAAAAATTCTGACTCAACACGTCAAAATACATTGGAGGACAAAAATTTCAAATTCGAAAAATGAAAAATAAAAAATAAAAAAGTTCAAAAAATTATCTATCATGATATACTCGACTTTTTTGGCCGTCGATTTTTTTTGTTCAAATTCTCAGTATATACTAATTCGGTCATTCTAAATCGATTGGCGTTCGCAGAATTCGTCTATTTCTAACCGTTCTCGAGTTGGTCAGCTCTGAATCAGTTTTCAAATGGTTTTTTTGGCGCCAAAAATATTTCCGGTGAGTTTTCGACATTTTCGTTCAAAGATTCTGAATCAACACGTCAAAATACATTGGAGGACAAAAATTTGAGATGCGAAAAATGAAAAATAAAAAATAAAAAAGTTCAAAAAATTATCTATCATGATATACTCGACTTTTTTGGCCATCGATTTTTTTTGTTCAAATTCTCAGTATATACTAATTCGGTCATTCTAAATCGATTGGCGTTCGCAGAATTCGTCTAGTTCTGACCGTTCTCGAGTTGGTCAGCTCTGAATCAGTTTTCAAATGTTTTTTTTGGCGCCAAAAATATTTCTGATGAGTTTTTGACATTTTCGTTCAAAGATTCTGAATCAGCACGTCAAAATACATTGGAGGACAAAAATTTGAAATTCGAAAAATAAAAATAAAAAATAAAAAAGTTCAAAAAATTATCTATCATGATATACTCGACTTTTTTGGCCGTCGATTTTTTTTGTTCAAATTCTCAGTATATACTAATTCGGTCATTCTAAATCGATTGGCGTTCGCAGAATTCGTCTATTTCTAACCGTTCTCGAGTTGGTCAGCTCTGAATCAGTTTTAAAATGGTTTTTTTGGGCCAAAAATATTTCCGATGAGTTTTCGACATTTTCGTTCAAAGATTCTGAATCAGCACGTCAAAATACATTGGAGGACAAAAATTTGAAATTCAAAAAATGAAAAATAAAAAAGTTCAAAAAATTATCTATCATGATATACTCGACTTTTTTGGCCGTCGATTTTTTTTGTTCAAATTCTCAGTACATACTAATTCGGTCATTCTAAATCGATTGGCGTTCGCAGAATTATTCTATCTCAAACCGTTCTCGAGTTGTTCAACTCTGAATCAGTTTTCAAATGTTTTTTTTGGCGCCAAAAATATTTCTGATGAGTTTTTGACATTTTCGTTCAAAGATTCTGAATCAGCACGTCAAAATACATTGGAGGACAAAAATTTGAAATTCAAAAAATGAAAAATAAAAAAGTTCAAAAAATTATCTATATGATATACTCGACTTTTTTGGCCGTCGATTTTTTTTGTTCAAATTCTCAGTATATACTAATTCGGTCATTCTAAATCGATTGGCGTTCGCAGAATTCGTCTATTTCTAACCGTTCTCGAGTTGGTCAGCTCTGAATCAGTTTTAAAATGGTTTTTTTGGCGCCAAAAATATTTCCGATGAGTTTTCGACATTTTCCATCAAAGATTCTGAATCAGCACGTCAAAATACATTGGAGGACAGAAATTTGAAATTAGAAAAATAAAAAATAAAAAAGTTCAAAAAATTAACTATCATGATATACTCGACTTTTTTGGCCGTCGATTTTTCTTGTTCAAATTCTCAGTATATACTAATTCGGTCATTCTAAATCGATTGGCGTTCGCAGAATTCGTCTATTTCTAACCGTTCTCGAGTTGGTCAGCTCTGAATCAGTTTTCAAATGGTTTTTTTGGCGCCAAAAATATTTCCGATGAGTTTTCGACATTTTCGTTCAAAGATACTGAATCAGAACGTCAAAATACATTGGAGGACAAAAATTTGAAATTCAAAAAATGAAAAATAAAAAATAAAAAAGTTCAAAAAATTATCTATCATGATATACTCGACTCTTTTGCCAGTCGATTTTTTTGTTCAAATTCTCAGTATATACTAATTCGGTCATTCTAAATCGATTGGCGTTCGCAGAATTCGTCTAGTTCTAACCGTTCTCGAGTTGGTCAGCTCTGAATCAGTTTTCAAATGGTTTTTTTGGCGCCAAAAATATTTCTGATGAGTTTTTGACATTTTCCATCAAAGATTCTGAATCAGCACGTCAAAATACATTGGAGGACAAAAATTTGAAATTAGAAAAATAAAAAATAAAAAAGTTCAAAAAATTATCTATCATGATATACTCGACTTTTTTGGCCGTCGATTTTTTTTGTTCAAATTCTCAGTATATACTAATTCGGTCATTCTAAATCGATTGGCGTTCGCAGAATTCGTCTATTTCTAACCGTTCTCGAGTTGGTCAGCTCTGAATCAGTTTTCAAATGGTTTTTTTGGCGCCAAAAATATTTCCGGTGAGTTTTCGACATTTTCGTTCAAAAATTCTGACTCAACACGTCAAAATACATTGGAGGACAAAAATTTCAAATTCGAAAAATGAAAAATAAAAAATAAAAAAGTTCAAAAAATTATCTATCATGATATACTCGACTTTTTTGGCCGTCGATTTTTTTTGTTCAAATTCTCAGTATATACTAATTCGGTCATTCTAAATCGATTGGCGTTCGCAGAATTCGTCTATTTCTAACCGTTCTCGAGTTGGTCAGCTCTGAATCAGTTTTCAAATGGTTTTTTTGGCGCCAAAAATATTTCCGGTGAGTTTTCGACATTTTCGTTCAAAGATTCTGAATCAACACGTCAAAATACATTGGAGGACAAAAATTTGAGATGCGAAAAATGAAAAATAAAAAATAAAAAAGTTCAAAAAATTATCTATCATGATATACTCGACTTTTTTGGCCATCGATTTTTTTTGTTCAAATTCTCAGTATATACTAATTCGGTCATTCTAAATCGATTGGCGTTCGCAGAATTCGTCTAGTTCTAACCGTTCTCGAGTTGGTCAGCTCTGAATCAGTTTTCAAATGTTTTTTTTGGCGCCAAAAATATTTCTGATGAGTTTTTGACATTTTCGTTCAAAGATTCTGAATCAGCACGTCAAAATACATTGGAGGACAAAAATTTGAAATTCGAAAAATGAAAAATAAAAAATAAAAAAGTTCAAAAAATTATCTATCATGATATACTCGACTTTTTTGGCCGTCGATTTTTTTTGTTCAAATTCTCAGTATATACTAATTCGGTCATTCTAAATCGATTGGCGTTCGCAGAATTCGTCTATTTCTAACCGTTCTCGAGTTGGTCAGCTCTGAATCAGTTTTAAAATGGTTTTTTTGGGCCAAAAATATTTCCGATGAGTTTTCGACATTTTCGTTCAAAGATTCTGAATCAGCACGTCAAAATACATTGGAGGACAAAAATTTGAAATTCAAAAAATGAAAAATAAAAAAGTTCAAAAAATTATCTATCATGATATACTCGACTTTTTTGGCCGTCGATTTTTTTTGTTCAAATTCTCAGTACATACTAATTCGGTCATTCTAAATCGATTGGCGTTCGCAGAATTATTCTATCTCAAACCGTTCTCGAGTTGTTCAACTCTGAATCAGTTTTCAAATGTTTTTTTTGGCGCCAAAAATATTTCTGATGAGTTTTTGACATTTTCGTTCAAAGATTCTGAATCAGCACGTCAAAATACATTGGAGGACAAAAATTTGAAATTCGAAAAATGAAAAATAAAAAATAAAAAAGTTCAAAAAATTATCTATCATGATATACTCGACTTTTTTGGCCGTCGATTTTTTTTGTTCAAATTCTCAGTATATACTAATTCGGTCATTCTAAATCGATTGGCGTTCGCAGAATTCGTCTATTTCTAACCGTTCTCGAGTTGGTCAGCTCTGAATCAGTTTTAAAATGGTTTTTTTGGCGCCAAAAATATTTCCGATGAGTTTTCGACATTTTCCATCAAAGATTCTGAATCAGCACGTCAAAATACATTGGAGGACAGAAATTTGAAATTAGAAAAATAAAAAATAAAAAAGTTCAAAAAATTAACTATCATGATATACTCGACTTTTTTGGCCGTCGATTTTTTTTGTTCAAATTCTCAGTATATACTAATTCGGTCATTCTAAATCGATTGGCGTTCGCAGAATTCGTCTATTTCTAACCGTTCTCGAGTTGGTCAGCTCTGAATCAGTTTTAAAATGGTTTTTTTGGCGCCAAAAATATTTCCGATGAGTTTTCGACATTTTCCATCAAAGATTCTGAATCAGCACGTCAAAATACATTGGAGGACAAAAATTTGAAATTCAAAAAATGAAAAATAAAAAATAAAAAAGTTCAAAAAATTATCTATCATGATATACTCGACTCTTTTGCCAGTCGATTTTTTTGTTCAAATTCTCAGTATATACTAATTCGGTAATTCTAAATCGATTGGCGTTCGCAGAATTCGTCTAGTTCTAACCGTTCTCGAGTTGGTCAGCTCTGAATCAGTTTTCAAATGGTTTTTTTGGCGCCAAAAATATTTCTGATGAGTTTTTGACATTTTCCATCAAAGATTCTGAATCAGCACGTCAAAATACATTGGAGGACAAAAATTTGAAATTAGAAAAATAAAAAATAAAAAAGTTCAAAAAATTATCTATCATGATATACTCGACTCTTTTGGCCGTCGATTTTTTTTTGTTCAAATTCTTAGTATATACTAATTCAGTCATTCTAAATCGATTGGCGTTCGCAGAATTATTCTATCTCAAACCGTTCTCCAGTTGTTCAACTCTGAATCAGTTTTCAAATGTTTTTTTTGGCGCAAAAAATATTTCTGATAGTTTTTGACATTTTCGTTCGAAGATTCTGAATCAGCACGTCAAAATACATTGGAGGACAAAAATTTGAAATTCAAAAAATGAAAAATAAAAAAGTTCAAAAAATTATCTATCATGATATACTCGACTCTTTTGGCCGTCGATTTTTTTTTGTTCAAATTCTCAGTATATACTAATTTGGTCATTCTAAATCGATTGGCGTTCGCAGAATTATTCTATCTCAAACCGTTCTCGAGTTGTTCAACTCTGAATCAGTTTTCAAATGTTTTTTTTGGCGCCAAAAATATTTGTGATGAGTTTTTGACATTTTCGTTCAAAGATTCTGAATCAGCACGTCAAAATACATTGGAGGACAAAAATTTGAAATTAGAAAAATAAAAAATAAAAAAGTTCAAAAAATTAACTATCATGATATACTCTACTTTTTTGGCCGACGATTTTTTTTGTTCAAATTCTCAGTATATACTAATTCGGTCGTTCTAAATCGATTGGCGTTCGCAGAATTCGTCTATCTCTAACCGTTCTCGAGTTGGTCAGCTCTGAATCAGTTTTCAAATGGTTTTTTTGGCGCCAAAAATATTTCTGATGAGTTTTTGACATTTTCCGTCAAAGATTCTGAATCAGCACGTCAAAATACATTGGAGGACAAAAATTTGAAATTAGAAAAATAAAAAATAAAAAAGTTCAAAAAATTATCTATCATGATATACTCGACTCTTTTGGCCGTCGATTTTTTTTGTTCAAATTCTCAGTATATACTAATTCGGTCATTCTAAATCGATTGGCGTTCGCAGAATTATTCTATCTCAAACCGTTCTCGAGTTGTTCAACTCTGAATCAGTTTTCAAATGTTTTTTTTGGCGCCAAAAATATTTCTGATGAGTTTTTGACATTTTCGTTCAAAGATTCTGAATCAGCACGTCAAAATACATTGGAGGACAAAAATTTGAAATTCAAAAAATGAAAAATAAAAAAGTTCAAAAAATTATCTATCATGATATACTCGACTTTTTTGGCCGTCAATTTTTTTTGTTCAAATTCTCAGTATATACTAATTCGGTCATTCTAAATCGATTGGCGTTCGCAGAATTCGTCTATTTTTAACCGTTCTCGAGTTGGTCAGCTCTGAATTAGTTTTCAAATGGTTTTTTTGGCGCCAAAAATATTTCCGATGAGTTTTCGACATTTTCGTTCAAAGATTCTGAATCAGCACGTCAAAATACATTGGAGGACAAAAATTTGAAATTAGAAAAATGAAAAATAAAAAAGTTCAAAAAATTATCTATCATGATATTATACTCGACTTTTTTGGCCGTCGATTTTTTTTGTTCAAATTCTCAGTATATACTAATTCGGTCATTCTAAATCGATTGGCGTTCGCAGAATTCGTCTATTTTCAACCGTTCTCGAGTTGGTCAGCTCTGAATCAGTTTTCAAATGGTTTTTTTGGCGCCAAAAATATTTCCGATGAGTTTTTGACATTTTCCATCAAAGATTCTGAATCAGCACGTCAAAATACATTGGAGGACAAAAATTTGAAATTAGAAAAATAAAAAAGTTCAAAAAATTAACTATCATGATATACTCGACTTTTTTGGCCGTCGATTTATTTTGTTCAAATTCTCAGTATATACTAATTCGGTCATTCTAAATCGATTGGCGTTCGCAGAATTCGTCTATTTCTAACCGTTCTCGAGTTGGTCAGCTCTGAATCAGTTTTCAAATGGTTTTTTTGGCGCCAAAAATATTTCCGATGAGTTTTCGACATTTTCGTTCAAAGATTCTGAATCAGCACGTCAAAATACATTGGAGGACAAATATTTGAAATTCAAAAAATGAAAAATAAAAAATAAAAAATAAAAAAGTTCAAAAAATTATCTATCATGATATACTCGACTTTTTTGGCCGTCGATTTTTTTTGTTCAAATTCTCAGTATATACTAATTCGGTCATTCTAAATCGAATTGCGTTCGCAGAATTCGTCTATTTCTAACCGTTCTCGAGTTGGTCAGCTCTGAATTAGTTTTCAAATGGTTTTTTTGGCGCCAAAAATATTTCCAATGAGTTTTCGACATTTTCGTTCAAAGATTCTGAATCAGCACGTCAAAATACATTGGAGGACAAAAATTTGAAATTAGAAAAATGAAAAATAAAAAAGTTCAAAAAATTATCTATCATGATATACTCGACTTTTTTGGCCGTCGATTATTTTTGTTCAAATTCTCAGTATATACTAATTCGGTCATTCTAAATCGATTGGCGTTCGCAAAATTCGTCTATTTCTAACCGTTCTCGAGTTGGTCAGCTCTGAATCAGTTTTCAAATGGTTTTTTTGGCGCCAAAAATATTTCCGATGAGTTTTCGACATTTTCGTTCAAAGATTCTGAATCAGCACGTCAAAATACATTGGAGGACAAAAATTTGAAATTCAAAAAATGAAAAATAAAAAATAAAAAAGTTCAAAAAATTATCTATCATGATATACTCGACTTTTTTGGCCGTCGATTTTTTTTGTTCAAATTCTCAGTATATACTAATTCGGTCATTCTAAATCGATTGGCGTTCGCAGAATTATTCTATCTCAAACCGTTCTCGAGTTGTTCAACTCTTGAATCAGTTTTCAAATGTTTTTTTTGGCGCCAAAAATATTTCCGATGAGTTTTCGACATTTTCGTTCAAAGATTCTGAATCAGCACGTCAAAATACATTGGAGGACAAAAATTTGAAATTCAAAAAATGAAAAATAAAAAATAAAAAAGTTCAAAAAATTATCTATCATGATATACTCGACTTTTTTGGCCGTCGATTTTTTTTGTTCAAATTCTCAGTATATACTAATTCGGTCATTCTAAATCGATTGGCGTTCGCAGAATTATTCTATCTCAAACCGTTCTCGAGTTGTTCAACTCTGAATCAGTTTTCAAATGTTTTTTTTTGGCGCCAAAAATATTTCTGATGAGTTTTTGACATTTTCGTTCAAAGATTCTGAATCAGCACGTCAAAATACATTGGAGGACAAAAATTTGAAATTCAAAAAATGAAAAATAAAAAATAGAAAAGTTCAAAAAATTATCTATCATGATATACTCGACTCTTTTGCCAGTCGATTTTTTTTCTTCAAATTCTCAGTATATACTAATTCGGTCATTCTAAATCGATTGGCGTTCGCAGAATTCGTCTATTTCTAACCGTTCTCGAGTTGGTCAGCTCTGAATCAGTTTTAAAATGTTTTTTTTTGGCGCCAAAAATATTTCCGATGAGTTTTCGACATTTTCGTTCAAAGATTCTGAATCAGCACGTCAAAATACATTGGAGGACAAAAATATGAAATTCGAAAAATGAAAAATAAAAAATAAAAAAGTTCAAAAAATTATCTAATCATGATATACTCGACTTTTTTTGCCGTCGATTTTTTTTGTTCAAATTCTCAGTATATACTAATTCGGTCGTTCTAAATCGATTGGCGTTCGCAGAATTCGTCTATCTCTAACCGTTCTCGAGTTGGTCAGCTCTGAATCAGTTTTCAAATGGTTTTTTTGGCGCCAAAAATATTTCTGATGAGTTTTTGACATTTTCCATCAAAGATTCTGAATCAGCACGTCAAAATACATTGGAGGACAAAAATTTGAAATTAGAAAAATAAAAAATAAAAAAGTTCAAAAAATTAACTATCATGATATACTCGACTTTTTTGGCCGTCGATTTTTTTTGTTCAAATTCTCAGTATAAGTATACTAATTCAGTCATTCTAAATCGATTGGCGTTCGCAGAATTCGTCTAGTTCTAACCGTTCTCGAGTTGGTCAGCTCTGAATCAGTTTTCAAATGGTTTTTCTGGCGCCAAAAATATTTCCGATGAGTTTTCGACATTTTCGTTCAAAGATTCTGAATCAGCACGTCAAAATATATTGGAGGACAAAAATTTGAAATTCAAAAAATGAAAAATAAAAAATAAAAAAGTTCAAAAAATTATCTATCATGATATACTCGACTCTTTTGGCCGTCGATTTTTTTTGTTCAAATTCTCAGTATATACTAATTCGGTCATTCTAAATCGATTGGCGTTCGCAGAATTATTCTATCTCAAACCGTTCTCGAGTTGTTCAACTCTGAATCAGTTTTCAAATGTTTTTTTTGGCGCCAAAAATATTTCTGATGAGTTTTTGACATTTTCGTTCAAAGATTCTGAATCAGCACGTCAAAATACATTGGAGGACAAAAATTTGAAATTCAAAAAATGAAAAATAAAAAAGTTCAAAAAATTATCTATCATGATATACTCGACTTTTTTGACCGTCGATTTTTTTTGTTCAAATTCTCAGTATATACTAATTCGGTCATTCTAAATCGATTGGCGTTCGCAGAATTCGTCTATTTCTAACCGTTCTCGAGTTGGTCAGCTCTGAATCAGTTTTCAAATGGTTTTTTTGGCGCCAAAAATATTTCCGATGAGTTCTTGACATTTTCCATCAAAGATTCTGAATCAGCACGTCAAAATACATTGGAGGACAAAAATTTGAAATTCAAAAAATGAAAAATAAAAAATAGAAAAGTTCAAAAAATTATCTATCATGATATACTCGACTCTTTTGCCAGTCGATTTTTTTTGTTCAAATTCTCAGTATATACTAATTCGGTCATTCTAAATCGATTGGCGTTCGCAGAATTCGTCTATTTCTAACCGTTCTCGAGTTGGTCAGCTCTAAATCAGTTTTCAAATGGTTTTTTTGGCGCCAAAAATATTTCCGGTGAGTTTTCGACATTTTCGTTCAAAGATTCTGAATCAACACGTCAAAATACATTGGAGGACAAAAATTTGAAATTCGAAAAATGAAAAATAAAAAATAAAAAAGTTCAAAAAATTATCTATCATGATATACTCGACTTTTTTGGCCATCGATTTTTTTTGTTCAAATTCTCAGTATATACTAATTGGGTCATTCTAAATCGATTGGCGTTCGCAGAATTCGTCTATCTCTAACCGTTCTCGAGTTGGTCAGCTCTGAATCAGTTTTCAAATGGTTTTTTTGGCGCCAAAAATATTTTTGATGAGTTTTTGACATTTTCCATCAAAGATTCTGGATCAGCACGTCAAAATACATTGGAGGACAAAAATTTGAAATTAGAAAAATGAAAAATAAAAAATAAAACAGTTCAAAAAATTATCTATCATGATATACTCGACTTTTTTGGCCGTCGATTTTTTTTGTTCAAATTCTCAGTATATACTAATTCGGTCATTCTAAATCGATTGGCGTTCGCAGAATTCGTCTATCTCTAACCGTTCTCGAGTTGGTCAGCTCTGAATCAGTTTTCAAATGGTTTTTTTGGCGCCAAAAATATTTCCGGTGAGTTTTCGACATTTTCGTTCAAAGATTCTGAATCAACACGTCAAAATACATTGGAGGACAAAAATTTGAAATTCGAAAAATGAAAAATAAAAAATAAAAAAGTTCAAAAAATTATCTATCATGATATACTCGACTTTTTTGGCCATCGATTTTTTTTGTTCAAATTCTCAGTATATACTAATTCGGTCATTCTAAATCGATTGGCGTTCGCAGAATTCGTCTATCTCTAACCGTTCTCGAGTTGGTCAGCTCTGAATCAGTTTTCAAATGGTTTTTTTGGCGCCAAAAATATTTTTGATGAGTTTTTGACATTTTCCATCAAAGATTCTGGATCAGCACGTCAAAATACATTGGAGGACAAAAATTTGAAATTAGAAAAATGAAAAATAAAAAATAAAACAGTTCAAAAAATTATCTATCATGATATACTCGACTTTTTTGGCCGTCGATTTTTTTTGTTCAAATTCTCAGTATATACTAATTCGGTCATTCTAAATCGATTGGCGTTCGCAGAATTCGTCTATCTCTAACCGTTCTCGAGTTGGTCAGCTCTGAATCAGTTTTCAAATGGTTTTTTTGGCGCCAAAAATATTTTCGATGAGTTTTTGACATTTTCCATCAAAGATTCTGGATCAGCACGTCAAAATACATTGGAGGACAAAAATTTGAAATTAGAAAAATGAAAAATAAAAAAGTTCAAAAAATTATCTATCATGATATCCTCGACTTTTTTGGCCGTCGATTTTTTTTGTTCAAATTCTCAGTATATACTAATTCGGTCATTCTAAATCGATTGGCGTTCGCAGAATTCGTCTATTTCTAACCGTTCTCGAGTTGGTCAGCTCTGAATCAGTTTTCAAATGGTTTTTTTGGCGCCAAAAATATTTCCGATGAGTTCTTGACATTTTCCATCAAAGATTCTGAATCAGCACGTCAAAATACATTGGAGGACAAAAATTTGAAATTCAAAAAATGAAAAATAAAAAATAGAAAAGTTCAAAAAATTATCTATCATGATATACTCGACTCTTTTGCCAGTCGATTTTTTTTGTTCAAATTCTCAGTATATACTAATTCGGTCATTCTAAATCGATTGGCGTTAGAATTATTCTATCTCTAACCGTTCTCGAGTTGGTCAGCTCTGAATCAGTTTTCAAATGGTTTTTTTGGCGCCAAAAATATTTTTGATGAGTTTTTGACATTTTCCATCAAAGATTCTGGATCAGCACGTCAAAATACATTGGAGGACAAAAATTTGAAATTAGAAAAATGAAAAATAAAAAAGTTCAAAAAATTATCTATCATGATATCCTCGACTTTTTTGGCCGTCGATTTTTTTTGTTCAAATTCTCAGTATATACTAATTCGGTCATTCTAAATCGATTGGCGTTCGCAGAATTCGTCTATTTCTAACCGTTCTCGAGTTGGTCAGCTCTGAATCAGTTTTCAAATGGTTTTTTTGGCGCCAAAAATATTTCCGATGAGTTCTTGACATTTTCCATCAAAGATTCTGAATCAGCACGTCAAAATACATTGGAGGACAAAAATTTGAAATTCAAAAAATGAAAAATAAAAAATAGAAAAGTTCAAAAAATTATCTATCATGATATACTCGACTCTTTTGCCAGTCGATTTTTTTTGTTCAAATTCTCAGTATATACTAATTCGGTCATTCTAAATCGATTGGCGTTAGAATTATTCTATCTCAAACCGTTCTCGAGTTGTTCAACTCTGAATCAGTTTTTAAATGTTTTTTTTGGCGACAAAAATATTTCCGATGAGTTTTCGACATTTTCGTTCGAAGATTCGGAATCGGCACGTCAAAATACGTTCAAGTAGAAAAATTTTAAATTCGAAAAATGAAAAATAAAAAAAATCAAAAAATTATCTATCATGATAATAAACTCGACTTTCTTGTCCATCGATTTTTTCCGTTCAAATTCTCAGTATTTACTAATTCGGCCGTTTTAAATCGATTGGCGTTAGCATAATTCGTCTATCTCTAACCGTTCTCTAATTGGTCAGCTCTGAATCAGTTTTCAAATAGTTTTTTTGGCGCCAAAAATATTGCTCATGAGTTTTCGTCATTTTCGTTCAAAGATTCGAAATTAGCACGTCATAATACGTTTGATTACAAAAACTTAATAATTGAAAAATGAAAAATAAAAAACTTCAAAAAATTATCTATTATGTGATATACTCGACTTTTTTATCGGTCGATTTTTTTCGTTCAAATTCTCGGTGTTTACTAATTCGGCCATTCTGAATCGATTGGCGTTGTACATTTTTCAAAGTAGTCAGAAGTGACACCTCTCATTATTGAGCTCGTTCAACAAAAAACGTCACTTTCTATAGAGAATTTAGATTTCAAAATTTCCAACCTGTTCCGAAGTCCACAACATTGTCAAAATTGCAATTAACTTGAATTTTGCTGTGTACTCGTTGAGAAAATTCCAAAAGTTCTGCAATCTTGGAGTAGTATTAGAATATTTCATATCACGAATCAAGTTTGCAACAATTTAATTGTACGGAACTTTTTTTTCATCAAAAACTAATGCGTTTCCTTGATATACCATAAGAAAAAATTCCAAAAGTTCTGCAACCTTTTACGTTGACCGGAATATATTTTTTTTCGAGGACATTTTTTTTTGATCAAGGTAGTCTCGAAATAATTACAAAAGTTTTTAAACTTTGTTACAAATTTTGAAAACATTCATTCTCATGCATTAACAAATTTTCAACCTTTTACACGATCCGGAACTTCATGCAATTTGCAAAAATCTAATTTTAAAATAATTAGTTTTTTCTTTTTCTTGTTGCGTACTTCGAAAGAGGTTGCAAACTTAGATTCGAAGTTCGAAAACTTTTGGAATTATTATTGACTATTCCTACTGGCCTAAGGATACTAAGATACTATAAATTATTACCCAGTTGCTGGCTCGCGTTGAGTTATTCAATTGGCGAAAGAGTGCACCTGGTCGACATTCCTGCCCGCATATGCCGGCAGATGGCGCGGCGTGCGTTCGCGCTCTTTCGATACTCGTAATTACAGTCGGCGATTACACGAATTGATGACGATTTTGCATATTTATGGCTGGTTACCCAATCGATGTTCAAAGTGCTCATCAAGCAATCAGGTATCTCGCACCCGTCCATATGTTGATGAAGAATATGGTGCAGATGATTACGAACATAATTGTTACGGAAGGAACAATTAGGAAAAATAATTATTATAATTATTATTGTTCAACGGGGCTGGCAATCAGCCGATGTGCAGGTAAGGTAGAGTAGCCAGTAGTCAGTAATTTAAGTAAAACTTGATTTTAAGATTAGGATGAAAAAAAAACGTTCAGGAAAGTTATCGAAATTTCTTCACAATTTTCTTCTTCTTTTACCCTTGAAAGCGTCCCAAACATGATGGCGCTCATGGCCTCTTAAGATTCTTATTTCCGACACCACACATCTAGTACCCCTACCTCATTACTTGTCTTCCATCCATGTATCAGATTTGCCACTTACAGCAATGGTTAAAAAAATTGTTGTTGTTAAAATTGTTTTTTCCGTTAACCAGCTGTCGTCCCCTTACGAACGGCAGCCCTCAAATGTCGAAACTTGACCTTGGTATGGCCTTTGGTATGACTTCTCATCTTGTATGATGGTAGTGTATGTCGCATTAAATGAGTAGGTTCGAGTCATTTCGTCCGACGACATATCAAATGTGCCGATTCTTATGACATCAACTGTATCGGAGTAGCCTAGGTTATTGCCCCTCAATTGGTCCATGCACTTTGGTCTGGAGGCTTATATCCTCGCCTCCACTGCAATATGCAAATGCAGAGGAGGGAGGTTCAACATCACCTCCAGGACAATAGTAGATGTGTTGGACATAGCCCCACTGACTCCGAGCATGGCCAGTCTTTGCTTTGTGAACTAACCAGCCTCCCTCTGGTTGTCACTTGTTCAACCTTTGGTCATCACGCAGGGCTCCATACGTTATCGGGGACCTTACTATCGATCTGTAGCCAAAGGGATTGTTTGGGTCCAGTCTTTAAGTTTAGCCAAAGGAGCGCCTGGCCAGCCATCATCAGTGATGTTATCCCTGGACCTTGGTACCACTTTATTGAACGATGAGCATGTTCCCCATGCAGACAGCGACCTCATTCTTTGACTCGCTTAACTCCTTCCCCGGTAAACAGCGTGGAGTAAGCAGCATTCAATGCATTAATAGTATAAGACGATGAAGAATTCAAAGAAAAGATTACAGAAAAAAAACAACACTCAGCCAAACACTACAGGGGCAAAATTGGGCACAGAAGATGACAAAGAAGAATCATTTGAAGAGCAGTGGAACACAGATAAAAACAACAGAAGCCAAGTTCAAAGCTAAGCACAGGAGAGGAGCAAAACGACTCGGAAGCAGAATGTAGCATAGACGATAGGGAAGAACTCAAAAAACAGGTTACAGAAGGGAAGGGCAACATACTCAGCAAAACACTCCAGAAGCATCACTGAGCAGAGGAAAAGACAGGAAGAATTTGAAGAATAGATTACAGAACGAAGGAAGTTATATAACCAGCAATCTAAAATTAATATGTGGATTAAGTTTATGGTGGTGTGGAAATTAGTATTAATGACAGTTAATAATAACTCATCGATCATTTCCGGGGAAAAGGTATTTATAAAAAAATATAGTGCATCCAATGCGATTATTTGACGGGAAAAAAATGTGGAAAAGCTCTCTAGCGGCAAAAATCAAAAATTATTTTTCGGGTAAAACTATCTGTTGCTTGTACAATGACACTATTTAAAGTTCCCACGACACCTCCTCAAAAAACGAACCAGAACTTGAAACATCTCGAGATAAGCGTTGCTTTAAAACAACATTCGCACGCTGTCTTCTCCCTACCAACAAATCTCGCCGATCTCTCGATAAGCAAAACCTTGTCGGCATTTTTCGCATAATTTCTCCTCTAACGCAGAAAAATGCAACAGGATATATGCACACGCACGGCAAGCACTCGTTGAACCAAGAGAGGTCGACATAAATATTTTTAACGGAGCCGATTACCTTGCCCAAGGCCGACTCCGCAAGAATGTTAGCGCGAATTCTAATAGGTGATGTCATTTGTTTTCGTGCAACTAACTGTTCCTTTTTCGAGCGATGTGAGCACGGATTAAACCACCAATTCACTTCTCAATCGACATATTTCACAAGGCCGTAGTTTCCACCACAGCTGGGTAAATATCACCATTTCGTCCATAGCTACCATAACGGGTTATATTTTTAAGATGAATTGCACTGTATCTTCGTTGTTATAATTCAGATAAAACTATTTTCTTGTCAACTCATAAGATTTTTGAATGAACAAAATAGTTTTACCGCTCTAGATATCCTAGAGTATTACTATCCTCCAAGATGGTACGAGAATATCACAATCTCAAATATTTGTGATGTCTTACTTGTTTGTGATAACGAGGAAGAACCAACATAGTAACATTTAAAAAAACCATAATTATTTTTGTGGGTGGAGGTATTTGCTTCAAATAAGATCCACTCTACTCTACTCTACTCTACTCTACCCTCCGAACGAATCCTCCGGTAATTACTCCGATAACCAGGCCGGGATGGGACGGACTCCCGTTTATCAATGGGGGAGACTGTCAGAAGTGCAAGCTATAATGGAAGCAAGCGCCAAAAAATCAAGAGAGAGAGAGAGAGAGGGGACTCTATTTTGTAGGTTCTAGCTACTTAACCACTTCCCGATAAAATTAAAAGTGAAACCAATCTAGCAGATCGAGCCGTTGCGTTGGCTGGTCAACGCAATTTTCAAGGAAAACTGTAAGAAATACATTCGACTATTTGACTTTGAGCAACCGCACACAGGACTTAGATTTGTGAATATCAACTGAAATGATCCCTACACCCGGAAGAAAACAAATAAACCTTCAATAACTATTAAAAAATCTGTGGCCGAGTTCCGATTGAATGGACGTTAGCTCTTTAAATATTAATGCCCTTCAATTCTTCGTAGGGAGATTTCTGTGAATGACGCTTACCCTTACAGTGCTGCTCCTGAGGTGGCGTATGGAGTTAGTAACAAAGCCTAGCAAGAACACGTGTATGAATGAGATTCATGTTGTGATTTCCCATTCTCGTGTCAATTATTATGGGACGCAGTATTGTCTAGAGCAAGAAAACTGCATTCCTTTAATACAACCTCGTTGTCTACGCCAGTTAGAGGCCAGATAGGAACGGATTTCTCGCAACTGGGTATGTCCATATGGGAAGCAGAAAGAACAATAAATGATTGAAGGGAAAGATCCTCAGGATCCTTAGGCTAATAGGTCTGAAAGACTTTGCCAGTGTGTAATATATTTTTACTGCCTTGGAGATAAAAACTACGCTCGCCAATTTCCAAACCTGTGGACGGTATCCCAGCGCTATACTGGCCCAGAATAACCTCCCAAATATTGGGTGATAATTTTCCAAACTCTCTGTAATATTGCCAGGAAAATTCCGTCAGATCCTGTAAAAGTAAAAGCACATAATGAAAAAATCCACAGCGATAATTCCTTCGACGGTTTTATTCTGAACACGTCGATTTTCTTCTTCTCCTTTTTCTCCTTCTCATTCTTCTTCTTCTTCTTCTGTATTGTTGTTGTTGTTTGTTGTTAAAACTGTTTTTTCCTCTGTCCTCCCCTTTTGAACGGCATCCATCAAAAGTCGAAACTTGTGCGAGCCAAGGATTAACGAGGTCTTACCTTTCAACGTGCGATTCTTTGCACCTTCTCGGGTCATCAGAAAAAAATCTGTAGTCGGTAGGATTTGAACCTACACGACCAGCAGCATCAACGGCTTTGAACGCGACGGCCTTAACCACTGAGCTACCTGACACTGCAGGGTGATTTCTGTGAATGGGCTTAGCCTTAGCGTTGAAAATTAACAGTGCTGCTCCTGAGGTGGCGTATGGAGTTAGTAACAAGTAGCAAGGCCTAGCAAGAACACATGTGTATGAATGAGATTCATGTTGTGATGTCCCAATGGCGTGCCATACCAATCAATATGGGATGCGGTATTGCCTCCAGCAAGAAAACTGCATCCCTCCAATACAACCTCGTCGACTACGCCGGTTAGAGGCCGGATGGGAACGGATTTCTCACAACAGGGTATGTCCATATTGCGCCATGAAGAAGAAAGAACAATTATAAACGAGAGAAAAGTCTTGACGTCACAAATGTCTTTTCAAACAAAGCTCTTTCAAAAATAAATGAAGGTTTTTGGGTAGAAGATTGTTTTTATACAAAAACAACTTTCTTTTGCTTGATAAAACAAAATCCAAACCAAACACAAACCAATGAGCAAAGCATCAAGGGATAATGTAACCTCAAATTCTTTGTTTGGAATCCGGTTTGTGACAAGAATGACATTTGTGACGACACACTTTTCTCGTCTATTGTATGAGAGAGAGACAGATAGATTGAGATAGATTGAGAGAGAGCTATGGCGCCAAGCGTATTCGACATAGGAGACCGATGCATAATTAAGAGTAAAAGCACAAAATGAAAAATTCCACGGCGAAAATTCCTTCATTGGCTTTATTCTGAACGCGTTTCGAAAGTGATCGACCGTGAAAGTTCAACGAGCGAAACCACATTAATTCGCGAAACCACGAAATCGCAGAACAAAGCTCCAACTTATTCGAAAAACTGTGAGAACGCCGGCTTTCTAATTAATAGTAATCTTAACTAGCGAGGCATGGGTAATACGACACCGAAAACGATATACAAACGAAAGAAACTCGAGTTATAGATGTGAGTATACGCGGAGAGTATTGAATTCTGCCTGGGAAAATGTAAATTTTCTCCCGCAATAACAATGGACTCGATTCAGTTACGCCTGGGAATCACTTAACGGCTTTTTAATTATTGTAATGCGCAGTGAACGGAATCCGAAAGAATGAGTGGCGTTCGAAAAATTCCGAATTTCAACTCGACCAAGAAAGTAGGCTACGGTAGCGACCGAGAACAAACAATCGACGATAATTATTAATAGACGGCACGAAGAGTTCAAAGAGCAACAGCTTGAGAAGGTGTTGTTAAACACGAACATGCTATTTTCCGCGTATTTGTACGCATAAACTCGCGAAGGTCGTGAAGCTGTGAACTTTGTCTTCGTCAGTTGAACAATCGGCCCAACATAGCTACCATCTGGGAAACATTATCGACAAATAGTTATTTTTCTACGACCACATAGAAATATGCCCATTTTATGAGCTTTACCGATCAAGGAAGTAGGCAGATTGTAAAACACTTTTTCCTCCTACCCCTATAGAAAGTACACTCTTTCCTCCCTCAAACCAGGGAGGAAACTCATAATTTTCCTCCCTAGGGAGAAAAGTACTTTTCCTTCTTAGGGAGGAAAGTACTTTTCCTTCTTAGGGAGGGAAGTACTTTTCCTTCCTAGGGAGGGAAGTACTTTTCCTTCCTAGGGAGGAAAGTACTTTTCCTTCCTAGGGAGGAAAGTACTTTTCCTTCCTAGGGAGGAAAGTACTTTTCCTTCCTAGGGAGGAAAGTACTTATCCTTCCTAGGGAGGAAAGTACTTTTCCTTCCTAGGGAGGAAAGTACTTTTCCTTCCTAGGGAGGAAAGTACTTTTCCTTCCTAGGGAGGAAAGTACTTTTCCTTCCTAGGGAGGAAAGTACTTTTCCTTCCTAGGGAGGAAAGAACTTTTCCTCCCCCTCATTTCAAGTAAGTTTTGAACGATGAAACTTGTGAATCTATCATAATCAAATTGTTTCCGTAATTTCTAGAACATCTTATATATCCTGTATTCTGGTAAAAATCAAACATGAATGTTACTTCTACTTTAGTTCTTTAATAGCTATTTGTGTATTTAGAGCGCAAAGTGATTGATTGTCGCTCGACAAAAAGATTAATCTTTGGAGAACGACAATGACACTTTGTGCTCGAAATACACACATTATTTTTTCTACAAGCGCAGCTCTTAGAAAAAAAAATAATCGACACTTCATTCAAATAGGCACATAACATTACTTATGAGAAAATCACTCAATAGCAATCCGAAATGTATAAACTATCTAATGTCCAATAATTCAAATCACTAACAAAAAAAAAGTAAAATAACGTTCTTACAAAAAAAAAAAAAATTGCAATTGCCAGGAGCTGAACCCGGGACCTTCGGGTTACAAGCCCAAGACGCTAGCCATTGCACCACCGCAGATTCTCAGATGGACATGACTGTATTGTCTATACTTTCATGCAAGTATAGGTCCGTTTTAAATTTACAAAAAAAAGGTTCATTAGGTGGGTAGGAGGAAAAATCATATGTATTACATGGGAGGAAAGTGCCACTTTCCCTCCCGCAGGATGTAGTTTACTGCCCGGCAGGAAAGTTTATGATAAAAAGTGTTATTGAAAATATTACAGATTTGTTTATGATTCAGATGGTCGTAGAAAAGGTATAGTGTACAATTTGCATGAAATAACCCATTTCATGCTCATTGTATAATAAACTATTATGTATCAAGTGGGTAAAGTGATTATTTTTCAAAATTCAGGATATAAATGCATCATATATAAAGTCTTTACCATTTATTCCCTGGTTCCCAGTGTAACAACATTATTCGAAATCAACTCGTTATCGAGTATTCTGAGAAAGTGTAGTAATTTTAATTTTTGTTCAACTAGCGAGTGAAATATTGTGTCAATTAAACTTGGCCATGACAGAACTTCATTTATCTAGCATCCATAGTCATGAGCTTCTGTTTACAAACGTCTTATGAAGTCAATAAAACACTAGCTTCCTATAGTATTCGTTTTTATAACATATCAGCTGTGGATAAAAGTGTGTATTGCATTTCATGTTTGATTATCATATAAAACACTATAAAAAAAGCAAACACTCGAGCTGTTCTCTCGTGTTGCTTTTCTTTCGGCACTCGTACAATAAATAACTATTTTCTACGTTCATGCAAAAAACAAAACTTTATTGAACTATATTTGGTGAAAAAACTGTGTCTTTATTGCACTGAGTGCACTGAGTGCAATAAAGACTTTATTGCACTCATCTGTCATTCTACTATAGCGTTCTGTCATCATGACAGGCATAAACTTTCAAATCGACGCCAAATTTAGCCCATTTTTTGTGAGATTGTATTATCTTTTGATTAGTTGCATGTTTCATCATATTCATTATATAATGGACTATGAAATTACTAGAAATAAAATTATTTTCTTCGAATATCATCTGAATTACACAAAATGTTTTTACTTTTGGCAGATAGATTGAAACAAACAATGTCTTCCTTACAGTTTAGTGCCACCTAAATGAAACATTTTCTGGATTTTGCATGAACGTAGAAAAAATATTGTATGAAACTCGTGCAAAAAGAGTTTATTGCACTCGACGTGAAATTGTCCAACGAGGCCATCTACTTTTTGCACTTGTTGCATAAATAACTATTATCGACTCTATTGTGAAAAAAACGAGTATTTTTATAATGTGCTGGCATGCAAGTTTCCTTTAAAAGAAAAGGCAGAATATGTGTAATTTCGTCGTAACCATTCAGAAAAGACGATTTTGATATGAACTCTTTCAGATGTGCTTTTTTATAATTAATACAGAAAATGAAGTTTTGCCATCACTGATTTTGATCGACACCATTTTTTACCTGACAGTTAGGTAGAACTCTAATAATCGGTCACACCTTTCCATGGCCGTCAATTATCGGAACAGGTGGCTGTGAGTTCATATTTTTTACCTTCATTCTATCAAAACAAATTATTTCCTATTGGCTCAAAATAGTGCGCTACAAATAAATGTTATAATATCATCATCAGTAGTAACATTATAATTGGTCGTGGATCATCACTAAAACTTTCAATCGATGAATGAGAAACCGAGAGAGACGAAAGAGAAAAATTGACCCGCCGGCCGAAAACATGACACAACATCTTGTCTGTCTAATAAAAGATAATTACTCAAAGAATGCCATTCATCAATCCAGTCCTATAAACGAAAACAGGAAGCGACGACTTGACGGATGATACGATTTCTTCGGAAACGGACAATTTTTCCGGGGGTCCTCTCATTCGACGACTGAAAATTAAACGCCTCTAGTAGCGAAATTCGAGGAAGCCAATCAGCAGTGCTAGGTCGTACTAGAAGTGAATCATGCTGGTGTTTGATTCACGATAATATTATTCTACTACCCATTAAACGAGTCGAATTGCGCGTTGACTAAGAAGGACATTAAATATTTAACACGTTGTTTATGGGTATTTTATGAATGTCTGCGATTTCATTTTTCACTATTGAAGGTTTAAAAATTTTCTTCGTAGTACTTTCAATCAATAATATGAATTGAGGATTGGCCCAGATAAACTGCTCAATAATTGAAAAGGGTAATTACATTTATTTTGTCCTGAAAAATATCGTTGAAGAGTCGCCAAGTCGCTTTGTACTACGAAAGCGCAGGAAGGCCACAAGAGGTTTTTTTCATCACTTCGACTTTTTTCTCGAAATTTCGACTTTTTTCTCGAAATTTCGAGTTTAATGTCGAAATTTCGACAAATAGTTGAAGTGATGAAAAAAAAAACGTCTTGTGGCTCTCCTGCGCTTTCGCAGTATAGTGTAAAAGTTAGAAATCTTGATAATACATCAAGTACCAGTTCAAAAGTTTAAAAAGTTTAAATGGCAACGCTTCGGTTGTGGCACATCGTTGGAAAGATCTTTGATTTTTTTTAATATATTTTGCAAAGATGTTTTTCTAATAGTTTGAACAGATAAACCAAAATAAATTGCGTATTCCTCTCTTGTATAGAAAACAACAACAACTGAACATGTAAAAAAAAGGAGGTATTGAAGAACGATTATTCAAATAACATTCAAATCTTGAATGAAGAATCAGCTACAAAAGTGACTTTATCTTACTGGATTATAGTCAGACGCCTAATTTATATCGTGATGGTATACGACCCCTATCAGCTTTCTTCCGTCTAAACACAAACCAAACATAAGAACAGACAGACGGCGGGCGACATTACCATAAAGTCGTACATATAAACGATTATTTATCCGGGTCTTTAAACGATAACTGAACTAATCGTGGGCGCGGAGAGACTCATTAAACGGTTCAACTGCACATTACGAATCACAATGGATTTAATAAAGATCGTTAAAAACGAACGTCTCGTTCATCACGGCGAATGCCGCAGAAACAACGCCTTCGGATGCGGAACACAAAAACGTGTGCGGGCAACTCCGGATGAAAATACAGGGTGTTCCATTTCAAAAGAAACAATTTGTTTTTCCATGTTTTGAGGCTGACGTTTATTGAAACAACGCCTTCGGATGCGGAACACAAAAACGTGTGCGGGGAACTCCGGATGAAAATACAGGGTGTTCCATTTCAAAAGAAACAATTTGTTTTTCCGTGTTTTGAGGCCGACGTTTATTTTGAGATATTCTCGACGTTTCGCCAACACGAGTGGTTGGCATTTTCAAGAGGTATGTTAACAGCTCTGATCACTGAATACTTCTTGTTGGCGAAAACCATAATTCATTCTGCGATGGCCGTGAAAGCCTTCAAACGTTTGTTTTTTGTTTTCGATGGAGACCTCTTCTGTTATTTTCAGCAAGCTGATACTTATTGGGAACTCGACATTTCATATCACTGATAAATAATCTATTTGAATGTTTATACCGGAAAAATATTAAAATTATAACCAAAATATGCGATATCTTGAGAATACATGGAGTAATGGATAGCCAAGTTGCCCAATTTTCCAGTGTTTTTCATTATTATATTATTATTACACGCTTTTATTTAACTTGCCGTTTTACTATGTGGTCAAATATCGTAACTTAATTTTAAGCCAGTTCCCGCCGACCAATTAGCCTTTCCAGACATTTTCAGAAAATAGCTATTTGTATTACTAGGGAGGAAAGTGCCACTTTTCCTCCCGCAGGATGTAGTTTACAAGGGAGGAAAAGGCACTTTACTCCCATATAATAAATATGATTTTTCCTCCTACCAACTTAATGAACCTTTTTTTGTAAATTTAAAACGTTTCTCAACTGCTTTTGTCTAAAATGGACCTATACTTGCATGATGGAAAGTATAGACAATACAGTCATGTCCATCTGAGAATCTGCGGTGGTGCAATGGCTAGCGTCATGGGCTTGTAATCCGAAGGTCCCGGGTTCAGCTCCTGGCAATTGCAACTTTTTTTTTTAAGAACGTTATTTTACTTTTTTCTTGTTAGTGATTTGAATTATTGGACATTTAGATAGCTTATACATTTCGGATTTGTCTATCCCTAACCGTTCTCGAGTTGGTCAGCTCTGAATCAGTTTTCAAATGTTTTTTTTTGGCGCCAAAAATATTTCTGATGAGTTTTCGACATTTTCGTTCAAAGATTCGGAATCAGCACATCAAAATACGTCCGAGGACAAAAATTTAAAATTCGAAAATTGAAAAATAAAAAATTTCAGAAAATTGAATGTTTTATCTTAAACACCTTTTTTCCGGCTAAAGCTTATATTTGAGCATAGAAAATCATACATTTTTGGAATGAGCATGAAATTTTACGTATACAGTGCGAATTTCAAGTCGATATGACGACTTAGTATTTTTGATGATTTTTAGGGGTAAACCCCTTGCAACTTTTTCCGGGTAATTTTTAATTTTTTTCGATTGACTCGAAATTCACATACATACTAATTCGACCATTCTGAATCGATTGGCGTTCGCAGAATTTGTCTATCCCTAACCGTTCTCGAGTTGGTCAGCTCTGAATCAGTTTTCAAATGGTTTTTTTGGCGCCAAAAATATTTCCGATGAGTTTTCGATATTTTTGTTCGAAGATGCGGAATCAGCACGTCAAAATACGTTCGGGGACAAAAATTTGAAATTCGAAAAGTGAAAAATAAAGAAGTTCAAAAAATTATCTATCATTACTCGACTTTTTTGTCCGCAGATTTTTTTCGTTCAAATTCTCAGTATATACTAATTCGGCAATTCTGAATCGATTGGAGTTCGCAGAACAAAAATATTCCATATTTCTGAAGATAGTCCAGTTTAAATAAATTTTACACCGTCATCTCAGAAGGCCGGATAGCATATACTTCGTCGGAACTAGGCTAATGACCTAGTAGTCGAACCCAAAATAAAACAAGAGTTATTTGTAAATCATTTCTCGTTACTTGCCGTCCAAACGAACCGAAACGGTGATTCTTTCCAAATAACCAGACAGGATTTTTCGACAGAAGTTGTTGATTCAGAAGTACCTCGATTAACTTCAAATACATCAAATCGGATACGTTCCGATAAATATTTAACTCTCGTAAAAGTGGATGCGTATTTTTTTTTGAGAGAGCGATAACATAAATCGTACATATTTTTTATCGATTCTATAAATACGAGTTACTTATAAACTAAGCGATGCGACGACGAATGGTATAATTGTTAGATAATTACGATGTTAAATGTTTACAATGCCGGGGACTATAGCAGATAAATTATACCTGACTATGACGTCAACGTATATCGCAGATGAAACAGGTGGGTGACTATTAGTTCAGGAAAATAGGTTTTCCCAGCTGGTAAGAAAAATCGAGCAGCAAGAGGAACTTCAATTAAGAAAAAAATAACACGTAAATATGGTTATGGGAAAAAAATTATTTAAATTTTGAAGAAACACATTAAGAGTCTTAAGTGCGACGAATTAAGGCATGTCGTCTTTTTTCACGAGTTGAAAATTCACAGTAATCAAAACGGGTTTTCAATTTGTTTTACATACTGTGCACGTCTGTATTCAGTTAGAAGATAGGTGTTGATGATGATTCAAATGAATGGTAAAATATATCAGGATAACCAACGGAGGCGATCCATAACATACAGTGGAGGTGAGATGATACTGGGTAGGTAAAAAACTTACAGTCGAACTCCACCAAATAAAATCTTTATTGTATTATGTGGGTGTGTAGAGGACACACATCAGCACATTAAGGGATGTAGTCAGAAGACTTACATCAGCAGTAGGACATGTTTCGAAGGATTCATCCTTCATCTTCAGCAAAAAGGTTAACAAGAGATCTACAGAAAATAGAAATAGGTATTACATTAAATATGAGCAATCAGTAATAAAATTTGAACATACCATATGTGGTGGAAAAACTATTGAGACATTGCTTAAAAAACTTAACGACTAGTCGTCAACATGACGTATCCCGCATGAGAGCGGTTCCCTAAATGTTAGGGGTTGTGGTTTGACCTCGCCAAAAATATCATACTTAAATTTAAATAATTTTTCAGAAAATTGTGACCATGCACGTGTTACTACTTGACTCGAAAGGAAAGGGTTATGAATTTTGAAGTTTGAGGTTGACATCTGTCATCTGTCGAGTTGTGACGTCTCACTCGACAGATGACAGATGTCAACCTCAAACTTCAAAATTCATAACCCTTTCCTTTCGAGTCAAGTAGTAACACGTGCATGGTCACAATTTTCTGAAAAATTATTTAAATTTAAGTATGATATTTTTGGCGAGGTCAAACCACAACCCCTAACATTTAGGGAACCGCTCTCATGCGGAATACGTCATGTTGACGACTAGTCGTTAAGTTTTTTAAGCAATGTCTCAATAGTTTTTCCACCACATATGGTATGTTCAAATTTTATTACTGATGGCTCATATTTAATGTAATACCTATTTCTATTTTCTGTAGACCTCTTGTTAACCTTTTTGCTGAAGATGAAGGATGAATCCTTCGAAACATGTCCTACTGCTGATGTAAGTCTTCTGACTACATCCCTTAATGTGCTGATGTGTGTCCTCTACACACCCACATAATACAATAAAGATTTTATTTGGTGGAGTTCGACTGTAAGTTTTTTACCTACCCAATATATCAGGATATGCTAGAGAATTCGATCGAAACACTAACTCTCGAGATTGTGAGAATAGTCTCGAAGAATTCAGGCAAATGGCCATAACTTTCCAGCAAGATGATGCTCCTTCACATTGGCCTGCTCGTTCTCCAGATTTGACGACGTTGGAATTCTTTATATGGGGTTTCCTCGAAGCTAGCTAAGATTATAGATTAGGGACTTTCGTGCTACAAGCCTCTACACCGCAACCTTTTCAGATCTATTGTGTTTGTCCTCGATATCATTTAGAGTTCTTGTTCTAGCCCTGTCTTCTTTACGAGACTCCACAGGCTAGTTTTTAGAACTCCCATAAATCTGGGAGCTCTTGGTTTTTCTTCTCCCAGTGTTAGAAACCTTTGCCTTGACAAGCCCTCGCAGTGGCATAGTATGTGTACTGATGTTTCCTCTTCTTCCTGACAGAACCTGCATAGCATTTCTTCTGCCAGGCCTATTGTACTCATATGTTTGTTGAGCCTACAGTGCCCTGTGAGAAGTCCTACTACTATTCTAGTAGTGTTCCTCTTCTGGCTTAGTAGGTAGTCTGTGAATGTTGGCTGCGGTTGTTTGATAAACTCTTTGGCCTGTCTCATCCCTGGTGCATTGTTCCACCATTCTTGAGACTTCTGTTGAATCCATGATTTGGTGTTTGTTTTTAGTACAGCTTTTGCTATACCGCAATACGGTTCTGGGCCATTCAGGGCCTTACTTGCTCCTTCTCGGGCTAGTGTATCGGCCTCTTCATTGCCTCTATAACCTGTGTGTGCTGGTTCCTGAGGGTGGGGAATGAGTAGTTCCAATATACTCGGTACTTCCCATTCTCCACAACGGACTTCCCCCGGAGCATTAGGCAACACCGGTGTCTTGTCTATACCGTACAAGTGTCGTAGATGGTGGTACAACACTCGTAGAGCCGGCGTTAAGCCTGTGGATATAGGCTGAGACCGCATATGCTGGACATGCTGACAGCAAATGCATAAGGGTCTCAGGCGCCCCACGACACGCTCTGCATCTAGTGTCGGAGACCTCGATACCCATCACGCGGCACTGAAAATTTGAAACGAATATGTTGCACATAAAGTTATAAATTTAGAAATTAAAGCAGAAGATTCAAGAAAAATATTCAACAGGTCCAACCACAATATGAATGAAAAAAAAAGGGTTATAATTTTTGTAATTCTATTATAAAAGAGTTCGTGGAACTCTGCAGGTCCTAGATTCAAATGCCACCATGTCCGCATGTTTTAATCAGCTTTTATTTTTTCCAAATATACCGTTCGCCATTGGAAATCTAGAGGTCCCGGGTTCAAATCCCAGCGTTCCACATTTTTGAACCAGTTTCTAAATTTTTATTTTCATGTCTGAATTGCCGCGAAGCGATTCAATGCATACTAATTTTTCACCATTATCATACTAATCCAAAACATCATCCTCGCATATCAAGAAGAAGTGTTGAATGTGAATAGTGAGCTACCAGATTTTGCAACAGGGACTGATAGAGCCCTCGATAAAAATCGAGAGGTTCCGGGTTCAAATCCCGGCTGGTAAACATTTTTCAATTTTATGTACGCTCGAATTTACGTATATTTTCGACAATGTGAATGTAGATATTTCTAGACTTCCAACCATAAATATTAATGATATTCAAGAAAATAAAATTCGGCTGTATTTTATTTAATATGAATTTTCGATATAAATATCAATAATATTCGTTTTTGACAGTACAGTATAGAGAATGAAAAAGTTTGTATAAATGTCTACATCATTTTGCATTAAACTTCTAAAAATCTGGAATTCGAAAAAATATAACAGAATGTTGTCTTTTATGAATGAATAATGGACCTTCAAATAGTTAGAAAAGTTAAGAGAGCGCACAGTTTTCGAGTGTCCGTTTATAACAAATTTCAGCTACATAATTTAATTCTCGTATGTCAAACTAACTATGAACAAAAATAGATCTTAACAAAATAGGAGAGGACATAATTTCTCAGATTTGGTGTACTTTCCGAAAACTTTATTATCACCTATAAAGAGACATCAATCGTATGCGTCACGTTTTGGTGTTGTTTTGACTAGAAAAATAATAACAAATTTTCCTGGGCTATATTTTCCGAAATCGAAAAATATCGATGAAAACTTTGCCTGGGCTATATTTTCCGAAATCGAAAAATATCGATGAAAACTTTGCCCGGGCTATATTTTCCGAAATCGAAAAATATCGATGAAAACTTTGCCTGGGCTATATTTTCCGAAATCGAAAAATATCGATGAAAACTTTGCCTGGGCTATATTTTCCGAAATCGAAAAATATAGATGAAAACTTTGCCTGGGCTATATTTTCCGAAATCGAAAAATATCGATGAAAACTTTGCCTGGGCTATATTTTCCGAAATCGAAAAATATCGATGAAAACTTTGCCCGGGCTATATTTTCCGAAATCGAAAAATATCGATGAAAACTTTGCCTGGGCTATATTTTCCGAAATCGAAAAATATCGATGAAAACTTTGCCCGGGCTATATTTTCCGAAATCGAAAAATATCGATGAAAACTTTGCCTGGGCTATATTTTCCGAAATCGAAAAATATCGATGAAAACTTTGCCTGGGCTATATTTTCCGAAATCGAAAAATATCGATGAAAACTTTGCCTGGGCTATATTTTCCGAAATCGAAAAATATCGATGAAAACTTTGCCCGGGCTATATTTTCCGAAATCGAAAAATATCGATGAAAACTTTGCCTGGGCTATATTTTCCGAAATCGAAAAATATCGATGAAAACTTTGCCTGGGCTATATTTTCCGAAATTGAAAAATAGCGATGAAAACATCGTACCAATTGATAATCCATACACATTCACAACGTGCGAACTATTCACATTCATTTATCGGGAGTGTGCCAAAAACTGACGATAGTGATAAATCATCCGAGATTTATGTTCTTAAACACCTTGTGAGTTGTGATACGACGGTATTTTTGTGTAGGAAGCGACTATTTTTTCGAATCGGATCACATCTTAGTATAATTTTTTTCAAATTCTTCTCATTTTTACAAATTGCTCTATTGATAGGTATGCGTTTTAAGGAATAAAAATTAGGTACCCAAACGCCAAAAGTACAACTTCAGAGATTTGTTTTAGGTGCATCAAAATACGTCAGCGGAACCTGAAGTTTTTCGGATATTCACCCACTATTTCACATCAAATTCCACCTCCAATCAAATGGCAATATTCCCAAATAACAAGGACACCCAGTCGACTGGAAAAACTAAATGCCACCCGGCGAAAATCCCCACAAATCGACTCGGGCGAAACGCTTTCGCAAAATCGCAAATCGATTTCCCAAGAAACAATCAAACCACGATTCCCACAATCAAACCCAACGACGAGTGACTAACAACATTGCGATCCGATTCGAAAAAAAAAATAGCCGCAGAATGCCATTCAACTTACTCCAATGAAAAAATATATACACAAACGCGTGCACAATCACGCAACAATCAAGTAGTCCGAGAATTCCTGTGACGCATCCTCGAACTGTTGCACAAATACCGACCACAATCGCCGAAGAAATGCAGAAAACCGGACGGAAAACGGGACGGAACGACGCAAACTTCACAACACTTCTAGCGTAAACATTTCTTTCCAACAAGCGAGCATCGCCTGCGCCTGTACGACGCGATCGTCCAAAACAACTGAGCGCGAGAGACCGCGGCAATCTTGACTGAAGTTCGAAGTCGCGATGGGTCCGATAACTACACTCGAAGTCGGCCGTGACGACTACTGTCGATTGTCGATGTCGACTAGTGTTTCGAATGCAATAATGCAAAGCCAACTACTAGTCGCTGCATAAAACATGCGATTTATGGGTAGAAGAAGTCGAGTATGTGGAGTGAATGTGAACGTTTGACCCCCGCGACGGAAATATTTGATTTTTCTCGCTACGAATGGCAACAACACGATTAGTCATTTTACTCACGTACAACATTTTTGCAAGCGGTCGAAAAAAAGTGGGGACGACGAGGAAACCGGCGTAGTAAAATTATCGTGAAATAATGAGAGTCCACAGTAAAGGGATTGAAAGAATTGGTTGAAGACGAGCGTTCAATTTTTTTATATTTATTCATTAATTTATTACCGACATTGCCTATTTTTTACTAAATATTCAACAAAGTTAGTAGTAGGCATAATACGTTAAAAGAAAACAACAATTATTACAATCTTCTCACAATATTTTCAAATGTTTTTAAACAAAAATTAGTCTACATAATATGTATTTGCGAGTCTTTAGGGGTAATTCTGTAAGCTTTATGTTAATTTTTAACGGGTGTTAATTTTCATAGATATTTAATATCTGACATATCTGTAAAAATATTTAAAAAATTTAGTGATATATCCGCAAGCTGTATGTTCATGTTCACACATATTAACATATTTGTTTATTCTGTAAAAATTATATGAACGCGTAACAAAATATGTTAAAACATAAACCTTACATAATTACCACGTTTGCATTCTAACTATAGATCTGGCCCTAGTTGGTAGGTACGGTAAAAAGTTTTTTTTTGAATTACAACTGACATCAATTTGTGCAATATTCCTCCAAGAGAACAAAATTGCAAGTGCTAATGACAGGTAATCGCTGAACTCTCAGTGATTTTCGGGTTTCTTGATCGTAATCTCGAGGTAATTCTTTCTGACGTTTCGTCTACATCTGCAGTAGACGCTTATTTTCAAAGGCAGTGTGGTAACGGACGAAGCGTTCTCTCTCTCTCTCTTTCTCTTCTTCTTCCTCCTTCTGTCTCATTCTTCTTCTTCCTCCTTCTTCCTCATTCTCCCTCTTCTTCCTCATTCTTCTTCCTCCTCCTTCTTCTTCCTTTTTCGTCTTCCTCCTCCTTCTTCCCCCTTCTCCTTCTTCTTCATCCTTCTCCTTCCTCCTCCTCCTCCTTCTTCTTCATTCTTCTTCCTCCTCCTCCTTCTTCTTCTTCCTTCTTCTTCGTTCTTTTTCCTTCTTCTTCGTTCTTTTTCCTTCTTCTTTCTTCTTCTTCCTTCTTCTTCCTTCTTCTTCCTCCTTCTTTCTCCTTCTTTCTCCTTCTTTCTCCTTCTTTCTCCTTCTTTCTCCTTCTTCCTTCTTTCTCCTTCTTCCTTCTTCTTCTTCCTCCTTCTTCTTCCTCCTTCTTCTTCCTCCTTCTTCCTTCTTCTTCCTTATTTTTTCTTTCTTCTTCCTCATTCCTCCTCCTTCCTCATTCCTCCTCCGTCTTTCTCATTCCTCCTCCGTCTTTCTCATTCCTCCTAATTTCTCCCCCTTCTTCCTCATTCCTCCTCATTCCTCCTCATTCTTCCTCATTTTTCTTTCTCTGTTCTTCTTCTTCCTCCTTGCTCTTCTTCCTTCTTCCTCCTCCTTCTTTTCCCCCTTTATTCTTCTTCGTCCTTCCTTCTTCTTTCTCCTATTTCTTCTTCTTCCTCCTTGTTCGTCGTCCTCCTCCTTGTTCGTCCTCCTCCTTCTTCTTCCTTCTCCCTCCTCCTTATTCTTCCTCCTTTTTCTTCTTCATTATAGTCTCCGTTTTCTTCGACTTCTTTTTTGTCTCCTTCTTCGACTCCTTTTTTGTCTCCTTCTTCGACTCCTTTTTTGTCTCCTTCTTCATTTTTCTCTTTTTTGTCTCCTTCTTCTTCATCTTCTTCGGTTTTTGTCTCCTTCTTCTTCGTCTTCTTCTTTTTTTGTCTCCTTCTTCGTCTTCTTCTTCGTATTCGTCATCTTCTTCTTCTGTTCAGTGGGGATGTGAATACACTGCGACCTAAAAGATCTAATGGGTCTAATGAATAAACCTCTCTCTCTTCTTGAAACAGACCTATCTATTTTATTAACTAATGAGAGAGACAAATCTATAGTAAAAGCTTTTGCTAGTTTTTATTCATAACACCCATTGTTTCCCCCTTTATTTGCCAGTACGTCTGCTATTTCATTATCCTCCACTCCAGTGTGTCCCGGATACGAGGGAAACAGTGTTGTTCTTACCCCCAGAGTAATAAAAGACATAGAGATACCCTGCCTATACCTACACAAATACCTGTTTTGAAGTGAAAATTAACTATCCTTTTCTATACAATTTGTGGGCGAGGGGGTTGACGGGTGGTGAAATGTTATGGGCAGTTTGTTTACATTTATTGTAAGAAGGGCCATAATACAAACGAAGAATGACAACTTGATCCAAATGAACAGAGCGGGCATGCACGAAACTACCCGAATGAATGCGGACTCAACATGTATAAGGCCCTCGCTGGTAAACAAATAACTTCAAGACAAGGATGGAGAAGGCATCCGTATGGTATTTTATTACTCTGAGTTCTTACCTAGTTCATTTAGTTTCTCTAGGTACTCCCACATCATTTTGGAGTTGATTACAGTTCAGAGCATTATAGGCTGCTTGGTATTTGACATGATAATAATCTGTCACAAAGCTAAACTTTTTTAATATCTCATGTTGGGGCATATCCCAGGTTTGGTGATTTCCAGAAAAATTATTTTACTGTTTAAACAAACTAAATAGAGTTAAGTGAAATTTTGTTACGGTACTATTTATTATTAATAGATTCAAGACATGCTTTGCAAAACTAATGTAATGAAGGAAACATTTTCTTTATCTGTCGCTTTATATTTCAGCTGAACCTGCTCACAATTTCTAACTTTATACATGCACCTCCAATACTAAAATCAACATCGTGAGTTATTATCGACAACCTTCCACTTACACGTATATTTCACCAGGTGAGTTCGATCGCGAAAACAACGAAAATATATTCCACTTCCGTCTTGGCAACGTATCAAACGAAGGTATCGAAATACCGACGTTCTGCATCGGCTTTCGACGTATCCGAATTAAATAGGACGACAGCCTTCGATATATTATGCTTTCAGTAGACTTCGCACGTCTCGTATGATCGATTCATTATTGGTTACAGACAGCTATTCGTTAGAGATGATATGAATCAGGGTATACAGTATGTCTCATAAAAAGACTGAGCTCGACAGGTCAGTCTCGATGGGACCGCTAACGGTAGAACGATTGATGATATTCCGGAAGAGCATCGTCCATGAAAATATCTATAAAACAGACACGGATCGCCAACCTTTCTGCGATGTTCCAGAGAAGTAAGCGAGCTCGTGAGCGAAGTATCACCGACGAGACGAATGGCTCTCTTTTTGGACCGAATCTAAAAGTTTCAATGTGTGTTTGGGTGCTGCACTTTATATATGGGAACAGTAGTCCAGAACAGGTCGAATTTGTGCCTTATACATCATTATCTGTTTATTTTATTATCTGTGTATTTCCTGAACTGAAAAAAATGTTACATTTTTTGTGGGTTTTTGAAGTCGATCAAAAAAGGAATCTTGGAAATTAGCAACCGTTTTCGAAATATTTGATATTTAAAAAAATGAGAAACTTTCGTTTTTGAAAAAAATGGGTTTTCCACCATTTTTCGATCGTTTTTCCGTAAAACGAGTTTTTCCGTAAAACGGTAGAGACTTGTTCGTTCGTTTGAGCTCTACCACTGCATATTTGAAATCCTGATTTCCTTCATCAAAAATCTAATTTGTAAATTTATTAAATTTTTCAAAATTGCATGAAGTTCTGGATCGTGTACAAGGTTGAAAATTTGTTAATACATCATTCAAAATTTGCAACAAAGTTTGAAAACTTTTGCAATCATTTCTAAACCACCTCGATCAAAAATGACCACGATTTAAAAAAATCCGGTCAACGTACAAGGTTGCAAATCTGCACAACCGATCGGAATTTTTTTCCGATGTATCTGTCAAGTTTCGTATGGAATAAATAATAATAATAATATGTGGAAAGAGTTAAGAAGTTTAGGAATTCTTAATAAGCAGTCGAATTTAATTCCAGAAAACTTACAAAATCCATCTTTAATCAATAATTATTTATACAAATCAGTAAAACGCAAATTATTTTGTCAATTCACAAAGTCCTATCCAAATACCAGATGCTGATCTTGTCAATTTATTTTCTCAAAATACTTTAGAGGGTTTGAGTCAATTCAGCCTCTCAACTGTGGATGAACTGAAAGTATACGAAAAATTACTTGAAATTAAATCAAATGCTGTGGGAGTCGATCAAATTAGCATAAAAAATGTTACTGCATTGTTGTCCTGCGATAATTCCGTATGTCACACATATTTATAATTATTGTATAGATCACAGTGTTTTCCCCACAATATGGAAAAAATCGAATGTACTCCCTCTTCCTAAAATATCGAACCCCAAGAAGATTTGAGGCCTATCAGCATACTATGCGCCCTTTCGAAAGGTTTCGAGAAAATTATCAACGAGCAACTAAGAAATCACTTATCACTCACCAGTATTATACCACAAAACCAGTCAGGTTTTCGTCAAGGACACAGCTGTACTACTGCTTTGGTAAAAGTAACAGATGACATTTATCACACCATTGATAAAAATGAGTTATGTTTATTAGTGTTGCTTGACTATTCGAAAGCTTTCGACAGGATTAATCATACTCTATTATTAGCTCTTCTTCATTACATAGGGATGTCACCAAATGTAATAAGTCTTACCAAAAGCTATTTACAAGATAGAACCCAATCAGTCCTCATCCCAAATCATGATATATCACAACCACTTCATGTCACTTCAGGGGTGCCTCAGGGATCCATTTTGGGACCACTGTTGTTTACTTTATATACTTCGCAGTTTCATAAATATCTTCGACATGCAAATTCCCATTTTTATGCCGACGATACCCAGTTGTATATGTCATTTGATGAAAGTGATGTGGAAAATTTCTAGATTAAACAATGACCTGCAAACAATATCGACAATGTCACATAAGTATTGTCTGAGTATCAATCCTTCAAAATCCAAAGCTATGCTCTTTGGTAGAAAAATTACTCGTAATAGGGTATATAATCAAATTGGACTTCAAATTGAGAACGTGGATTTATCTCTCAGTGAATGCGAGAAGAATCTTGGAATTTTGCTAGATACTGACATGAAATTCACCAAGCATGTTTCATCTGTAATCAAAAAAGCATTCTGCAGCTTGAAACTTATCTATAGTCATAGGCAAATACTCAGTAAACAATGCAAAATAAATCTTTGCGAATCTTTGGTCCTCTCCAAGCTGAACTATGGTGATTGCGTTTATGGGCCTGCCCTATTGAAATCTGACTGTCGGCGTATTCAGTTAATGCAGAACGCCTGCATTAGGTTAATTTGTGGGTTGAGGAAGGGGGAGCACATTTCACAGGCTTTTTCAGAAGTACGGTGGTTAAGGATGGCGGAAAGGAGATTACTTCATCAATGTGTTTTTTACCATAAAATAATAACTGCCAAAAAACCTCCTTATCTCTTTAATAAATTGAGTTTTCGATCGGATGTACATAATATAAACATACGTAGGAAAGATTCTCTATCTTTGCCTAAACATAAAACTACGGCTTTCAGATCTTCTTTCTCATTCCATATAGCAAAAATTTATAACTCCATTCCTGCGAATATGAAACATTTATCTTTAGGTAATTTTAAGAAAGGAATGAAAGACAAACTTTTGAATGAAAATGTCGGATTATGAATATACAGTGGACTATGGCTTATTTCTGTATATTTGGTAGCTTATTTCTTCTATCATCTTTGTATGATAGATCAATTAGGGATTTGTTTTTTTTTTCTTATATTATTTTTTTCCTTTTTAATTATTCATTTATGTATTTTTTTTTCTCTCATTATATTGATCTGGTGTCACATAATATATTTCGTTTCAGAAGGTTGAGTGTAAGAGCGCCGCTTCTTGACTTAGCAGTTACAGAAGTGCGAACTCTGCCTTTTGCAACGATAGTATTGCACGGGCATCTATATACATATTATTATTTTTAAGATTATTTATTATACTCATGTTCATTGGTATCCGACCCCATTTTATGTAATATGTATATTATGTACGTGTATCTATCTGTTGCAATAAAATCATTTATTATTATTATTATTATTACTATATCAAAGAAACAAATTAGTCTTGGATAAAAAAATATGTTCCGTACACTTGAATTGGTTGCAAACTTGATTCGTGATACGAAATAATATATTCAATACTACTCCAAGTTTGCAGAACTTTTGGAATTTTCTCAACGAGTACACAGCAAAATTAAAGTCAATTGCCATTTTGATAAAGTTGCGTACTTCGGAAGAAGTTGCAAACTGAGATTTGTTGCTTTCTCGATGTACCAATCACTTGACCACAGTTTGAACATTTTTGGAATTATTGTTAAATTTTGTATTTTCCTTGTTGTCATCTCTACTGGCCTACTTAGCAACCAACAAACAAATCTTACCGATTTGACAACAGATACCTACCGTAAAAGTGATCAAGAAAACTGGATCGTGCAAAAAATATTCAACTCGTACACATCATTTCAGAAAACGCTCTCAAAGCTCTCTCATATACCATAAATTTTCGTCGGTTTGCATTGCATTGTTGATCGAAGGCGTATTATGCAACACGACAGTAATTGACGGATATCATCATGCATCAATTAAATAGATAGCGCGCGTATCGCGGAAAATCAATCGAGATGATCGAGTGCGTTACGTAAACCGTTTCGAGGGGTTTTCATCCGTGAAAAAAAAAAAGCGGATTGGTTCGTCGCCGATGTCACGTCATTCATCTGTCCTTCTATTCATCTGACGAGCCTATTACATGTCCGGTAATTGCGGATCATTAGTTTATTAGTCGAGTGTTAGTGGAAGTTTACTGAAAGACGCTTGTAGGACGGGAGATTGCTCGAAAACAAATGCATTCCCAAGGGAAATCGATAATTTTCATATGGAATTAAGTACTAGAAATACAGGCTGATCTATTATAACCAATTACGGAAAAGAAGATGGTGTGTTAGTCTACCACGTGGAAACATACCTGTGAAATTTTAAATCAATCCGTGATGATTTATGTGATTTTTTTATTCGCCAACCTTTAAAGTTGCACCACTGAATGAACACCTATGTTTTGGCGACGATATATCGATCTTATCGATGTTATCGATGTTTTCCTGCACCATAATTTGACAAATACCTGGAATCCGTTATTATGAACAAATCTAATTTATGTATAAAATAGCTTAAACCCGTAATACGCTTACTTACCTAGATTCTTAAATGTTCAACAAGTAAACATCTGTCATTTGAGAAGGAAAGACCCCAAGAACCTTGCGAGTAATGAGGTTCGGGGTATATATCTAGCAGTCAATCGTTAGATTGCATCGGTGTTCAGTTATCGGTTTCAGACATAAAAAAGCACTGCCTCCAGTCTGTGGTATTTTCAAATCGGTATTACGCCTCTCCCATATGTATACATTTTCATAGTTGCAACAATCGCGGTAAATACAGACACGTCAGTTTGACGGCTCAAAGTGATACTAATTTGTGAAATTGTCTGACCGAATATCCCTACAAAATGCGGGATTTTCAAAATACTCGAGCAAGTTTTCATGGTGTTTCTAAGCAACACAGTATTCGTGCCAGCAAGGTGAAAGTATTTTTTGAAAATTCTGCATTTTGTAGGAATATTAATAAGTACTGGCAAACCCATGATCAATCTATCTGTTGTAGTATTCCGAGTACGTGTATGTGCATAAAATCATTGCTGACAAAAATTCGTTCAGATTAGCAATCTTCATACTTATTCCAGAGTTCATTGAAAAATATTTCAATGTTACTGATATATAATTGAATTTTTTTGAAGATTTACTAACAATAGTTCAAAAATACCAAAACACTCTGTAGTTCAGTGGAAAATACTACGCCAATATGAAACAGGACTCTCGGCAAAAATAATAATAAAAATACAGGTCCATTTTGAAAATAAAAAGTTGAGGTTGGCCCAGTTTGTATGATACATTTCGATAGTCTACAAAAAGTTAATATGACAAAATGCCAAAAGCTTCAGAAGACATTCGAAGAATAAAAAGATATAGGCAAAAGAAGTTATTGCTGATTTTTCAGAATATTTTTATTTCATGTTATATTGCCCTGAATAAAAAAAAAATATTATAATCCAGTTTTCAATTTTGAATTTTTGGTAACCGATTACACATTTTAGTAAAATTATAATTCTCTATCAGCCTGCCGTTTCGTTTTGGTCCTGGTAAATTCAATAAAAATAATCGTACACCGGAAATAACAAAATGGCAAATGTATCATATCATATCTAACACCAGCGGAAGCTTATTGTACACTAATCTATTCTAAGGCCGATGATAAGGACTCTGAATAACGGATTCATCTAGCTGAAGAGACATGATAATGGTCGACGATTTTTTTATTTTTTTTCTTTCGGAAAAGCTGGACGTTACAATCAGAGTACCAAGTGAAAATACACCTCAATATAGATGTAAGCAAAATCATTTATATCCAAATTATGTGAATTGTGACATGAATAATTCTTTGTAATTCCCTGAAGGTGTAAATAAAATTTACGAAAGCTTGGGATAATCTCTAAAAGAGTATCCTTTTGACTTGGCTGCAATCCCCAATATTACCTAGATTTCTATACAGGGAGGTTCTAAAGCAACGGATAAATTAATTTACTGCGTTATTAGCCATTTTCAACGTTATTCTTAAAGTATAGGTCCAATTAAGTCATGCCTCATTAGTTTGCACTTTTACACCTAGAATTTCCAAACAAAAAAACGCTTGTCCCGCCATCTATTGTGATATTTGACGGAGGCGCCATCTCAAGGTGACATTTGCTATCATGATACATAGGGTGTCCAAAGAATTTTTTAGAATTAAAGAATTTTTGGAAGTTTTGATAACGGAAATAGATATAGTCTCCGAAACGTCAACGTTTTTTGAAAAAAAAAAAAGAACTATTATTTAGTTTTTTAACTTACTTTTTTAGAAAACACTGATATCCTTTGCAGTTTTTTTTAATTTTCAGACCGTGGAAGGTGATATCAGAAAAAACGTGTCAAGGAACGAGTTTCCCCCATAAAATCAAACTTTCAATTTCTAATATTCTAATAGCTGAGAATCGACTTACCTGTATTTCTAGTAGTAATTCTGTTTTTCGTCTTCTTATTTCTATTAAAATTCTTTGTTGCTCGGGAGTTAGGTCTGAAATTATAGAATGAAATGTAATAATTTTGATACAATTGTAATTCACGTAACGGAAAAAGTAATGGGAAAATGGAAAAGAGGGCAGTAATCAATGAAACAAAAGGGACACAAAATGAAAATAGGAAAAAAGAAACAAAAAAAAAAGGGAGAGAAAATGAGTCAATAGGCAGAATAAATTAAACAATAAAAAAAAGCTATAGAGAAAGTGAAATGAGAAGACAAAAAAAAAGAGGTGGAGGAAAAAGAACAAGGTAAAAAATGAACAAAGGAATGAAAATGGAATGGACAAAAAAGAAAGAGAAGCGGTATAATACGAAAAAAGGAATACAAAAAAAAGGGCAAATCAAAAAAAAAATGCAGATAAAAGCAAGAGTTGGTTAAGTAAAAGTTCAAAAATTAGGGTTCAGAAGAGTACCAAATTTGAGAGAAAACGCTCAAAGGAGATGGAGGAGAAGCAAAAGAGAGGAGAAAAAAAATTGAAAAGAGCCAATGAAAATAACAGAAGAAACAGAAATATAATTTGGAAAAAAACGCTCAGGGCAAAAGCGAAAATATTGAAGTGAATTAAAAGAAGAGGGGGAAAGCAAAGAAGAGGGGGAAAGCAAAGAAGAGGGGGAAAGCAACGAAGAGGGGAACAAAAAGCAAAAAAGAGGGGAACAAAATCCAAAAAAGACGGGAACAAAAAGCAAAAAAGAGGGGAAAAAACAAAAGGTATGAAAAAAGTACAAAAACAGGGGAAAGGCGAACCGTTTAAAAAAAAATACGAAAATAACATCCAGAAAATACCAGAAAAGGAAACTAAAGCAAGTTCATAAAAAACAAATAAAGAACAACCAAGACCGAAAAATTTACTGAAATATAAGAAAAACGAGGGAAGGGTTCAAGAATGTAAAGAATATTGAACAAATCATAGAAAAGGAAAAGAACATCAAAAATCAAAATGACATAATAGTACACACAAATACAAAAAGCTCAGAAAAACAAAGCAGTTTCATACATTTCAGCTAATCTGTATAATAATTCTTCGATGGTGTAATCTTCTGAATAAAGGTCTGAAGTTTGGCAACAGTGTTTCCAAGTGTGATCCGAATGAAGCTGCGAAGAACATTGAATTTCTTACCAAATATTATTATGAAATTGAAGAATGGAAAAAGTAAGAATAAGGAATAGAGGTATGTGGGTCAACATGGCAGAGCCATGAAAGCATGCTTCAAAGAGAGCATAGTGGTCATATGATCTTCAAAACCAAAATAATCGGGTGTTGCCCAACATGCTTTGGATAACAATCACCAAAACCAAATCGATGATCAAGTCTATCACAATAAATATTGTTCGTTCCAAATGAAAAATAGATAGATTCCAGATGAAAAAAAGCATTATTAATTTAATGAAGTATCTGGAAAAATTAGAGCTGTTGATACAAATTACGTTTCACACAGAAGAATGCATTCCCGATGTTAGATAGAGTAGACCATTAAGGCTGATTCACATACATGGGTGTCCACCCAGGGTTTTTGACCCCGCATGATAAATACCTCCAGTATTAACAAAATTAATACTTCTGAACCAAATAAAAAATGACTTATAGAAACGCAAGTGAAAGGAACGTATGTGAACTGTCTTGAAGTTTACAGGCACAAGGGTCAAAAATGCTTCAAAAACCCTGCATGGGCAATTTACTGCGTATATTTTTGACCCTTGTGCCTGTAAACTGCAACCATATTGTCATTGACGTAACTGGAAAATTACAAGAGATTTTGTACCTAAACTAGGTTAACTGTAGTGCTCTTTACACAAATTTTATTTTGGACAACAAAAAATTGCCTGATACTGAGTCGGCTGAATCAAAATTTCTATTCTAGAGTAGACCGTTAGGTGACACAGGTGAGACAGCTATCACAAACTGATTGAACATCATCGCTGTAAAGGATTGCAATACAGGAGTAGCTCTTAAATGGATTATGAAGTTCAATACTGAAATCTCGAAGTGAACAGTTATAAACGAAAAGGAACAACTTCATGGCAACCATGCAGTAATCACATACTTTGGTTCCCTGAATAATGACTCATAATATTCACTGATAAAAGTAAGACTCACTTATACGGTCATTATTGTCAATTACAGTTATGATTTGGCTTCAAAGTTCACTAAGCCCAAATTCAAATGAAAACTTACATGAACCCATTCTAAAGGTAGATATAGAATACGACCCTTCCACACAATACGCACATTTTCGTTCATCCAAAGTGTACGATTCTTATCTTTGTTTATCAATAATTAGGGATCAGGCTGATAGTAAAATGATTACAGTGATAACCCACCAGCTATATTGAATGTGTCCAGGTTGTGTCCAGTTGTGCCCATTGCAGAATTGGTCAATGGTGAAAAATTTGCACTAAACTAAAATCGAAAGTCATTTTGAATTACAAATAAAACATTAAAATTTAGTTATAAATACACATAGTGACAGTTAATCGCCATTTTCGAAACGTCACTACTTTCTATGTTGGCTGCATTGAACCAATTAAAGTTTTTTCAATGCAGCCAATAGCCAATTAATGGAATCTATATTATCAACATCACGCTAGATGGCGCTCAAAATGTACGCGCGAAACAGTATAAAGGTGCGTATTCACTAGAGCTTTCGTTCCGAATGAGCACCGAATAAGCACATGAGATGCGTGGTTCAAGCTCAGGCTGCTCGGTTCAAGCTCAGCCTGCGTAGTGTCTCCTGGCACAGAGATAGAGATGGCATAGAGATACATGAACTATCGTTTTCTATACAATTTGTGGGCGAGGGGGTGACGGGTGGCGAAACGTTATGGACAGTTTGATTACATTTAGAGTAAGATGGACCATAATACAAACAAAGAATGACAACTTGATCCGAATGAAATGAGCGGACATTCACGAAACCACCCGATTGAATACGAGCCTAACATGTTTAAGGTCTTCGCTTGTAAACAAAGTTACGTTGCCTTCAAGACAGGGATGAAAAAGACATCCTATGGTCTTTTATTAATCTGAGGTATTTTGCGGACATTCGCTTGTATGATGTTTAATTTCATTCTCATTCAAATCTTAATGGATTACTAAAGAAGTCGAATGTTCCTACTACCACATAGGAAAGTGACATATATCATACTCTACAGTCCTACGGAAAGTAACTTTCCGCACGTGTTCCATTCCGGTAGCGGTGTAGGAATCGATTGACATGACATACAAATAAAACGACAAAAATGATATGAATGAATGATTTTCTTTTATAGTCAATGAATATCATTATCTATAAATAACAATCATTTGGCAGTAATTTTTGTCATTTTTTTCGCTTTGTTTGTTTGCCATATGTCAATCTATTCTGGAACTACTACGGGATGAATTAAATAAAACGCAACTAAAGTAAATACTGTGACATAAATACACGGTAACGGGTTCAAGTATTGTGTCCTAGGTGGCGGCTTGCTTTTTACCATTCATACAACTTCAAAAAAAGTATTCTACCGCTCCGAAATACCTGATGAATCCACTACTTTCCAAAAGATGGCAGCATCTTACCACAATTCAATAAAATTTTCTGGAGCCGGCATTGCCAAGTTTACCTCAAAAAAAAACATATTTGTTGATTTTGTTTTATTCATCCGTCATTGGTTGCTATTCTAGTTTATCCAGCAAATGCTGGAAATAGATAGATACCTAATTTGAATGTGTATCTGCCTGTTCTCTTTCCCTCTTTCAGCTGAATTTTCAGGATTCTAGCAACACTGGAAAGCTCCAGAATGTGGATCATCGAAAGCTCAATCTAGGATAGTGAAGTGAGATTACTCCGTCTCCCTCATATGCGACCACTTCTATATTTTTTGTCGCACGCTATTTTTCAGCATCGGCGTCGTTTCTCTATTCTCCATCCGTTTGACTTCACTGAGTCATCCCTCTATTGATGTTAATATTTACATTGAATCATTTGAATCATTCCTTAATTTGATGAGACGGACGCTCATCGTTCGTACTATTATAATGTGCTCTGTGTAGAGGAATAAGAGAATGTTATCAATTCGTATAAACATTAAATGAGTGTGTACCTATTGGGTTTTCGGAATGTTTAGCAGCTCCAGGACGTTTGTCGAGACAGAAATAACTCGTTTATCTCGTCAACAGTAATCTAAAATATTATTGGAATAAAAAGTTGCGGAAAAGGCTGGCTGATAAGTGATATAATATGCCGGATCATAAACACGAACAACCTATCATTGTCAAAAGCGCAATACCAAAAAACCGGTAAGTTTGTATTATTAATTATTTGTCCCTCCTTTTCCCAACAATCGATATATATTTTATAATAATGATATAGCGCTAGTTGCCTGCAATTCTACTCCCTTCTTTTTAAGTTTAACCCTTGGCAGTTCAGTTTATAAAAAATAAGGTGTCATACCTACGAATGTGATGTTTGATATATCGATTTCTCAGAGTGGGTCGGTGATTCTATTTCAAGCAGAAGTCTTAAATATTTCATATACATAAGTATTATAAGTAGTATTCTTTTTACCAATTTTAACTGAGATTAAGTAAGATTATCAGCACAGCTCAATAGCACAGTTAATGACATGTTACATTTACTTTAGTCTGATAACTGTCATATACTGAGCTATTGAGCTTTGCTGAGAATCTTAGTTGTCGATCTGATCTCAGTTAAAATTGGTAAAAAAAATATCGCTAGTGAGAGTCCAATATAAGGCCGGAAGTCCTCTCCATGGTGCATTTTGAACCGTAATAGAAAATAGAACTAATATTATAATGGGTATGTACAGTTTTGGTTAAATGGGAAAACATATATTTACAGAGTGACCCATTTGAAAGCGGACCACCTCTCTAAAACTGTTATTTATTATCCGATTTAGAAGTTTTTTTTTCAATAGATAGAGCATTGATAGTTCTAGTTGAGAGCCATAAATTCGAAATAAAAATAAAAATTTCAAGGCCTACTTCGAATTTTTTTCGAGGTCAAAAATCCAAAAATCATACTAGCGATTTTTTTATATAAAATTTGACGACACGACTGGGCCACGAAATTTTCAAATGGTAAATGTGAAAATTACGTAGGAATAAAAAAGTTATATGGGATTCAAATTTGAAAATTATGTCAATAAATCAACCCAAAACCTCAATTTCAGAACTTTTATCAAAATTCTGACTACACCACTGTATTCAGAATATTTAGAAATATATTTCGCCAGAATTTCATCGAAATCAATTCATAAATAAAAAATTATAAAATAATAAAATTTGAAAAGAACGTTATTTATAATTTGTTTATTTATGAACAGATTTTGGTGAAATTCTGACCAAACATATTTCGAAATATTCTGAATCCAGTGGTGTGCATACAGAATTCTGATAAAAGTTTTTTATTCCCATTTTATTAATGTACGCATTTTTACGTAATTTTCACATAAACTATTTGAAAATGTCGTGAATCCAGTGACGTCATATTTAAAAAAATCGCTAGTATGTTTTTTGGATTTTTGACCTCGAAAAAAATTCGAAGTAGTAGTAGTAATTTTTATTTCGAATTTATAGTACTTAACTAAAACTTAAAAAATTCTGAATCGGATAATAAATAACAGTTTTAGAGAGGTGGCCCTCTTTCAAATGGGTCACTCTGTATAAAGATAGCACAGTATGAAAGTGAAAAAAAAAAAAATTCTCAAGTTGTTCCAGAAAAATGTGAATTTTTCGATATCTTATTTTATTATCATTATTTTTTAATTTTGGTAAAGGTAAGTTCGTCAACCTCTACAAAAAATGACAAAACGTACTAATTTCCGGATGAAAAATCGACTATTTTTGAAGGCAAGTATTTTTCGTCCGTAAACGCTTTTTGTCCGCAAACACTTTTTGTCCGCAAACGTTTTTCGTCCGTAAACGCTTTTTGTCCGCAAACACTTTTTGTCCGCAAACGTTTTTCGTCCGTAAACGCTTTTTGTCCGCAAACGCTTTTTGTCCGCAAACGCTTTTCGTCCACTGTGGTCACTATGACGTATCATATCATGATGATCGGGAAAATCCAATGATGCCAAATCATCATAAAAGTAGGAGCAAAGATGTGGTACAAGATTAATGAAAATATGCGAAGCGACCATATTTATATACTGAAATATACTCGCGTTAATGGGGACTACTATAATTTTTGAAAAAATGTGGTTACATACAATATGGCCTTCCATTTTCAAAACGCACCGGACCGTGTAGAATTTCCTTGGTTTGAAATGTATATTCGGAAATAATTCCTTTCTCCTTCTCGTCTAACGTCTTCGCATAATATTCAAAATATTCGTGACTTCTTAAAAATGTCCCGATATGAATGATACGGTTTTCATTTATTTACGTGTTGTATAAATATATTTACATCTAAGTCGTCTGATTTTGAGCAGTTACAATTACGTCGAACAAAATAACAAATGATAACGTAGGATCATAAAACAAAAATATAATATAAGTAGGTATATCATTGAATAAACTCGAATTAACAGTCAGGTTGAGAGAACGGCGATAATATAGATAGAATTCGAAGAAAGATTGCCGTTTTCTGTATTTTCCTTGTTTCATGTTTGAACTACGTCTTCAGTGGGCGATTTTTTTTTCTTTCCAGTACACACGAAAACAAAAATAGTGTATTGTTTGAAGAACATCGCGAAAGAAGATCGGAATTGTTGTTAGAAACTGTAGCGAACTCCATACTAGGGAAAGAGTTACAAAACTGTACCATTCTTCGAAAAAAAAGTCCATATATTCATTTTCGTATGTATCCCAGGATTTAGCATATTCTGAAAGGCCCCAGGGGTCAAACCTTGGCCCTCTCCTGTTCCTAATTTTTATTAATGATCCTCCCTCATTAGTAATGTTTGAATCTTTATTGTACACAGACAAAAGAATAGATTTTTCAGGAATTACTTCCAACAAATTTGCGGTTTATGAATTATTTTATTTCAACAATAATGATAGATTTTTTGAAATTGCAAAAAAAAGAAAAAAATATGTTAATTCTTAAACAATAAAGGTTGAAATATTTTCAATTACCAAAATGAAAAAATAAAGTAGATAGTACTAGTAACTTTGTTTTTGTATCGGTCAATATGTCAATATTTGCATTTTCTTTGAATACATATTGTATGATAATTTTTTTTTTGTTTGTCATATTGATCAACATGACTAGGTACCCATTAATTATTGTGTTCTCCTCATGACCTTTCTCATTCAGCATATTTTCTTGGTTTCAGTTCACTTACCAAATTTGAATCGAATGTGATAAAAGTGCTTAATTTTTGAAAAATTGGAACTTAAAGTGAAAAACGATTTTTTGCAATTTCGTGCACTTTTCCTCAAAGTAACACAAAAAATACTGGAGATGCAAAAAAAATGCTACGGTATCGAGTTTTAGCTTTTTTAATTGTAAAGATTTTCCTTCAAGTAGATTTTCTTTCAAGTACAGAAAATTAAAGTCGAAATTTCGGCTTTTATGTCGAATTATAATCACTTCGACTTTTTTGTCAAAATTTCGAGAAAAAAGTCGAAATTTCAAGAAAAAAGTGAAATTTCAACAATAAAGTCGAAATTTCGAGAGAAATAAAGTCGAAGTAATTATGTTTCGAGAAATTTTAAGAAAAAAGTTGAAATTTCAAGAAAAAAGTCGAAATTTCAAGAAAAAAGTCGAAATTTCAAGAAAAAAGTCGAAATTTCAACATTAAAGTCGAAATTTCGACTTTTTTCTCGAAATTTCGACAATAAAGTCGAAGTGATTATATTTCGACATAAAAGTCCAAATTTCAAGAAAAAAGTCGAAATTTCAAGAAAAAAGTGAAATTTCAACAATAAAGTCGAAATTTCGAGAGAAATAAAGTCGAAGTAATTATGTTTCGAGAAATTTTAAGAAAAAAGTTGAAATTTCAAGAAAAAAGTCGAAATTTCAAGAAAAAAGTCGAAATTTCAATAAAAAAGTCGAAATTTCAACATTAAAGTCGAAATTTCGACTTTTTTCTCGAAATTTCGACAATAAAGTCGAAGTGATTATATTTCGACATAAAAGTCGAAATTTCAAGAAAAAATTCGAAATTTCAAGAAAAAAGTGAAATTTCAACAATAAAGTCGAAATTTCGAGAGAAATAAAGTCGAAGTAATTATGTTTCGAGAAATTTTAAGAAAAAAGTTGAAATTTCAAGAAAAAAGTCGAAATTTCAAGAAAAAAGTCGAAATTTCAACATTAAAGTCTAAATGTCGACTTTTTTATCGAAATTTCGACAATAAAGTCGAAGTGATCGAATTTCGACATAAAAGTTGAAATTTCAAGAAAAAAGTCGAAATTTCAAGAAAAAAGTCGAAATTTCAACATTAAAGTCTAAATGTCGACTTTTTTATCGAAATTTCGACAATAAAGTCGAAGTGATCGAATTTCGACATAAAAGTCGAAATTTCAAGAAAAAAGTCGAAATTTCAAGAAAAAAGGGAAATTTCAACATTAAAGTCAAAAATTCTCTCGAAATTTCGACAATAAAGTCGAAGTGATTATATTTCGACATAAAATTCGAAATTTTTACATTAAACACGAAATTTCAAGAAAAAAGTCGATAGTCTTCAGAAACGATATGAACTTTTCCCTTTCCTTCTCCGATCTGAGAAAATGAGCGCATATAGTAAAAAATGAATGGGAGTCATTATTGTGAAGAATTGAATTGTCTTTCACATAGTGTAGTTATTTTTCCGGTAAATCATATACTTTCCATGATTACAGCAAAAATTTATTTATTTATTTTTAAACGAAAAAAATATATATGTTCCACCCCTGGAATTTCTGTAAACAATTTTTTTTTCGTGTTTATCATGGTTCCAACAACTAGCATATCAAGTTTGGTGGTGCTACAATCGATCCTCGTCTCGAAACCCAATCGTACTGGATTATATGAGTAGTTTGTGAAATGAAAGTATGATTGTGATACATCGTTGGAAAGATAATTTTGTACCGAATCGTAATTTTCAAAAAAAAAAAATTGTAATTTCCATTGGAATAAAAAAAATTGAATGCCCTTCCGATCAAACCGGAAGTGTCATATTTGGTCTAATACTTGCTAAATTGTACATTCACGACATCAAATAGATGTACTACACCACTACAGGGTGGTAAATTGGTTCCGGGTCACCCGGTATAAAATGGTAGTGTCCGTCATACATTCATTAATTTTGTTGCAGACAGGAGTTGCTCAAGTGGAACGGCTGGGGATATAATGACTCCAAATTCGACATCGGGTTATTCAACGAGGGCCCAGATATATGCTTCAGCGGCACAAGGTAGTATAATTTTTGATGTGTTCTGGGTAAGCTTTGTTACTATCTCCTTACGCCACTTTAGGAACACCACTGTCGATTGTTAACGCAACAGCGAATCGTTGAGGATTATTCCCAACCGACTATGAAATTCAATCATTGAGACTTCCACATCTGAACTGAAAAACACTTCGCACCGGCTGGAAATCGAATCTGGGACCCTTCGGTCACCAGGCGAACACTCTGCCACTGCGCTAATTCCCTCTCTCGCATTATTATTCGTATTATTATTATTATTTTTATCATTACTTTCGCTCTTCGATTTGTGTGCTAAACTTTAACTTATTCGGAGAATTGGAAGTGGGGGAAATTTGAATTTCCAAATTCTCATCATTATTATTATTATTATTATTACATAAATATTATAAAACTCTTGTATTGTTGTAGGTACTCGATATGTGTGCCTATAATTTCGGACGATTGGAAGTGGGTGAAAATTGAATTTAATAATAATAATAATATATATTTATCGACAGATAATAGAGTACCTAGATACATTTGGGGAAGAAGAAGAAAAACCTGTCAATAGGTTACAAGATTGGTATAAACCATTCTTAATATTGTACCTCGCAAAAAAAAAACTAAAATAAATACATACTTAATAGAGAGAAAGCATATAAATATTATTATTATGGAAATTAAAACTTTCCAGAGGGGCCCTTCCTCCGAAGCTCCGACACATTATCATTCATTACCACAATGACCACTCTAGAAACTATGTGGTAAGCAGCTATTAGGTCCGGGAATCGTGTGCTCTGAGCAAACACAATGAACCGATGATGACAGCCTTCTGCATTCGTTGGGTTATGATTCTGCTGTCTTACGACATGCCGGTATGACTTTTACATCTAAGAGTAGATAATGTATCATACCGCCAAGAGACCCTATTACCAGAACAACCACTTTTACAGAATGTTGCATAGTCCATAGAGTTTATAGATTGCTGCTTCATTATAATAAATCCATAATTACTAAATTATTCATGATTTTCGTAAACATCTCCGTGAAGTGAGACAATAGTTATTTACCTAACACGTGCGGAAAAGACATTTTCCGTAAGAGTTAGGTACAATATTTTTCCTACTAGTGTTTTTGTCCATCTTATTTATGAAAAAACAAGGTTTTTAATAAACAAGTTTTTATAATAATGCTACAAAATGACTAATAAGACAGAATAGTTACATAGATCATTTAGTTAGTCCTAAATATCCTCATTTTCAACAATACAAAAATCGTGCGGAAAAGTAAAAATCGTACGGAAAAGTGAAAATCGTGCGGTAAAGTAATTTTTCCGCACGATTTTAAATCGTACGGAAAAGTACAACTTTCAAAACGAATAATCGTGCGAAAAAGTTACTTTTCCGCACGCTCGTAGGAAAAACACATTTTAGGTACTCAAATACTCGCATATTATATTTGCATGAGGTGGTAGGAGTCTTCAGAAACGATATGAACTTTTCCTTTTCCTTCTCCGATAATTTTTAGCAGAGTTATGACCAATCAAATCTTCGGCTCCGCCAGAACTTTCAGCGGCGGGTAAGTGTCAACCTGAAATTTAATGTCGGCGTTGAATCACGTTTTCTGAGAAAACGAGCGCATTTTATAGAAATTACTAGGATTAATTTTTGTGGAAAATTGAATTGTTTTTCACCTTGTTGAGTTGTTTTTCCGATAAATCATATACTTTCCCAGATTTATTTTTAAACGAAAAAAAAAAATTGTTCCACCCCTGGAATTTTGGTAAACAATTTTTGTTCGTGTTTATCATGGTTCCAACTACTATCATACCAAGTTTGGTCACAAATTTTCGTCACAAATCCAATCGTACTGGATTAAACCTTTGCGGTCTTTTGTCGGGACAGCCCCGACAGCAAAATTTTACCGTTCCGGTCCAATATTAGGTAATCCCCGAAAGTATCACGTTCCAGTCCGATGTCGGGTCAGCCCCGTCACTGACTTTGGTCGAAGTCGCTACTTGTTTGTTTTAGGTTTTTTCCTGTTTTTTTTCTCTGCATGATTTGAATGGACTGTTTTTCATTTCCCTGATTATGAAAATATAATTGGACCGCAAAGGGTTAATTTATGAAATTCTTGTACTGTCATTTGTGCCAAATTTCAGATTACTAATTGACCCCAAGATTTGATTTCGTGGTTTGTTATTTACAAGTGAAGCTAATGAAAACGTGTTGATAATGAAAAAAAATCGTTGATATCGTCTTTTCCAGGTATCCGATTGGGGAAGTCAGTCTTCCTCATTTCAAGGACTTCGCAAGTGATATTTTGAACGTGGATTTGTTTAGGGATCCAAAGAAAACAAATGGCATTCCTACGGAGGATCAATATCCGAAACCAAACATCACAACTGAGATTTTACACGAATTATATCGTCTAGGAATATCATTTTCAACAAAGGTACGTGTTTTCGTTTTTGCGAGAGATTATCTCTATCACAAAAATAGAAACTAATCCAGTCATTAATTTAATTTAAATTTTGGAACAATCAGATTTTGTCCGGAAATATGAATAGGATATTCATAAAATCTGTTGTGAAATTATCTGCGGCTGAAAGACAAACTTTAGTCGGTATTTTCCGTCGTTCCAGATAACCTCTTGGGATGTAGTTGTTTTCTGTTAGATACTACAAATAAATCACATTTGTCATTTTTCAATTTTCATAAATAAGAATGTTCCCGTTTTCAGGACAGATTTTATCCCTCGATTCCTGGGATATAATTCATGGTTCAACGTATTTTGTGTTGGTTATAAAAACATTCAGAGCGAAAAAAAGACTGAGATGGATTGTGAATTCTAGAAGAGTTGAGTATTGTGAACGCTTTTCCTCGCTAAGTTTTCAGTAAAATGAATCACTATTAGAGAACCTCTAGTTCTTGGGGAACTATCATCCTATTTCCATTCTCGTTCCCTCCCCTTTAACGCTGGTGTATCAAGAGAGAAGAAGCTAGTTATGAAATTCCACAACGGTAAGGCAATAAGGGAACTGCTTTAATTTTCCATACAGTCGGACTTTCAATAGGAGAGTTTTTGTCCCCTACGCCCGCAGAATAATCTGCTGGATTATCGGCAAAGCTTCTACAGGTAGCTGGCGTGTTAAACTTGTTGCGCGTGCTTTATTCAAATGACCATGTATACTATTCGCAGTTTCTTGTTATAGTGTTTATTGATAAATACTCCCATTAACCGTATTTTTTAGGAACAATGTAAAAACAGTTGTTATTACTTTCTTGGAAACATAATTACAATTACAAAAAGTTATGGTAAACAATTTGAAGTAGTACAGTCATAAAAAACGGGATCTGGATAGTTTTTCAAATGACAATTTTTCGAACGACACTTATTCCAATGGACAATTATTCGAATGGACAATTATTCGAATGGACAATTATTCGAATGGACAATCATTCGAATGGACAATTATTCGAATGGACACTTATTCGAATGGACAATTATTCGAATGGACAATTATTCGAATGGACAATCATTCGAATGGACAATTATTCGAATGGGCAATTATTGGAATGGACAATTCGCCGAGGCTTGTCGCTTGCCGAGGATGTTAACAGTCGATACATTCCGTGTTACTTATTACGTTTTCCCGCTGCTTGTTGACATTTCTCAAAATTTGCCTGGATTGAAGTTTGTTTTCTTACCCTTCCTTCATGATTATTTGTTCCGCTATTTCATTCTAAGTTGTTTGTGCGCGTTACTAAGTTACCGAATAAACAGACGACAATAAACGTCAATATACGTCTGTATATAGTGAACAATCCAGCCTTTGGAAAAACTCATAATATAAATACGTTCTCCAACAGAAAACAACTACTGCCCCCTGATACCGTTGAATTATATCTGTTCGATTCTTCGCAGAGCTTCTACCACCACTCTGTAGTGCTCTATCGATCTCATAGCCATGTTTGAAGTATGACATGCCTCTAACACCCCGTAATAATAATTTTTCTATTGCAGGTTATCGACCGAGTGATACGAGCGCACGGTCAGAGCCTGCACGAAATCTACACCTTACAAAACTCCAAATTCGAAAGGATACCCGACGTCGTGGCATGGCCGACATGCCACGAGGACGTGGTGAAGCTAGTCGAGCTAGCCCACGCCGAAAACGTGGTCGTGATCCCCTTCGGAGGCGGCACGGCCGTCTCGGGGGCGGTCGAGTGTCCCGCCGGCGAGAGCCGCCCCATCGTGTCGCTCGACACGTCGCAGATGAACAGGATCCTGTGGATCGACAAGGAGAATTTGGTGGCGTGTTGCGAGAGCGGCATCGTGGGGCAGGACCTGGAACGGGAGTTGGGGAAACGGGGGTACACGACCGGACACGAACCCGACAGCTACGAGTTCTCCACTCTGGGAGGGTGGGTGGCGACTAGAGCGTCAGGTCAGTTCTGTTTAAGAGATTTGCGAATGTTCGAATTAAGTTGAAGAGATGATTATAACAGTTATGATAGTCTAGTTCGTAATTTGTAGATAGTGACACATAGGTTGTAAGGTTCATAATTCATATAAAGCAGGTAAAAAAATGGAACAGGAATCAGCTAGGTACTTAGGCAGTGCCTACTTGGCAAAACATGGTAGATGGCCGGAACCTGTCCTCTATCCTCCCTTTGGTAAACAGGGTCAACTGTGTTTTTTTCGCATTCACCCTGTTTCATAGCATCATCTGTCAATAATTCATCTATTTTCGCTATTACGATGCATCCACTCCTCCATTACAAACTGAAAATTTTTCAACTTTTTTTTTCAGGAATGAAGAAAAACGTCTACGGGAACATTGAGGATCTTCTGGTGCAGGTGAAAATAGTGACCGCCAAAGGCGTTCTCCAGAAAAACTGCCAAGTACCGCGCATGAGCTGTGGGCCGGACTTCAACCACATCGTATTGGGTTCAGAGGGTTCTCTGGGTGTTATTACTGAAGTCATCATCAAGATCAGGCCCTTGCCCAAGTGCAGAAAGTACGGATCCCTCGTGTTCCCCGCTTTCGAGTTCGGAGTACAATTTATGCGAGAGGTTGGTTGAAAAAGAATATTTGGTATAGGTTTTGTTCAATCGGCCCCACGTTGGGCGCCGATCGACAGAATTTGGCAAGTGTATTGGAAGAAGTAACATTGTGCGAATTTTTTAATAAATTAGCCTCCTAGCCTCCCCCTTTTTGCTACGCCACTGCGAACAAGTCTCTGAATTGATTACTAAAAACATATTTTCCTCTCCATATTGTGGCAGATATCTCTCCATGAATTTTCACTTGTTATGTAGCCTATAAGTATTTGATCTTTGTTCTCGGTCTTAGGTGGCGAAGCGAAAATGGCAGCCTGCCTCGATACGCCTCATGGATAACGACCAGTTCAAGTTCGGCATGATTCTCAAACCGAAACCGACCTACTTCGAGTCGTTAACCGACGGCATCAAGAAATTTTACGTCACCAAGCTGAAAGGCTTCGACCCGGACCAGATGTGCGTCATGACGCTGTTGTTCGAAGGCGAGAATAGTGACGTCAAGACCAACGAAAAGAATCTCTACAGATTGGCGAAGGAGTTCGGCGGGTTTTCGGCTGGGGAGACGAACGGCGAAAGGGGGTACACGCTAACGTTCGTCATTGCCTATATCAGGGTAAGTCCGATTGCATCAAAGTTCAGCACAGATGATATATTTGAAAATCTTCCCGAGGTCTCGTTTGATTTGCTGGTCTTCTTCATATATAGATATGTAAAGGGGGTAAAGACAATCCATCTAATTTTCACTCATACCAACTCTGGCCAAGTTAATTGAAAACCTGGTTAAGATTAGGGTCTTTCATTTTTTAGACAGGCGCAGCTTTCTAAATGGGCGCTAGTTTGGGTTTCAGGACAAAAAGAACTCAAACTGTGTCGTGTTCGACCTTATCTCTGTAGACATTTGACTGAATTCATCACATAATACTTCTGCAAAGTAATGGATCGAGGAGGGGTGCTCCTTTGAAGTGGTTCAAGTTGTACATATCAGATCGAAATCAAATTGTCAAAATCTATCCTATTTTCCGTGGTGTACTTCAAGGTTCAGTATTTGGTCCTGGCCTCTTTATATTGTATATCGATGACATGGCCGAGGTGAATATATCCGGTAGTTTCACTTTATTTGCCGGTAATACTACCATCCAATGGCGTGATAAGAATGAGGCTTTGTGCATAGTAATGAAGAGTTTGTAATTTGTTAACCGTATCCTGACTGAAGATCCCGTTACCCCTCCGTTGTTAGGCGTCGCGTAATGAGGGTCCAGGACAGTTCCTTCAATACCTGCTGATCAGAAATGGAATAAATTTTAATTTTTCAAACACCAAACAATCACAATAATAAATTCAATACTGAGTTAGCTTTCGTGTATAATTGTTGCATGTCGAATACTTGATGAATATGGAATAATAATACTTCATTTATTTCCAGGATTTAGCTCTACAATACGATGTAGTGGCGGAATCGTTCGAAACGTCGGTCCCTTGGGATAGGGCCGTGTCGCTCGTCAGAAACGTCAAACAAGTCGTCTCGGAGGAGTGCCGCAAGGTCGGCATCACCCACTACCTGATAAACTGCCGCGTGACGCAAACCTACGACGCCGGATGCGTCATCTACTTCTACCTTGGCTTCAACCATGCCGGCATAGCCGAAAACCCGGTCGACATCCACAGCAGGCTGGAGAACAGGGCGAGGGACGAGATCATCGCCTGCGGAGGCAGCATTTCCCACCACCACGGCGTAGGGAAGTTGAGGAAAAAGTGGTACCCGCTCACTGTGTCGGACGTGGGGGTCGGTCTGTATTTGGCCACCAAGAAGGAACTCGACCCCAAGAACATCTTCGCCATCAACAATCTGGTGCAGTCGAAGTTGTAGGTTATGTGTTAGTTTAGTGTCGTGCCGTTTTTTTACGGTTCCAGTTACCTTTAGTTGTAAGAGAGAGACCGAAGATTTTGATAAGTTTTATTATTTTAGGAAAATAAAGGCGTCGTCAGAACAGATTTTTTAATTATTTCCAACAAACGAAATCAGTTAAACTTAACACCACCAGGACTCTGTCCAAAACGGAGAGGAGCAATACCACCTCACTGGTTAGAATGCATGAGCGATGCATACACAAGATGGAAGCCAATATTGAGGCTGATCGTCATTCGTACGACTCGTGGGTAGTCGTCTGTCAGTGCCGCAGCCAGTAGGGGGGGGGGCACCCGCTAGATTATGTCAACAGTATTAGATTTCTTGTAATGACTTTCGATTCAGTACTCAACTGGAAAGCCCACATCGATCATTTGAAGAATTCCTGTCAAAATTGTTTGACTACAATTAATAGTCTTTACTTGAATACGCACATTTTGACGCCACCACTAAAAATTCATTACTTCGGGTTTAACCGGAAGTGACACCCACAAATGACACCCCCTGTATATTTTTTCTTCCATTATCTGGAAGAACACGCAATTTGTGATAACAGTGTTCTTCAAAATTGAAAATCGGTTGAAAAATGGCGGAGATACAGAGTTGATTGTTTAATCGAACACAGTTGGCCATGAAAAATCAAACTTAAATAATCGCAACTGACAAACGACATCAGAAGTTATCAGAGGAAGCTTCGACGTGCGAAACAGTTGAAAACTGAGTTTCTCGTGTAATTGCAGCTCCCATATATTCCAACAATTATCAAAAATTACCTAGAAACGGAATAGTAGTCATAAAGAAATGCTCGCAATTGCTATTTCTCAGATGGCAACGTGTACTTTTCACTTTGTCATGAAGGAAAAAATCTACAGGATGTCGTTAAAAACCACTCGTGTTGGCTGTTGGCAAAACGTCGAGAACATCTCAAAATAAACGTCGACCTAAAAACCCGGAAAACCATCATTCAATCTTGTATGTTTCCTCAATGTCCATAATTTCAATTTCTCACAGTACGATAGATCAAATACTATAAATTGTTTAGTAACTGAATGGAAATAGAACTGCTAAGAAACAACACATGCAATAAAAAAATGTCAAGTTGCGAGTGGCACCAAATTTTTATAATCGACTTTTGACTGCCTCTATATATTGCCTAAATTCCCCTGCATTCGTAGCTTCCAAATCGGAATCAAAGATTAGAGTTATCTTTCTTCATAAATTTATTTATTCAGTTATCTTTGTTGCAGTTCATTTGAAGTTATCAACAAGTTGGTGTAGTCGATTTGAATTTGAAAGTTGACAGTGTTCTGGTAGGTAAGTTCTTTTATTTTTGCATTATTGCTTAGTTAAAACTTTTGTAAAAACTTTTCGGTGCTTTGAAAATAGGAATTTCGTTTATTTCTATTACCTACATTTGAATAAGTGTATTATAATCATACACTTAGCAACAGGGACCGGCGCTTGAAGGTCATTTATGTATTTGATATTGATATAGTGATATATTTGACTGGAATATTCCACAGAACACTTGAATATTCCACCCAAACCTATAAGCAGAGAGGATCTTGGACTTGGAACGATACCGGGCGAAGCGAAAAAGCGGCCCACCATATTTTTTTTGTTCAATTGAACGAACAGCAAAATCTGAAGAAACTGATTTTTTTTTCTACAACTGTCAAAAAATTCCACTTTTTTCGTATGGTTTGTGTGCGTAACGTATTGGACTATTTCACTATCAACGTATGATTTCGTTATTTAACGGAAAAGCGTGAAAAACGTACTTTAACGGTTGTTGCTAGACGAAAATGGTTCAAGGTCAAATGCATTTAAATAGTAGATAGTTAGGTTTGTCAGTAGGATATCATAAAGATCAGAAAAAAGGATGTCAAATTCAATTCGTTTTACTCAACAGTAAAAACACGCAAGAGCTTTTTTTTATCGGATAAATTTCTTCCTTCAACGAAATAATTTTGCCCATAAGTAATTTCACGAGAAAAACTGACATGAAAAAATTGCGAGACCGCAGGTCGTTTTTCGAGTAAAATTACTGATAGGAATACAAAAAAGTATTTTTTTTATATAATCTCAATTATTATATTAGTAGTTTATTGATTGGAAGTATGATTGTAATATATCGTTGAAAATGTAATTTTGTACCGAAGCGTGAATTTGAAAAAAAACTTTACATTTGAAAAAAAAATATTAAGATGTTGTAATTGGTGTGATACTTGTTGTTATTTATTATGAGATCAAATAGATGAACCAAATATGAAACATCTATACAAAATGAAAACGATGATACAGAGATGTAAATTGGTTCCGGGTTACCGGGTTTTTTGTCCACTGACCTTTATCGTATTCTTATTTAATAGTTATTTATGGTACTAGTGTTTTATGTTGAAAATAAGTCACGCGAGAAAGATATAATAATAGATAGATATAAATTCTAAAGTGACTTAGAAAACATAACACATGAGTGGCATACAATGTTTTATCCAACACATGACAGTTATGACCCATTATTAATGTCATTTTAGACAAGTAAACTATCAAATAACACACTAGTTAGTTATAATCCATAACTCACTAGTGACTTATGGATTATAACTCACTAGTGTATTATTTGATAGTTTACTTCTCTAAAATGACATTAATAATGACAGTCATAACTGTCATGTGTTGGATAAAAAACTTTAATATTACCAAATGATACTTACCTATATATCTATTTCAAAATGGGTTTTAGAAGACAACTTTTGACCAGTCTCTGTTTTCAGAAGTATTATTTTGTTGTTTCGAACTTATTATTTTAAATAGGTTAGCAAATTCACCGGCTTCTGGAAAAGTTTCGGACATCAGTGACCTGATACATCAGTATACCTACGATTTTATTGTCAATGTATGTACTTTTGTAGAAATGGCACCAGCATACAAAGTCACCTACTTCAACATAACTGCTCTTGGGGAACCAATCAGATTTTTGCTGAGTTATGGAGGATTGGACTTCGAAGATGTTCGTGTTGAGATGGGACAATGGCCGGCACTCAAACCATGTAAGAGAGTTGAAACTTGAAAGTTATTGATATTTTTGTTGAAGATATCGTTCTGAAACAATCCATTTTTTCATTTTTACAGAAACAAAATATATATTTGGATCATCCCATAAACATTTTGAAGTTGGCCGCATTTTGTGCCCACTCTTACAACTTTTATTTTATTTTCTACGTGCACATACTTCAGTTTGACAATGACATATACATGATATTGGACTGAAGTACAGCCGGGGGAAAAACACATTGGATATGAACAAGACCCAAATCTTCTTCTATACGAACTTTAGGCACATATACCATGGAGCGTTTGTAATCATTCTCAAAGAAACAAAATGGTTTGCTTGAAAATGGCCAACAATGTTTCAATTTCTTTCTTTTTTTTTCTTCCTTATTTGGACATTGGAAATAAAAAAAAACATTCAAAGATAAATGTTTGTTCCTTTTCTGAGAAAACAATATTTTTGATCTTTACGACAATTTTTGCTCCCAATTGACACACAAACCTAACCTGAGCAAGCTAACCTAGCCTGCGAGTCGAAAACGCGTGAAACATACAAAGTAATAAAGTTCTGATACATTTTATTTGGTGGCAGATCTATTATTTTGAGAACACAGTTATTATTTTGGATACAAAATGTTACATTTGTATACATATGTTTGGAGACAAATAAATAAATCTGAGAAAAAAAAAATAATTTCTGGGATTGACACTAATAATTAGAGGATTTTGTTGTTAAATTAAATCATTTTCATTGGAAATAAGGAAAAATTAGATTTCATCTTCCGAACTTTCCCGGAAAGACTAACTAGAATAAGAAGACCGCATTTCAAACACATGGAATCGTTTATTTTCACATACTGAATTTTCATTTTTAATTTTTCAGCCACGCCTTTTGGTCAGCTGCCCAATCTGGAGTTTAATGGCAAAGTAGCGCATCAGGCCGCTGCCATTTGTAGATATTTGGGAAAGCAGATGAAACTGAATGGCAAAGATGATTTGGAAGATCTGGAAATAGACGCCGCAGCCGATACAGTCAGTGATTTGCGTTCAAGTGAGTGTTTGAAATATTTTAACCTGACAATTAAACAAAGAGAGCAGTTTTTGAGGAGAAATATATCTGCCTATTTTGATGTGAACTATTCCATGCTTAGGTCAAACTGATAAAATTTTCTGAGAAATCTGAATTAACAGTTTTCTTCCTTTATAACCAAAAAATGTGCAAGACACTGTATCTAATAAAATAGACCCTTAGTATATATATATATATATATCTTATATATTTTAGAATTGAGTGCTTATCATTATGAAGCCAATGCTGCAGCAAAAGCTGAAAAGGAAGGGCCCCTTTTCAAAGATGTACTTCCATTTCTCCTGAAGAGACTGGATGAACAAGCCAAGAAAAATAATGGTTATCTTGCTTGTGGCCGCGTGAGTATTTGTTTATATAATTTTTTACACTCGGAAGAGAAGTTTCCTCCATACTGATCACACCATACTGTTTTGGTCATAGCAGAAGTTAATCCTGTCAGCTCCTTTGTTTTGATTACCAGATTACCCAAGATAATGTAAAGAACTTTCAAAATTTCACTTTCAAAATATTTATTTCAACACTTAGACGACAGTAATTTATGTACCACAATAACTGGGCTATAAAAATAAATAAATAAATAAATAGATGTTTATTTTATACAATTAATGACTACATTTCACGTGTAATAACATGCCACAAATCTGTATTCCACATACTTCTAACCCAGGGGGGAAAGGAAGAAGTGGGAGATGGCGCAGAAGTAGCAACTCTCCTGTCCTCGATCAGGAGAACAGGAGAGCGCCTTGCCAGACCGAACCTAGTAATCTCCGGGAAGGGGCACCGTTGTCCGACCACGCTGGTGTTAACGTAAAGCCGGACATTTCATTACCGGCGGTGATATTAATCAGTAAGACACACGCCTCCTGCATAGCTTATGCGTGTTGTATCATTTCGATTCCATGTAGATACATGTTTGCAATAAGTTGCTGAGGTTAGTTGTTTCGATGATCATCCCGGAAAAGGCTGAAGCAAAAAACCGGGTCGATGTACTTGCGCTTAAGAGTTAACTTTCGATTTGGTTCCCTGAGGAACCGGTTCTTCCCGTCTCTCCTGGAAGATATCCAGCGCTTGATAGATGAGCCCGCCGTGTTTGCGGGGCTCATTATCGTACACCCTAAGCTTAGTAATGTCCTTGGTGAGAGGACTTTTATCAATGTAGTATTTATAGAACTTGTAAGACAAGTTTCTAATATATATGGGAACTGAGTCGACGCCAGCAAGCTCCCTAAGAGTTTCCAATCGAATGTATCTTCTACTGTTGGTTATGATACGAAGCACTTTGTTTTGCATCCTGTCCAACCTCGTTAGAGGTGTGGGCTTAAGGCCGCAAAACACTGGACAAGCGTACGTTAACGATGGTCTTATAATTTGTTTGTAGAGAAGGAGTTTATTCTCCACACTCAGTTTTGAGCCTCTAGCTATCAGAGGGTAGGTGCGCTTGAGAGCACCACCAGCCCTCTGTATAGCCAGAGTAATGTGTCTAGCAAAGTTAAGACGCTTGTCCAACTGTACTCCCAGGTATTTCGCAGTGTTCACGTTTTCCACAGCTTGGCCATTGATCACCAACTTCCTGTATAATTTCGAGTGTGTATACTTCTTGGTGAAGTTGATGGTCTCTGACTTCGCCGGGTTCACCACGATCTTGTTCTCCTCCAAATATGGTACGACCTTCCTATCCAAGTGAACTTGGATCCTGTATTGGGCAGCGACGCTTGAGAATGAATGGGCAAATATGGCGGTATCATTGGCATATATCGCCGTGCATAACTGGGCTATAATATAAAATTCAATCGGCTCTTCCAGTACTTCCCCCAGGCGGCGAATGTCACGCTTTATATAGCTGGAAATTGTCCGTCCCGTCGTTACGGGACACTTGCACTTGTTTCTCGCGTATTCGAGTTGCCGTTAAGGTGCGTATTCACTAGAGCATTCGTTCCGCATGACCACCGAACGAGCAAATGCTCGGATAGTGTGGACGCTGATTTGAGCACGAATAGAATGCTTGTTTACATTACGCAGTATGACGCAGACTGAGCTTGAACCGAGCAGTCTGAGCTTGAATCGATCATCTCATGTGCTCATTCGGTGCTGATGCGGAACGAATGCTCTAGTGAATACGCACCTTTAGAAGTACACCGGCCGTCCGTTGAATTCGTACCGAACGAATTGTGTTTACCGTGGCATTCTGCTTGAGCGGTCATGTCAGCTTGTTTATGTATTCTGGTTGATTCATCTGTGTCTTCGAAGACGATACAATAACTTTTTTACGTCCGCAGACACTTTTCGTCCGTAAACACTTTTCGTCCGCAAACACTTTTCGTCCGCAAACACTTTTCGTCCCAAAACACTTCCGTCCGCTGTGGTCATGCACTATGATACGGCATAGTGACCACAGCGGACGGCTTACGGACGAAAAGTGTTTGCGGACGAAAAGTGTTTGTGGACAAAAAGTGTTTGCGGACGAAAAGTACTTGCCTTCAAAAATAGCCGATTTTTCTTCCGGAAATTAGTACGTAAAATATAATTTTTTGTAGAGGTCGACAAAAAACGTGTTTTCATTCATTTCATTAAAGACCTGGACGGTCGGCGGACAAATAAGATTAATACAAATGGCTGCAACAAGCTTCCTTGTTTTCTCATCAAATTATTACTTGCTTTTTATTTCAGTTGACATGGGCTGATCTTTACTTCGTCGCCCAGTTGAAATACATCAGCAGTATGGCCAAAAGTGATATAATTGCAGATCACTCCAATCTGGTAGCAGTCAGTAAACATGTTCTGGATCTGCCAGCCATCAAAGCTTGGATCAAAAGACGCCCAGAAACTGTTATTTGAAGAATTTAATAATTTACTGATCAAGAAATATTGAATATATCAAATTTGACCCTTTTTTAATTATTATTATTCAATTAGAGCTTTTGTTTAACTTGCAGTTAGTGTTTGGGTGTGTATGCGGGTGTGTGTGTATGTTAGACAGGGTCAAGGGCAAAAATCATTCGTTTACTAATTCATCTTGACAACGGAATGTTAATGTTAATAGTATCATTTACAGCCTTAGGATGGTTTCAGACTAGGCGGAACTCGGAAATGTCAAATTTCAATATTAGGCCAATCGAAACGTTAGAATTTAATCTCAAACCCGGCTGGATTGGCTTAAATTTAAAATTTGACATTTCCGCGCTCCGCGTTCCGCCTAGTCTAAAACCAGCCTTAGAATGAAATAGCGGAACGACTATTGATTGGTCTAATGACCTTCGGTCAACATCGGTTTACATTGTTCACAAAACGTTCGCATTCGCAAAAAACTAGTAGTTCGTAGTTCATCGTTCATCCTTCATCGAATCATTGGTGTAGATAGAGTTAGTGCAGTCGATTTGAATTTGACAGTGCTTTGGTATTTGTATTTTGCATTTTTGCTGTTTTAACCAAAAAACTTCTGGAAAAGTAGATAGGTAAGTGTTTTGATATTTGAAAATTCGTGTATTTCAGTACTTACAGTAATTAATAAGCCTATGATAATTGTATACTTAGCAACAGGGACCGGTGTTTGAAGGTCATTTATATATGTAATACAGTTGGTGTGTTGCTGTTATTTGATATGTTTGAATGGAATATTCCAGCCGGAAGGCTGAATTCAATCAAATGCAATTATTGTAAGGAATATCACTTTCATGTTGGATAAACTCTATTAGGGAAATATTTTCTATTTTTACACAATTTTGACTTTTTCTTTGAATTTACTAAATTAAACGTTTTAGGTTCCTGCCATCAAAAGCACGCAAAGTAGGTAATTCATTTTTCGTTTTGGTACTTCATAAGTTCATGTTCATGCGTTGATAACTTCTATCATTGTTTAAATGCTTCTATAAAAGATGCAAGTTGAGGTTGGAAAAACCCCAGAACAACCGGGTTTTTTCAGTAACTTGAATAGGTACCTACATGTTATTGCAATTTAGTTATTTTTTTCATGGCATGTTTTTTTTTGGGTTTTAACTTCAAGGAAATCTGTACAAACAGTATATAGAATGGGAAATGCACATGAATTAATTCGCTAAAATTTGCGACAGTAAAGGTGGATTCATGCAACATCACTAAAACTAAAATGAATTCAAGATTTAGATGAATTTTAAATTAAGAATATGACGGTGTTCATGCAGCATCAATTTAACGAAATTAAGAAAGTACTAGACATGCGCATATCGTTCCAGATGTCAATTTTTGAAACGTCTTAGAGGTGCTTAGGGTATTCTTTGATCAGAAAACAGAGATTATCGTGGTTTGTTGTTTTTGGTTTTACCTATCTATTCTGGTCTAGTGTTTACAGTACAGCATGAGAACTATCACCAAGAGAAGTGAGTATGGTTTAGTACTGAGTACATTATTGCTTCTGCGGGAGCCTCTGGTGTTGTGAGGAATAAGAGATATAGAAAATATGGCGTGAAACCTATGCTGAAATTACGAACATAAACATAAACAACCTCTTTCCTCTTTGAAAACAATCAGCTGTGAGTAAAGAGACTACGCATGCGCCGTTTCTAATTTATGGAAAAAATTAAGTTATTAGTTGAAAGTTGGCCATATTTCTTAGTTTTAATGTTAATTTTAATTGCTTAATTTTTTGCGTGAACAACTCCATTTCATTACATTGTTTTATATTCTTAATTTTAGTTTTGAATACATTCAAGTTTAGATTTATGCTTGCATGAATCCACCTTAAAATGCACGAAATACGCGCTTTATTTTTGATCACTGCAAAGGCGGGAAATTCAAATGAGAAAACAACTGCATTCAAACTGAGTTGATTCTACTGTATGTATGCTATTAATGATACTATTTCGTAAAGTAGGATTTTTTTGGATGAGCGTGAAGTTTGGTAAATGAGGCGCAGCCATGTGCATTCTGTTACAGAGATAACTTTCTCAAAGTATGTGTGTTGTTCTGAGAAACCTCAGATCAATCCTGCGAAACCCTTTTTTCTCGAATTTATGTAATAGTAGTTGATGACTGACCGCATCAAATGCTTTTTCAAGATCAAGAAATATACAAATTGTTGTTTTTGTGTCTAGTGATTTATAAAAATTATTTGTAAACAAATAGCGTCTTCAGTTGATAATTTTCTTTTGAAACCAAATTGTTTTTAGACTAAGCAAATTCCGAGGGGGAAACAACTAGTCATTTTTTGTACACCTAATGAAATCAGTGAAGTAATTATCTCTAATGAAAAATAATGAAAAAGTTTTAGGGGGCATTGAAAGATAATTACCATTCAATTACGCGGATACGTTGTATGGACATAATTTAACTATTATGTATAAAAATAAGATCCAGAAAGTCATAAAATAATTCCCAAATTCATACCCAATACATAATAATTCAGCCATTCTGAATCGATTGGCGTTCGCAGAATTTGTCTATCTCTGACCGTTCTCGAGTTGGTCAGCTCTGAATCAGTTTTCAAATGTTTTATTTGGCGCCAAAAATATTTCTAATGATATTTGACATTTTCGTTCAAAGATTCGGAATCAGCACGTCAAATTACTTTCGAGGACAAAAATTTGAAATTCAAAAATGAAAAATAAAAAATCTTATTTTTCATCTTAAACACCTTTTTCCGCCTAAATCTTATATCTGAGCATATAAAAATCATACATTTTTGGAATGAGCATAAAATTTTACGTATACAGTGCGAATTTCAAGTCGATGTGACGATTTAGTATTTTTCATGATTTTTCGATTGACTCGAAATTCACATATATTCTAATTCGACCATTCTGAATCGATTGGCTTTCGCAGAATTTGTCTATCTCTCACCGTTCTCGAGTTGGTCAGCTCTAAATCAGTTTTTAGATGTTTTTTTGCTGCCAAAAATATTTCTGATGAGTTTTCGACATTATTGTCAAAAGATTCGGAATCAGCACGTCAAAAAACGTCCGAGGACAAAAATTTTAAATTCGAAAAATGAAAAATAAAAAATCTCAGAAAATTTAATGTTTTATTTTAAACACCTTTTTCCGGCTATATCTTATATTATCTGAGCATAGAAAATCATACATTTTTGGCATGAGCATGAAATTTTACGTACACAGTGCGAATTTCAAGTCGATGTGACGACTTGGTACTTTTAATGATTTTTAGGGGTGCAACTTTTTCGAGTAATTTTCAATTTCTTTTGATTGACTCGAAAATAACCATATATACTAATTCGGCCATTCTGAATCGACTGGAGTTCTCAGATTTCGTCTATCTCTAACTGTTCTCGAGTTGGTCAGCTCTGAATTAGTTTTCAAATGGTTTTTTTGGCGCCAAAAATATTTCTGATGAGTTTTCGACATTTTCGTTCAAATATTCGGAATCAGCACGTCGAAATACGTTCGGGGATAAAAATTTGAAATTTGAAAAATTTAAATTTAAAAAGTTCATAAAATTATTTATCATGATATAGTTGCCTTTTTTGCCCGTCGATTTTTTTCGTTCAAATTCCCAATATATACTAATTCAGCAATTCTGAATCGATTGGCGTTAGCAGAATTCGTCTATCTCTAAACGTTCGGGGACAAAAATTTGAAATTCGAAAAGTGAAAAATAAAGAAGTTCAAAAAATTGTCTATCATTACTCGACTTTTTTATCCGTGGATTTTTAATGTTCAAATTCTCGGTATATACTAATTAGACCATTCTGAATCGATTGGCGTTCGCAGAATTCGTCTTTCTCTAACCGTTCTCGAGTTGGTCAGCTCTGAATCAGTTTTCAAATGTTTTTTTTTGCGCACAAATTATTTCTGTTTTGACATTTCGAATAATGAATTAAAATTAATATTGAATTAATGGAAATGTTATGATGTACACCTAATGAAAGAGTAGTTTCCCCCTCGGCAAATTCACTTGCTTCTAGAAAATTTTAAAACAACTAATATTCACAGAAACCACATCACCCACCTACTATTATTGTCAATGTAAATACTTTTGTAGAAATGGCACCAGCATACAAGCTCACCTATTTCAACGTAACTGCTCTTGGGGAACCAATCAGATTTTTGCTGAGTTATGGAGGACTGGATTTCGAAGATGTTCGTATTGAGTCCGAAAAATGGCCTGCACTCAAACCATGTAAGAAAACTATAGACACTTTTGTTCATTTTATTGTTTATGTCAGTAATAATCATTCATTTACTAATTAATCCATTACGATTGGGTTTTGAGACGAGGATCGATTGTAGTACCACCAAACTTGGTATGCTAGTTGTTGGAACCATAATGAACACGAAAAAAAATTGTTTACCGAAATTCCAGGGGTGGAACATATATTTTTTTTCGTTTGAAAATAATTAAATAGATTTTTGCTGTAATCTTGGAAAGCATATGATTCATGGAAAAAATAACTCAACAAGGTGAAAGACATTTCAATTCTCCACAAAAATGATATCTAGTAAATTTTTATGAAATGCGCTCGTTTTCTCAGAAAACGTGATTGAACGCCGACATCAAATTTCAGGTTCTCGCTTACCGCCGCTGGGAGTTCGGGCGGAGCCGAATATTTGATTGGTCATAACTCTGCTAAAAATGATCGGAGAAGGAAAAGTTCATATCGTTTCTGAAGACTCCGACCTTCTCACGCAAATATAATATGCGAGTATTTTAGTACCTAAATTGTGTTTTGTGGCACTTCACGGAGATGTTTGCGGATGATCCGAAAATCATGAATAATTTAGTAAATATGGAATTATTATACTGAAGCAGCAACCCATACCCTCTTTGGACTATACTCAACAATTTTAAAGAAGTGTGACAGGTCCCACTTATACATGCCAAAAAAAAACTTTGTGTTACTCCTGACTCATTTTCTAACTAAACTAAACTAAACTAAATGTTGAAAATAATCGCTTATTCATATCCTGCATATATATATATATATATATATATATATATATATATATATATATATATATTTATATATATATATATTTAATAACACTATTGTGAAGTGCAAACCTCAAGCTTGAAATCACATACTTAATTTTTTATGTAGGATGTATATGAGCGATTATTTTCAACATATACTGAAGAAATTGCCGGGATTATGGGTGAGTTGTGAAACTGAGGCAGGAGTAAAACCCACTTTTTTCTTTGGCATGTATAAGTGAGACTTGTCCTCACTAGTCTTAAATCGTTGCATATGATCCAAAGAGGGTACTGATTCCTGCTTCAGTATAATTATTTCATATCAACTAAAATGTCCATGACTTTCGGATCCTCCGTAAATATCGTAGAAGGGTTATGTGAAGTAGGACAAAACACATTTTAGGTACTCAAATACGTACATGTCCAGGCCCGGTCTGGCTCCATTGGTGGCCCTCGGCTAGACGGTGATTTGAGCCCCCCCCCCCCCCCCCCGGAGATTTAACGATGACACTATGTCCTCTTACGGCAAAATAGTTAGCCTATGTTTAATAGATAGATAGATTATACATCTAAGCTGTGGCTGAGCTATCTGCTTGAGTCCTGACAGGGCGAAGACGCGCCGCGCCGCTGTCGCGTCACTACCGCTCACTGAGCCGAGCCGAACGGTGCGGCGATCGTTTTAAAAAAATTGTTTTTGCAAGATTATGTCGCAAACTTGAGCCGGAGGCCCTCGGCGATCGCCGACCAGCCGCCCTGGCCAGACCGGGCCTGCACATGTCATATTTCTTTTCTTTCTACCATAATGTTTAGCAGAGTTATGACAAATCTAATTTTCGGCCCTGCCTGAACTTGCAGTGGCTGGTTAGCGCGACAATGAAATGTGACGTCGGGTTAAACCACGTTTTCTGATAAAACGAGCGTATTTCATAAGTTATTACTGAAAATCATTCTTGTGGAGAATTGAATTATCTCTCAACCTATCGAAATCCTTTTTTGATTTTCTGAAATAACAACAAATAAAAATTATATTTTTTTTTAAATGAAAAATTTTTCAGGTTCCACCTCTGATTTTATGGCAAACAATTTTTTTTCTAATAATACATGATGTCGAGATGTCATGTGCCGAGTTTCAGAGTGCTACAATTCATTCTTCACTTTTTGCTCGAATTTGTCTGTCGTTACTGGATTAATAAGAAAAACCCATTGCAAACCCTTGGTGTCATTTGATATGATGATGATGAATTTTAATTTTTCAGCCATGCCTTTTGGTCAGATGCCTATTCTGGAGTTTAACGGCAAAGTAGCGCATCAGGCTGCTGCCATTTGTAGATATTTGGGAAAGCAGGTGAAACTGAATGGCAAAGACGATCTGGAAGACCTTGAAATAGACTCTGCAGTCGATACAGTTACTGATTTGCGTTCAAGTGAGTGTATTTTTTTTTTTGTTTGATTCTAACATACTGTCAGGACTAATACAAACAGTTTATTCAATAAGCTGGTATCGATATGAACTCTCATATTCACGATGTATCTAAACAAAAAGTCGCCATATTGAAACGAAATTACAAAAAATATATTTTCATATTTCAATTTCATCTAGCTGGTCGTGAATTGCCTTGTATATATTATTGAATATTTCAGAATTGGGGGCTTATCATTACGAAGCCAATGCTGCTGCAAAAGCTGAAAAGGAAGGTCCTCTTTTCAAAGATGTACTTCCATTTTTTCTGAAGAGACTGGATGAACAAGCCAAAAAAAATAATGGTTATCTTGCTTGTGGTCGCGTGAGTATTTGTTTATATAATGTATAACGTCCGTGAGTTATGTTTGTTTCAAACTGATTATGCCTGTTTTTAAAATTGCAGCCCGTCGTCCATTCGATAAATAGTTAATCTTGAATTGATTGATAATATTAATAATTAATTAAAGTACAGTTGAAATGATTTTCACAAAAGATACATTTCAGAGTACCTTTACTCTCCACTAGACATAACAGTACTTTTGATATTCCTTTTAATAGAACTTATTATAGATACAAAGATGTTTACTGTGTATCTGCAAACCGTTGTCTGTAATATCTAACAGAAAACAACTACTTCCCCGGCACAAGTCACGTTGGACATTGAACTACATCTGATGGATATTGTGAAAAGACTCTTAACTGAAAAAAAAATAAAAATTCGCATTTTCATTCAGGTAGTTGATTTTTTTAACTTTCTCTAGTTTTCATTGAAAAAATCATTAAATAATTAGATAGGGAGAATGTTATTAAAAAATATCACTCACAGAAATCGTTCATTTCATTGAAGCAAGGTTCACTTCTATCGCATTTAATCCCCACTACATTTTGGTCGACGAAAATCTATTTTTCTTTGCCAAGCTCTTCAGAATCATGAGGAAAATATTTCTTCTGCGGTAACACTTTGAAAGTTATTTTTCAACATAGACCTGTCATGGGCATTGCATTTTGATTTTTGTTTGAAAATATGAATAGGATATTCATAAAAAAAATCTGTTGAGGAATAATCTGCGGCTGAAAGACAAACTTTATTCCCTAGTTTCCATTCTTGTGGAGAATTGAATTATCTCTCAACTGAAGGAAATCGTTTTTTGATAAATTTTATATTTTCTGAAATAAAAACAAAAAAAAATTATATTTTTTTTAAATGAAAAATTTTTTAGGTTCCACCCCTGATTTTTTGGTCAAATTTTTTTTCTAATAATACATGATGTCGAGATGTCATGTGCCGAGTTTCAGAGTGTTACAATTCATTCTTCACTTTTTGCTCGAGTTTGTCTGTCGTTACTGGATTATAAGACATCTTATCAATTTATTACTTGCTTTTTTTTTCAGTTGACATGGGCTGATTTTTTCTTCGCCGGCCAGTTGAAATACATCAACGTTATTGCCAAAAAGGACATCACTGCAGATCATCCCAATCTAGCAGCAGTCAACGAACACGTTCTGGCTTTGCCAGCCATCAAGGCTTGGATCGCAAAACGCCCAGAGACTGACGGCTAAAGAATTCACAGATTTACCGTTTATCTGTCAAGAAGTATTGAATATATGAAATTTGATGCATTTTTTATTTTGTATGTTGCTTTAAGTATTTTAGTTAATATTTGCCCATTCGAATTTAGATACTTTAATAAAGTTTTTATAAAGTAAGCATATTTTTCTACCAAGTTGTTCGCCAATCTCCTCTGGAGGTGCAATTATTGACGGGTTCTGTATTTGAATAATGCTAAATACATGTCTTGCATAATTGGGTGCTTTTTTGACAGGAAAATTGGATGTGAATGAAATTGAGAGGATTTAAAGACGGTGGGCATCGGGAGCGAGAAGAGTCTGAATGTATCCTTTGTTGTGTTCTTTGTCTAAGTAATACCTATCCCCCACAATTTACAACAACTACAAACATATTTATAGAGCGTGTGAGTAATCTCAGACACACTTTACGGTGGCCCTCAAAAAATCAAAACCAGGAGACGACCTGGCTAGTTTCTCCGACGAGAAAAGGCCATAATTATTATAGAAGAAGAAGACAGTGGGCATATACAGGGTAAAGAAAATAATGTCCTGCCAGGATTTCACATGGATATAATTCTAAACAATATTAATATTTTGGTCAAAAATCCATGCGAAAAAAACTACTCTCCTAGGTAAGGCGGAGGTTACATTGGATAAGAATTCGTACGAAAATTTGTTGGTACAAATCAATTATTACGAATTTATTAGGCATGTGTGGTTACATTGGATGGGTTCATTTCATACGAACACGGTAGTGTTTATGGATTCTATGTCAAAGTTTTATTTTTTTGAATCATCTCCATTAGTGAAATATTTTTTACTGAAACAAAAAAGAAGAAAATGGGTTGATAACTATTTTTTATCCAGAAATAATAAAAGAGAGTTTGGAAGGTTATATGAAGAATTAAAAAACAAGAACCTCCCAGTGGAATATCGTCAGATAACAGACTAACGTATATAGCAAAATCTTGTATCTTGTAAAAATAAAATGAGTGCGTTTTTTTCAATTGTTCTAAATTAAATTTTTTCCCAATAAAAAAATGTATCGGTTTATCGACTTTGCTAATGAACTGGATGACCACATAAAAAGCGCACCGAATATAAATGTCTTTCAATTAAGGTTAAATACTATACTTTCATTATTATTATTATCGGTCGATACGATAATCAGCCAATGAGGCCTATATAAATATCGGTATGAGTCAATCCCTAGTTTTATTTTATATAAAATAAAACACTGGCATGAACACCAAGTCTGTCGTTTATTCACACGGAATTATCACTATTATTACTTGAAAAAGATATTTATCGTTATTCATAATAATGTTCAAAGCCAAATTTTCAGAATTCTATGTCTCCTAGATCATTCCTGAAACCTCGTGGCTCTTCATCATCAGTCTTTCTGCTGATTATTTTGTCCTGGTGACTCTTGTACTGTTCCGATATCCTATGTTCCAACTCACTCAGTGTGTCATTCTCTATACACTCCCGAATTTTCTTGAAAAACCTCAAATAATGATGGATATTGTGAATCATGATCAGAACAGGAGCTAGCAGCTCTTGAACAGTTAGCAAGTGGTGGATATACCCCCTAGAATATTTTGTGCAAGCAAGGCATTCACAAGTCAAAATAATCGGGGCGAAATCTTCTGCATACTTTGACTGACGCAAGTTCATTTCATAGCTGTCACTTTCCTCGTTCCCCTCGATTGTGAAAGTCAGAGCTGCGGAACGTTCAGTTAAAATACGACAGTACGAAGTGTCAAACATATCGATGCCCTCCCGCACAAGTTTCAGTACATTCAGAGGGTTCCAGCAGCCTTGCACGGAGCATAATTTTTCCACAGGCAATTTCTCTATTATGAATTTCACAACACCTTTTATCTCATCAAATGGTAAAAACTCGACTTCCGGACCATTATTGTGAAGACCATCGATGAGGAACCCGTCCAGGTCATTTTCCTCTTTCAATAATGCTTTGAGACACTTTTCCCTGGAGTTCAAGCAGTATCCACCTGCAATTGGAGCCATCACAAACTTGTTCTTCAGTACTTCCGATTTTCTGTGTCGTTCCAAGCATTGTTTACTGAAGGAAATGGTATTCTCTACAGCTTTTGAAACTCGCTTCTGTGAACTAGTCATGTTCGTATCTCCATCGGAGAGTAGGTAGTACATGTCAGGCTTAAAAGATTCCACGATATTCATGTACATTTCCGAATCGTACAGCACTTTGCCCTGCTTAGTCCAAATTGGCACTTTATCTTTGATATGGTGGCCTTGCTTAGTTAGGTTGCTGGGATCTTGGAGTGTGAGACATGTCAGGCTGTTTTTACTACCTATGAACTCCGATATAGTTCCATTGTAATATTGGGAAGTCTCTTGAAAACAGTGCATGCTAACCAGGGGAATTTGTAAGATTTGCGGCTCCCTGCTGACTAATTTGAATACTTCATGAGTGACGTGGGGAATATGTCCTCCTTGAGTATGTAGCAAAACTAGAGGGGTTTCTATCTCTAAGTCTGGTCTGTTTTCTAGTTTCAATACTCCCAAGCGAGGCGCTCTTCTGCGAGGGGTTCGAATTGAAAATTTCATTTTATTGATCTTCCTCTCTTCGGAAATAGTTTCACCAAGAACTGGTGCTGTACAGAAAAAAATAACTTTTCAATTTAACTTTTTGAATTTGCCATTTTTGAATGACATTATTAACATAACCTACCTAAATACTTCTTCTTTTTTCGTTTGGATGGCAGCGGTTGCCAGATCCATCAGCCAGGAACTGGCCACCTTTCTACGACATCCCGTCGACGCGACGTTTGATCACAGGGCTCGAGAAGTGAGCTTTTGTGCGTATATGCGTCGAAAACTAATGTTTGAAGTGCGACTACTTTGAAATGGTATTCTTGACGACCACTCGCTTTATAAAACATAGATGTATACGTTCCTAAAAGTTCGAATGGAACCTTTGACAACAAACAAGGGTCTAGCCGTACTAATTCTACTTTTGATCCCACAGTTCTGCATGCGCACAACGAAGTATGGCCGTGTGTTTAGATGACAAAACAAGAAGGCAAACTGAGAACCGAGTTGAAACTGCGTGAATTTGTTTTTTCATTCGCAATTGACACAAACCAAACCTGAGCAAGCTAACCTAGCTTGCGAGTCAGTCGAAAATGCGTGAATTAAGTTTGCATGCAAAGTGAGTTAAAAATGCATAAATTACTAGCCAATTACTAACAATATAAAATTGTTACGAAATAACGAATATTTATCGAAAATTCAGAAAGAACAGGCGTGGAGCAACCATATTTGACGGTTCACTCCACTTCTATCGTAAGCAAGTGCGCATGCGGAACTGCGGGATCAAAAGTAGAATGGTACTAGAAATTATCAAGAACTTGGGAGTTGTTTATCATGTGGAAAATATGAGGCCAAGGTCCAAAATGTGATTCATTTTATTATATTTATTATTTGAATTTAGCTGTGGGTAATTTTGCAGAGAATTCCAGTAGGGTTTTCAAACTTTTACAGAAAAACTCCTTCCACTTAAAACACATTTATTGAACGTTCAGAGAATATGAATCATTAAATATCAATATGAACAAAAAATAAAAATGAAATATATATTAAATCTAAAATAAAAATTAAAGAAAGTTTACTGGATTAGAGTTTTCCGGACTTGTTGATCATAGATAGAGGCAATTTCAACAAATGTTTCGTCTTCGACTACGGCAGTTCAGGTGGCCTCACTCAGATTTATTGGCCTTTGCTTCCAATGTGGCGCCGATTAGAGTATTTTTAAAACTCCAAAAAGGACTTACCCACTTATAACAGTTTTACATATTGAAGACTTGTGCAACTGACTAACTGATGTTTATATTTCAGATTTTGTAAACATTTATAGAAAAACACACTAACCTAACCTAACTGATGTTTATATTTCAGATTTTGTAAACATTTATAGAAAAACACACTGAATTTCTCAATCACATTTATTGACTATATTTATATGAAAATGGGACCAAAAAACCACGAAGAAAAAAACAGCCTACGGCCGATAATTTTCAAGTAATAAGAGGTTTCCCTGGAATAGACCATTTCCAACTGTGATATGGCCTATTGACTTAATCATTGACTATATATAATGTGTAGTGCTGCTTTAATTCCAGCCAAAATGAGCAAAGCCTCTTTCGATTCCAGTTGGTTATTCCGTGCCGATGACTGTCCGAGATTATTTTCAAAATTCCTTGATAGCTTTGTTTTGATTACTCCATGTGCAAAGGCTTTCCACAGACTGAAAACCTCTCTGAAATCTGCCATAAACCTGAGATCTCTATTCATATCCCTTGAAACTGTGTGACTCTATATACCGGAAGTACACATTAACACTTGATAACCATATCTGTATATATCAAGTAAAAGGCGTATCAGTATGATCAAAGCCAGAACTTATCAAAACGAATTCCCTGCAAGCAGGATGGGGAAATTTTGCCACCAATCATCGATTCAGAAAACCAGAATCATAACAGGCTCTGCACACTTTGGCAGGAATAAAAGCAGCTCACATTATGTCACTGTACACAAAGATGAGCACTTTGACCAATGCTACACCGACTTTGATAATGCGTGCCGCAGTTTTAGATGAAACATAAGTAGAATAACATCGAGCCAACCGCCAGCTAATTCGGAAACCACCAATGAAATGAAAGCAAAACAATTCTTAGACACTGAAATAATATAACTACTTAAAACATATAATTCCCCATATTAGCCGCATCAGACCAAGCCGGATGACGGGCACCAGCCATTTCCGTAGCAACTGCTTGCCCCGGCAACAGCCGATGGTGCGTTCCACCAATGGGAAGCCCGCATTCAGCACATTTGGACTCCTGCATGGCCCCCCCGCATTCTCCGATAGCGTATGGATGCCCGTTAGGGCACTTGTACCAGTGACCTGGGCTCAAGCCGATTGCTTTCACAATTGCGATGCGCTCTGCATCTGAGATCTGTAGCGATGAGGATGTCAGTTTCTTCAGCGTTTCTATTTCGGATTTCAAGCTTTT